>JALHBY010000037.1:274722-426752 GCA_024340155.1 Tolypocladium pustulatum | reverse complement strand
GCCTTGTTGGGTGCCCCCCCCCCCGCCCCCCCCCCCACGAGCAGCTACGGGCTAGTGCCAGGTACCTTGGCGTCGCACCACCTGTCGCACTGTCGGAAATGTATCTGCCACCAGCTGGCGCTGCCGCGTTTAACTTAGATGCTATCAATGGACCAGGCCTGGAGCCGCGATGGCCCTCCCCCGGTCAGTTCACATATGAGTACCTACCTAAGGTGGGCAGGTCCACTCCCCTCAGACAGGCTTACACGTTGGGCAACTCGTCGTCCTCGACTCCCCTTGCCAAGTCTTCCATCATCATCCAGCGGACTGGCTGGCCGCGACGACACGAACACTACCGCGCGACGACGACGACGACGACGACGCGGGCTGTCGCTACGATCTTTTGGCTGCTGCGGGTGGCCTTTTTACCAACGGGGGCGACGACGAAAACGACTTCGACGACGACGAGAGGACGGTTGCCGAGTCCAATCCCGCGCGGGCTACTTGCTTTCCCAAGGCCCGAGCTGTTGTCAGTCACTCGGGAGAGGACGACCTGCCTGTCGCGCCAATCGAGCTCCTTTCCACGACAGTCGCTACTCCTACCAACGACGCATACGCCCTTGCTCTTTCGCCCATGACACGACTCGGTCCCTGTTTCCACTCGCTCCATCAGCCGCCGCCGATTTCGAGGTTTCATTTATATCCCTCCGCGTCGATTTGACGCCGCTGGCACTGGCCTGAGGCCCTGCCGTCACCATGTTGCGACCAGCAACGCCGCTGTCGGTGTTGCTGCTGGCAGCCTTCGTCCTGCTGCTGCTGTCGGTCCTGTCGGTCCCAGTTACGAAATTCGTCGTGCTGGGACGATTTAAAGATACGACATTTGGCGTCTTTGGTTATTGCAAAAACGGCGGAGCATGCAGCCCCTTTGGTATAGGATATGATACTGGTAAGTTAATGCCAGACTGCGCGAGAGCGACACGGTGGAGCGTACGACTGACAATGCCCTCTAGGAAAGCTTCTCGACAATGACAAGCAGGCGTTTGATCTGCCCACCAACGTCCGCAATACCCTCTCCGCGATTTTGATCGTTCATCCAATCGCTGCCTTTCTCACTCTCGTCATGTTCGTCATGGCCGTGGTGTCTCACCTGCACGCGCCATCGCATTCGGCGAGATATCTTCTCGTGCTCTTTATTTTCATACTCTTAACTTTCCTTGTCTGCCTCTTGGCTTTCATCATCGACATTCTCTTATTCATTCCACACTTGGCATGGGGCTCGTACATCGTTCTGGCCGCCACCATCTTGGTAGCCGTTAGTGGCGTCGTGTCTTTTGCTATGCGCCGGACGCTCGTCAGCAGGAAGTCTCGCAAGAAGCGAATCGCAGAGAATGCGGAAATGAGTGGTGAGAACTATTACAACAGGGAAGGACAGTCAAAGTCCGCTGTTGCCGTGGCTACCTCCCAGCCCACGGTGCCCATGGTCAGTGGCGGCATGTCAGGCGGCGGCGGTGATAATCTACCCACATTTGCGACTTTCGAGAATCGAAGGAAAGACGATCAAGTCAGCGATGAGCGGATCCCCCTGACGCAGCGAAGTCCCACGGAGAGATCGGCGAATGCGATGAACAACGAGCTGGCAAATGCAGGCGAAGCGGCGGCCCTCTATAACGCCACGAGTAGGTCGTCATCCCGAGATCGATACGGCAACCCGATCAACGGCCCTCCTGAAGCCTACGGCGTGCCAAGAGCACAGTCCGCCGACGGCATGAACCGCAGGGAAAGAGGCGATATGGGTCCTGGTGGAGGTTACAGGGGCCGCAGTGGACAGGGACGAGGAGGCTATGACAACTACGGAGCCCCCTTGCGAGGCCGCGGAGGCTACGGCCCACCCGGAAGAGGTGGCCCCCGAGGCGGGAGAGGTTACGGGGCCCCGCCACGTGGTGCTTATGGCATGAGAGGAGGCCGAGCGCCACCTCCGGGCTACGCGAATGTGCCAGGTCCGTACGGCAGAAGCCCGTCTGCAGATGCCTACGATGGACAGCCGTCGTCGCTCGACCATAGTCTCAACGCTGGCAACAACGCTTCCATGCGCAGCCTCAATAACGGCTACGAGGCGTACAATCCCGACAACGAGCTTCCCCGCGCGGAGTCGCCGCCACCGCTTGCCGGCAGCGAGACTGCAAGAGGAACAGGTCCAGTAATGGAGATGGACGCAACGCCATCTGCAACGCCTCCCAGGTTCCAACAATATGGCCAGATTCGAGACAGCGATGTCGACGTTGCTGGCATGGTTGGCCTACAGCAGGGTCGAGCCCCAGCTCGGCACGACACCATCATGAGCGACGGGAGCAGGTATAGCACCGACGAGTAAGTTGATCGAGAACCTGGCGTTGTGGAAATGTGACCTAATTGTGAGTATTAGGGCGGCGTATGTTCCGCCTCGTGCAGCATGGAACGCGAATGCTGGGAGAAACTCGCCTCGGGCTGCTTCGCCTGCCGGTTCGTATCACCGACCGACTGCGGAACTCCCTGGACGGCACACGCCCCCCGTGAACGTGCCGCAGGCCAGCGACTACTACGAGGATGTTGA
Organism: Tolypocladium pustulatum; assembly: GCA_024340155.1. Classification (NCBI taxonomy): domain Eukaryota; kingdom Fungi; phylum Ascomycota; class Sordariomycetes; order Hypocreales; family Ophiocordycipitaceae; genus Tolypocladium; species Tolypocladium pustulatum. The sequence goes on along the minus strand of JALHBY010000037.1, from coordinate 424,183 downwards.
CCCTCGATTCGTCGGTTCAGCACCCCCAAACAACCATCCCCTCCCGCCTACTGAGCCTCTCTATGAGGATGTACATGCCGTTGTTGATGGAGCGCGGAGCCCTGCCGAGTCTGAACGGTCCAACTTCACGTCCATCTCTCAACGTGGTGTCAATCCTCGCTGGAACCCAAACCATCCGCCAATGCCACAGTATCAAGGCGCGCCATCTCGCCGTCCCGTGCAACAACAACGTCAGGACATGCTTTTGGATAATCCCGACTTTCAGCTGCGTGGCAATAGGCCGCAGGGCGCCCAACGAGGAGGTCCCGGCATGATCCCCGGGAGCGCGTATCCTACTGGGCCATTGTAAAGGCGTGGATTATATTCACCGAACCATACAGGCCATACGTAACAATTTTATTTTCGCCAGACATTCAATTCGAACCATCGTTACGATGGGTTCATCTTCATACGAAGCATCCCACACATTGTGATGTTTTCCTAACTTCCATTTAATTCTCGAACCAAAACTTTTGGCTCCCGGTTTCTAAAGGGACGCCATGAACTCTGCACGAGAGGAGTCATCGGTCTGGCCTGCTGACCTTGACCGATTTATGCACACGCATCGGACGGAGGTCGTCTCGGAGTGCAAAGGCTCTCAGTGTCTTGTTATTGATGAGTCTTGCGAGGCAACGAATTCTGACTGCGGCGCGCTGCCGCCTCGACGAGGTGTTTGGCCGTCTTGATCGATGCATGCTCTGTGAAGAAGCTCGAGAAGCTCGAGTTCTTGAGTGAAGGGTTGTTGGCACTCTTTCCAACAGGGCTGGCTTCCCCCAGCCAGGATTGTATGCCTATGTGAAGGAAATATTGGTCCTGCAGGAGCAAGACGAACAGTGCTCGATCCAGGGCTGCGTCGCTTGCCATGGTGTTGGGGGCGAGGCTCGCAAGCATGGTAGGATAGCGGATATCTTTAACGGCGTAAGGAAGAAAACTTTTTCTGGTTTTGCGACCTGTTGCCTCTGACGCGAATGTGAATCGTGTGAGTGTTGTGCGACTGCGCGCAGCCAATTGGCGTGGGGGCCGGCGAACGGAGGAGGCATTCGGTAACCGACTGACGAGTGCACAGGGAGAGGCTTTGAAGAACCAAGTTTGCTAACGGACGCTAATTTGGGACTTGGAAAGTGAACTATGGCTTAGTCGGGCTCGAAGGCTACAAAATCTTCCCACTGCTGTCGCCTCGCGAGCAGTGTTGGTGCGGTTCTTCTCAATCAGCGAGGCTTCGAGGTCGCTCCCAGATGGGCGGCTTTTCTCTACGCCCACTAGCCATGCGACATCTCCAGAAACGAGAAGGCTTTGGCGGATAGCATATGGCCATATGAGTGTTGGCGGGAAGTTGGCTCTGGGAGGCGTTGGCAGCCCGTATGGGTGATGCAGAGGAAAGTTGCAGGCGTTGACGCCTCGACGCCTGACGTTTATTCACTGCCGCAACTTTGAACGGTTGGACAAAGTCTGCGCCCACTCGCTCCCTTTTACAAGACGCCTGAACCCTCTTTTTCTTTGTGTCTTTCGAAACGACCGCTTACATTGCTTGAGCCGGCATCGCGTCGCCCATACAGGCTGCAAAGGAAGAGGGGAAGGAAGTAGGCTTCGCCTTCTATCTTTCCAACACGCCCCACGCTTCCAAGTCGGAGAAAGGAGCTGGTCTGCCTCTCCTTCCCCCAGGTGCTGCTTTCAAAACTCCCCCTCTTCCTTTTTTCATCACTACCGCCTTTGTACTTTTGCACACCGTGCCTGCCTTGTTCTCTACCTCTTTCTCTGCCTTGAATTCTCCTGAAGAACACCGTTCGGCCCTCCTCTTCCCGCGTTGGGAGCCGTGTTACTTGCACCGTCTGCCTTGGCCATTCATCCCCACGGCGAAGTCGAGCCGCCACGAGTCCAGACTCACTCTTTTGTGCACTCTGCGCAAAATCACCAGCCTCTTTGTCTCGATTGGCAAGTATTGGTTGACTTCCTTCCTGGACCGAGTCCCTTGCCATTCCTACTAGCCTCCTCTGACAGCTACCTGTACAGCGATACGCCTGTTCCTCGTCCCAACATTTCCAGCCTGTGGAGTGACGCAGCATGAGCGACACTCCCCTTTGACTCAGCATTCATCAACTGCTAACCTGGTCTTTCCTCCAGATCCGTCGCATCATTGAGCAAGAGAAGTCGCGGGGCCGTCTAACACGGAAAGGAGCGTCAAGAGGCATTGACCAAGTTCCGCCATGGACAGTCTGTCGTCTTCAGCGGGCAAAACTACCTCCACCACGACCGCGCCCCTACCGGCATCGACACAGCCAACCTACACTACAGCTGGCACCATCTACAACCCCAGCTCTTCGCAGCCACTGCAGCCTCCCACTCGTCGTGGACGCTCCGCCAAGTGGTCTACGGGCCAACACTCGGACCTGTGCCTCTTCCCCAAGAGCGTTCTGGCGGGCTTGACCATGCAAGCCTCCAACGGTAGCCTCGTCTCCACCACTTTGCAGCAGTACACTCCTCTGCAGCAAAACTATGACCGTGCGGTCAGCCCCATGAGTGACGCGGAACACGCTGCCCACGTTGAAGCGCTTCAGACACCTCGCATGCGCTCTGGGAACACCCCTGCACCGCTCTGCTTGCTCTTCCCGGACAAAGACGAAGAGAGGAACGCTGTAAAGGCGATGCTTGCCGTCGAGGAGTTTGCAAATATCAGCAACGACGAAGATGTTGACGATGACGATGACCAAGGCATGGAACCATTGATGAGCATGACGGTCAAGTCGCTCAACAACCTTGCATCTTATCCCAATCCGAACCAGAAGAAGGCTCAGAAGGCTCTTCTTCGCGGAGCACGGCCAATCCTAGGCGGCCTCGGCTCGGCGAGGATCTGTGTGTCTCCCAGCCCTTCTCTGCAGACCATGAGCCCCCTTCAGGAGCAAGTGACCGATGTCAGTAACAAGCCTTTGGGCCTGCTGCGTCCTTCGCAAGTGGAGGTTACCGCGAAGACTGACCGCTCCCGCATGATGACGCGCTTGCTTCCCACTGCGCGATCTCCGAGCCCAGCTTCCAATTTCGAGAATGCTGACGTCTTGCCGACTCCTTCTGCTACTACGCTCGCCACTGGAACTGGAGCACCTAGACCCTTGACTGCTGGACCGCCAGGTCAGCGACAGTATCGTCCATCGACTTTCGAGTCTACTTTCAAGGCTTTGCACACCAAGGCGCAGGCGCAGGATGTCGCCAAGGAGGAGTCCGAAGGATTCGCCATTGCCAAGCAGACGCTGGCACATGTTGGTATCGAAGACTTCAATGCTCTTTCGTTGGAATGTATCCCATCGCCTTCTCGCATTGCACAAACCGGCTACTCGAAGACGGCGCCTCCGCCAAAGAGCACCATTTCAGACATTCTCGAAGGCTCTGAGCCAGATATTGAACCTGCACGCCACGAAGCTCCCGGATTCGCCTGGGACCGGGCCCTGGACATGTCGTGGGCCTCATGGCGAGACACGTCGCCCTCTGCTCGCGACCGTTACATACGAGGAACTGCTCGCCTGACTACAGAGTCGGTGGCGGCTCGGAACCAGAGAATCGATAGGATCTGGTACTCTGGGTCTGCTCTGCTGGGAAAGAAGGCCGCGGAAATTGTCGCCGAGTCCAGCTGCCGCAAGCTGCAGCACTCTTACGGAGTTATCGGAGATGGAAGACCTAAGAAGACGAAGACCGAGTATCCCCCCATTGGGGTCGAGGAGGCGATGCGCACGCCCGTGTCAGAGCATATAAAGCCCCTTTTGAACATGGCATTTGCAACTTTGGTGCGCCACGCGGAGGAGAAGGCCATTCATAGCCCGTTTCAGCAGTTTGGAACTCCTGGTGAACGCCTGTGTGACAGCAGCGCTGAGGGCAACGGGTCGTTCTTCAGCAAGCCGATGCAGAAAGTCAAGTAGGCCGGGAGAGAGATGAAGTGCGCCAGCAAATCCTCATTTTGGGTTGTAGGCAGGGTATTTGCATTGATGGAGGGTTGGTTTTCGGTCGGTTGGATGGATCTTGGTGGCGAACAGGGATAGCTAGTAGAACACGAGTACACCTCGCGACAAGTTACCGAAGCCGTGGTTTACAGGTCGTCTGTATAATAGAGGCTGCATTTGCTTTAATCATGATTAGGGTGTTCCCCAACCTGCCGTACTGTGCTGTGCGCCTTGGTAGAAGGAGTAGTTGCGAGGTTGATGTTGAATGCCATTGCGAGTTCCAAGGCTACCGAGACGGGGGCACAGCACTCCAACTACCACAGCAGGGCAAGGTATAAAAATATACCTTAGCTTCTGAGCGTTGTCCCAGGTGTTAATGCTCATGTCAGCCGACTCGTTGCAGACGGGTTGGTCTGGGGCCAAGGCTCCGTTATAAGGCGGAGTTGCGGGCCGGCCTCGAAGTCTCCCCTTGCTTCAAGTGCCCAACGGTGACAATCGGGTTCCGCATGGCTGGAACGGACAGCGAGTCACGAGCAATTGATCGCTGCATCTCGACCCAAGTGCCTGGAGTTTGGCTCTTGAGTACAGTTACAGTACCCCGAGAGATGTCGTCGTCGTCAGCAGCAGGAGGCGCCAGGCTGTAGCAGCGAATGATGGTGCGCAGCAGTGCCCACTACGAGTTAGCTGGTGTACCTTAGAGCTGCTGTACCCCCACCCACCACCACCCCCTGAGCTCGTCGCCCTGCGAATGCGGACCCCTCTGGCCTCTCCTCCCGCATCTCCACCTCCACCTCCGACGTCGTAGCTAATCCGACTCCAAGCCGCAGCGCAACCTACCACTGCCAGCCTCGCGATACATACGCCCGGCCGCCTCGCTGTTCCTGCCGCCCACCCCCCGCTCGCCTCATGGCCTGACCGTACAGTGTCATGGCGACGACGGCCCGCCCTCACCAACGGGCTCCGTCGATAGCTTCGGCGTCGTCCTCGGACGACAAGGCGCCGAAGCCGCATCCCGTCGCCGCATCGCCCGCGCTGTCGTCGACCGCGACGGCCGTGGCCTCGTCGCTGCCGCCCTCGTCGTCCTCGTCGACGCCCACACCTACACCCGCATCCGCGTCCACGCCGTCGTCCGTCCACCCGTCCCTGCTGCAGCCTCGCGTCGCCGTCGTCCTCAACGTGCCCCCGCCGTGGCACCCCTGGCTCTTCGCCCTTCGTCTCTGCTCCATCCTCCCCGCCGTCTGGTGGGGGCTGCCCTCGGCGCTGCAGCTCCTCTTGCGCCTGCTGCCCGGCCCGGACCGCGTGCTCGTCGTGCGCCCCGGCCGCACGACGCCGTCTCTCTGTACCGAGGGCGACCTTCTCTCCCATGGCCAGGATGCGGTGCCTTTTGCCCTGACCGAGGGCTCCCTCGCGACCATCTGGGTGTGTATACCTTGCTCCGGCGCGGAGAATCGACAGTCTGCGCCTCGCTGCACTTGAATAACAGCTGACAGTTGCTCTTACAGTGTTTCGCTTGCGGATACCTGTCCTTCTTCTTTACCGACTGTTTGATGTCCAGGTGGTAAGAGCATGTACCTGCGCCCCTCGCCGCTGTCCCCCCGACTGACATGATATTTCACTCAGGCTTATCAACTACACCCCGCAAGCAACCATTGTCCGTTTGCTCACCATCAACGCCATCAACGCCTACGTGACCCTCACCGTGCTCTCTTTAACGGGCGGCTTCGAAGACCCGCGCCTCATGCTCCCGGGCTGGATCGGCATCGCTACGGTATGTTTGCCCGAGCGTCCCATGCCGGCTTGATTGCTGACGGCTCAACCTATAGACCCTGACCGTCTGCTACCACATCACCCACCAAAAGATCAACATCCGCAAGGAGACCTCGACCTCGGTCAACGTCTTCTCCATCGCCAGCTACCTCACCATGGTGACACTGCTCATACACATGCACTCACATCTGGCCGATTACCCAACCATGCCAATCGTGGGCCGGGCGCGGGTGGTGCTGCATGAGGCGGGCAACATATTGACGCAAATCAAGGCCGCCATCGAACGGTCCGAGTTATAGAGAATGGGGGCAGCTGTTTGTTCATTTAGAAACCGTGGCGCCGAGCACTCCTGCTGCTTGTGCCACCAACCACTAGTTGCAGGTTGTATATATTGCTGGCGTCGGGGATATCTTGGCGTTGGGTCACACACATATGGGGCATCACGGCGTTTTGGTCGATAGGAACCTACGAGGAAAATAACCCTTGTTTTCATCTCTCTGTTTCATTTCTAGGCTACGGCTGGGCTTGCCTGAGAATAAAACGAGTGACCGCAAGCCACGTTGATACTTGGCCCATAGCCTAACTCACGCGTGGGATATGCAGAGCAGATAATCATGTCTACTTTGCGGCGACGGAGCGCAGGCCAATCCCCAATCTTGCGACCTCTCAAAAATAAAGTCCTCCCGCCGGTCAATGGATGGATGGCCGCCGTCCCGGAGCGATCGGAGCCAAGTCGAGCCCCAGATGATCGATACATCTGAAAGAGGCGCAATATGCCGGGGAACCTTTCGTTCCAACCGTTCTCGGCCTCAGCGTGCTGCGTTGAGCAAGCTGGTGCCGAAAGGGCGACGGCGCATTGCGAGCTTAGAAACCGTGGACTTTGATAGTCTTGGGGTCTAGCTCAAGGCCTTCCTTCTTGTCGACAAGAAATTCCTGAACATCTTTGCGCTGGTCTCCCTGGAGCTGGATCACCTCGCCCATTTCGGTGTCAACGACGATGGTGCCATTGCAGGCTGTTGGTCAGATGTTAGCGGCAACACTCTTGTGTCGGGAGATGGGGGAGCCACGTACCAAACTTCTTCTTGATGACCTTGAGAATTTTCTTCTGGTCGAATTTCTTGGGGAGACCCTGGACCGTGGTCAGAGTTTTACGACCATTACGCTCTGTGATATCCCGTTAGCAAAGGAAGCGACGAGTCGCATCGGCTGTCCCGTCATCGACATCACGTGAGGCGATTGATCGAGGACTTTGCGGCCGACCGAAAGGAGAGGCGGGGCACGTACGCTGAATGCGTATATGGATGTAATTTTGCGTCTGCTTGGTTTCACCTGTGTCTTCGTCGGCTTCGGCGAAGGGGTCTGTGAGAAATGGCAGGTCAGCATGGTGAGGCTCGGTATGACGTGGGGTGCTGCTGGGCTTGCGAGGCGGGGTCCTCGGAGAGCGGCGAGCTCTGCGTCTTGGCGCGATTAACGTCGGCGCGTGCAAGGGGAAAAACCCAGCCGGCGCCGACGAGTAGCCTTTCCCGGGCGAAAAAACCAGCAGCAAGATGGAGAGAAGACATACCGTAGGTCTTGAGATTTTCGATGGACATAAACTCGGAGGTAGCGGGGTGTCGATGGGAAATGGGTTTTGTAGAGGAAAGAGTTGTTTTCAGCGGAAGGCTGTGATAATTCGCCTCGCTGGTTTGATTTGTGTTTGCTTCGGTGGCGGTTGCGGTAGAGGAGCAGGCGGCGATGATGCGGAGCGGAGCGGGAGAGCTGGCGAGCAGGTGGCTGGGAGCGTGCGACGGGTGCGAAGCGGTAGAAGTGTTTGCGACAGAGATGCTCTTTGCTGTTGCAGTCGAGGAGGCAAGGGTGAGGAGGGGCGGTAAATGGAGGAAAACGGATGCAGTTAAAAGAAGGCGAGGGGCAAGGCCAAGCCCCACGCACGGGTTGAGGGCAAGTGCTGCCTGAAAAACTAGGTGTTGCTGCTCGAGGGGGACCAATGAGGGCCGAGCATGCCCTGTCAGTGGAGGGACGTCAGCCACAACTCTGTCTGAACAGTGCTCGGCAGTGCTGGCTCACTCGTAATTATCTTGGCCAGCGCTTGGTTTCCGTTGCATCACTCATCGACGACAAGCGTCTTCGTCTCGCCCAAGATTCGCTGCCGGGCGGCCCCCTCCTGGTGGAGCCGAGCCTGTTCGCACTCGTACGTCCGGCGCTGTCGGTGGAAGTGTACGAGTGATGCACGCGAGCTCGTCCCCAGCGTCACGTCCGAGTGGCACATGCCAAGCTACCTGGGCTTGGCCAGTGCCGTCATGCTGCAAGTCGACAGCATGCAGCCCTGTGACCAACTGCGTTATCAGCTACTCATACTGCTAGCGAAGCGCACCTCAAGGTTTCCAGCTCGCTCGGTGGTGTGCACCTGCCACTACATCCCAGCGGGCAGCTAGTTGCCTTTGGCGCCCGTTGGAGGGGCCCATCAGGGCAAACCTGCCCCTCATTCGGTGTGCCCCTCCACCCCTCTGAGCCTTCATGGATCCACGCCGCATATCATCGACAGTCCTGCTTCGTATTCGTAGTCCTCCGGCCCAGGCGAGCAATTCAACGAGATGCCGTTTGAGCCCGAGGAGCTGCCGCCGGCAACGCCGCCCTTCTTCGAGGATACAACCGGCGATGTCTGGGTGCCTCTGTATCGCCATGCCTGCACCTTTGGACCCGACTTGTTCGTCGACAAGATGATGAACATGGTCCGGAACCCCAACCTCAACTCGAGCTGGTTGTTCCGGGCCGACATCGTCTATGACGATGAACAAGGAGCAGAGACCAGTGTTGAACCCCTGGCTTCACATGTACGCCCTATACCGCGAGACTTTTCGGGCCTCGTGCGCCAAAGGACTTTGGTCCGTAACCTAATCCCTCGGAACGATCGTAGGGATCAGCCGCTGGATCAGACCTGCACTTTTCATCGTTCAGAGTCGACAGCATCGCCTACCCACTCTCTAGTAGTGTATCTGCCGCATGCTTCCTCTGGCCCTGACCTCCCCTTCTACCATCCCAAAGTTCGGGGCATCGCTCACCTGCACGAGTGGGATCCCCTTCAGAATTCAGGCTCAATATCAGTCCACTTCCTCCCATTCCAACAAGAAGATCTGCTCGAGCAAAAGGCGCGGCGCACTGCCTACCACCTCCTCGAGATCCTGCACAAGCACGGCCACAGCTCGGCCGCCGGCTACGTCAAGAGAGTTCACCACGACGTCGTCATCCCGCAGGCGAGATTCCAGGACCGCTATGCCCGCCTCAAGAACAAGTATGCGCGCCAGCTGGTCGACGCCTGGGCTGAGTCGACAGACCCGGCAAAGCACGTCTTTGAGGACTTGGGCATCGCTGCTTTCTTGATGGAGCTCTGGGCAGACATGTACAAGGTTGCGGCGTTCCCAGGCTTTGTGGATATTGGCTGTGGCAACGGCTTGCTCGTGTACATTCTCACGCAAGAGGGCTATTCGGGCTGGGGATTCGATGCGAGAGCTCGCAAGTCTTGGGCACAATATACAGGCCAAGTTCAGTCTGCTCCGTCGGGCCAGTCTCTCGAGCAACGTCTACTACTGCCCAACGTGGTTCTCGACTCATCAACAAAAACAAACGAGGTCCAGATCAGTCCGGACGAGATTCACGATGGGAAATTCCCGCCGGGGACGTTTATAATCTCCAACCACGCCGACGAGCTGACCCCCTGGACTCCCATCCTTGGTGCCCTGTCGCAGTGTCCTTTCATCATGATTCCCTGCTGCAGCCACAATCTCACCGGCGACAAATTCAGAGCTCCTCCGCCACGTGACAAGACCAAGTCGAAGTCGACGTTTTCGTCTCTCGTCGACTGGGTGACGCGCATTGCTGAAGACTGCGGTTGGGAGGTCGAGACTGAGATGCTTCGCATTCCCAGCACGAGGAACACGTGCATCCTAGGCAGGACGAGAACAAAAGACCTCGACGAGGAGGACGTGCATGCTCTCCTTCGCAAGTATGGCGGGGTGGAGGGCTTTTATGCCAACGTGGCCAAGCTGGTCAAGACTGGGCCAAGGGGACACTGATCATCAGTCAAGGCTTGACTGGTGCAGCCTCGAAGCTTCCATGTCTCTTTCGGCTCGCCTTTTGAGAACAAAACAGTGCTTTGGGAGCATTGCGCCCTTCTCAAGTATCCGATGCATACACATTCACCGTGCACATATGGACACTGGATATTGACAAACCGGGCCCTGCATATTATTCCGTAACTTGATAGACAGCGTTGAACGTTCAGTTTCTCAATTGGTTATTGACGGCCATACGATACCAAATCTCACAGCTGCGTAAGGTAGTCTAAAGCCTTCTTTGGGCAATGGCCTGTCCATCGTGACTCAAACATCCAACAACCTTGGCCTCTCTTTGAATGCTCATCGACAACCTTCGCCATGTCTACAACCAACAGCTTTTAATGGCGCAAAACCTCCCTAAACAACACAGTGGCGACGACACTCGCCAATGCTGATCAACCGTACACATGTGGTATCAAACAAGGGCATGCATGATTTTCCCTGTAACTCGTTCATAATCGTCGTCAAAGCATATTCATCCGCGTTAGGCCGTCAGGCATGTCTCTTTCGTTTGCACCTTTCTCGTCTCAAAGTCTGCTCCGGTCGCAAAGATCATCGCTCATCTTCATCCTCCTCGATAGGTGCTGGAGTTCTGCGCTCTGTGCGTCTCTTTGGGCGTCTGTGCCTAGAGCTGCTGATATTACTAGCCGAATCGTCCGGCATGATGTCCGCATCATCGTCCAAGCCCCACTCGTCGTCGCTTCCGCCGTCGCACTCGCTCCCGACTGCCCAGGCTGGCCGTTCATAGGCAGAGTTCTGGGAGTTGCCGGAGCCAGGGTTCGGCAGCACATCGATTCGCCGACGGTTCTGGAAGCTCTGCATGAGACCGGCTCCTCGCAGCCGTAAAGCCGTCCGTACCATCTCTGCCTTGTGGTGCAGTTTTTCGAAGGCATCCTCAAGAATCTCCATCCCGGCGTAAATGTCTCTCTCAATTTCGGCAGCAGCCGCCATTTCCATCTCCTCGTCGTTCGACACTGGCTGTCTTCCACCAGGCATACCCGACGACGCGAGGCTGACAAAGGAAGCAGGTGTGGTGCTTCGTGAGTAAGGAGAGAAAGGAGTCGTATTCCTCGACCCCATCGCCGAAGGCCCGCGAGGGCCTGGGCTCATTGCCGACCTGTTCCCAAACCCGCTTGCTGGTGTCTCGCCTCTCGACTCGACTCCTGTTATGTCGTCTCCATCCGCGCCAGACCACAAGAATCCGTCAAAGCGTCCCGAGGTAAGAATCTCCCATTCAGATTTGTTGATGTTGGAAATGGTCACAAGTAGGTCATGAATATGGGGGTTCTTGACGAGATACGTGGCGCACTCGGCGTCTCTCGGGACTTGTTGTAGTCGGTAAAGTCGTTGCAGAGACAGGCCGCACTTGATGATGAAATCGTTTCTTGGCCGATAGCCCGGCGTTGGGGCGCGTGTAGAAGGCTTCAGCTCCCGAGACCCAGACAAGAGTGCGTTAAAGTAAGGCCGGTCCTCAGCATCCATGTTCGTCAAGATGGCGAATGCCAGTGTCTCATCGTCCACGTCCTGCGAGGCCGGCACGGGCGTTTCTCCCGTCTTGTTGAGCCATTTGTCCACGGCAGACCTGACCTTTTTCGTTTGGCGCAAATAGTGCTCTCTGAACTCTTCCGCAATGTCAGGATCCATCTTGACGGGGGATGCCGGCCGCTGAGGTATCTCTGCAGAGATCTCGGCGGCCTTGGCTCCAATCTCGGCGAGGTCAACTGGCGGCCATGCAGGTAGCTCAATGCGGCCACTGACCCACTCGAGAACATCGCCCCAAGTCAGGCCTCTGTGAATCTCGTGGGACTGATCGCACATCACGCAAGCGCAGCCATGTGGAGGCAAGTCTCGTGAGAAGACATTCTCGAGCCTGTCCAGGAGCCGACGTGCCACTGATCGATGTCCTGTCGCAACCGCAATAGACCCTTGCTTGGAGAGAACATTGTTGTACTGATCAAGAAGGTTGAAAAATGGCGCAAACAGGGTTTCGGCGCCGGTCAGTGGAGGGTTCGAGGGGCGCGAGCCGTTCTGCAGAGGCAGGACAGACAAGAAATGACTGGGAACCGGGTAAGCAAGGCCGCCATTTTGTAGCAAGTAGTCAACCCGAGGGATGTCCTTGAAGCCCTCAGCCAAGGGGGGAGGTGGAGGCGGGGGCGGAGGTGGAGCGGCAGACGCAGCTGGAGTCGCTGTTCTCGAAGGATTGCTGCTATCTGGTGTTGCAGACGGCGCAATCTTGACGCTGCCATACGTAGGAGGGAACTGAGCGGTCTGGGTTGGCGTCTTAGGGGATGAGCCTTGGGCACTGGATGGCGAAGACTCGTCGTCCAGCGCTTCGTGCTTCCTGGAGCTGCGCCCAGAACCGGTTCGCTTGATGGAGAGACGAGACGAGCTAGATCTGGTCGAGCCAGAAGATCGGAGTTTCTCGTGCGATTTGTGTTTGGGTGATTTGACAAACGTAGCCTGACTCGATCCGGACTTGCGACTTACTCTAGATCTATCGTCGTTGTGGGAGGCAGATCTAGAGACCCCGGAAACCGTCGATTTCGGCCGACCCTCGGCTTCTTCCTCCCTTCGGTCCTGCTGCTCTGACCGTCTCTTATCCCTCGAAACATCAGTCTCTGGTGGAGTAGGCGGTCGGGATGATTTCTTGGATGTCGACGACTTGCGGGGTAGCTCAGCGGATTTTGACCGTCGTTCATCGTCTCCAAGGTCAGTAGGCTCAGGTGTCAACGGATTCGACAGCCGCTGCGTCGAAACATCCTCCCGACTGACCACGGCCTCTTTGCTGTGTGCCTTGCTGAATGTGGGGTATGGAAGCGAAATGCGCTGTCTGTCCAAGGATATTTTGGACATGTTGGCCGTCAGGTCGCTCGCCGAGGCCGATCGTTCTCTCGCGTCATCCTTCTCTTTGTCTTTCTTGCGGACCCGCTTGATCGATACATGTGATTGTGTCTCGCTGCCTTCAATGCCCACCTTGCGGCGAGAAGTCTTGGAAGAACGGTGGCGGTGCTCGCGATCCTTGTCTGATCTCGGCTTGGATTTGGAGTGGCGGTGTTTGTCGCGCGATACGTCATCGGCGGCAGCGTCGACGTCGGCGTCATGATCCTTGGATGGCATTTTAGATCATCGGAGAGAAAAAGTTCGCGAGAGAAGCGATTCGAATATTGACACGAGCCGAGCAGAAGACTAGGCGTGATAAAAATCGACGTCGAGCGCAGGATGATAGGGCTGGCTGGTGATGAGGCTCAGGCACCGACGACTAGGTTCACCAGGTGCGGGAGTAGCCCCTTGGCCAGCACTCGAGGCCTTGGAAGACGGCAGACGTGGAAATAGGAGGCGAATGAATGACGGGGGCTCTGGGGGTGAGCGACATCTATGTTGGGACGGAAACGACGACTGCCCAAAACGCAGAAGGAGCTGTTTTGTGGCCCGTGAGGATGGAGGTTTGTCGGATGCTGGGCGCTTCTTGAAGCACTGGAGGGGAGCTCCTGGTGGAGGTGAAGGTGGGTGCGGTCCGACCCAGGTCCAGGTCCAGACCCCTCCGCTGGTGAGTGACTTGTGGACCGGGATTGCACTGAGTGGCGTGGGACAGCCGCTGGGTCCTCCGCCAACCGCTGTGGATCGTCGCTCAAGGCCGGTGCTTGGGGTCTGATTGGAGAAGTCAATCCGTCACGGCTGCGCCCGTGCTGCCGCGAGCGTGAGCAGCCTGGCGGGCGGCTACACAGGCGTGCTGCTGGGTGTAGACAACCAAACAACACGCTGAAGACCGTCTAGCTGTGTAACGAGAGAGAGTGATGGAAGATATGGAGAATTTGGTGGCCTGACTGACTTGTGGGTTGGTACCAGAAGGGGATGGGATGGATGGGGTCCGGCGTGAGCTTGACCGCCTTGCGCTCGCTCTTAGGCAGCGCTCCAGTCTCCCTGCCGACCCAGCAAATCCGCGCCTGCGCCGAGTCTCAAATCCCCGCCAGCTCCACGATGCCAATTCACTGCCCAGGCCGGTAGGTGGAGGGGTTGGCGCAAGCGGGGGCCCAGCTTTGAGCATGAGCCAAGCCCGACTTCCATCAGGATGGGCCTCTGATGATGGCGTGGTATGTGAAAGTGTGCCGCGTTGGGTACGAACGCTGAGCAGCCCGACTGCTATGATAACGTGCTCGCAGGTACCTGCTTCAGAAACGGAAGCTACCTTACCGTACCTTGCATCCTTGCCAAACGGGCAGCCAACGCACATGCTGCGTCGAACCAACAATAGAGCAGAGGAGCGCCAACCTTGACGGCCTGCATAGAAGAGGCGTCTACTCGAGAACAGATGGGCCTTCCAATATTCATTCAGTCTGTTATAAATGCACTGTTTTCCCCCAACATGATGTATATGCGCAGCGTCACCAAATAGATAGAGGGGGACTGGAGACTTCAATTGCATCCACAAGTATATAATTGGATGTTCTTATAAGTCTTTGGGAAATCGAGGCTCAGATCTCTTCTACTGCTCATAGTGCCCTCCTTAATCTATTGCTGTCTTTATTTCCGAACCCGCGAGGACTCTATAGTCTGTCCAGGAGGCCTCGGCTCTCGAGCAGCAAGATAATCTCATGCACAATAGATCTGACGTTCTGCTTCTCCAGGTCGACAACCAGGTCCGGTTTCTGAGGAGCCTCGTACGGGTCGTCAACGCCGGTGAAGCCCTTGATCTTGCCAGCGCGCGCCGCCTGGTAGATGCCGCGTCGGTCTGTCTTTTCGCAGTACTCGAGGGGTGTGGCGACGTGGATGAGGAAGAAGGGGCCCGACTTCTCAATGAGGTCTCGGGCCTGTCTGCGAGCATCGTCAAACGGCGCAATGGGGGCCGCAATCACGGCGGCGCCGGCCTTGGTAAGCTCGGAAGCAACGAAAGCGATGCGAGAGATGTTGAGGTCACGATCCTGTTTGCTGAAGCCCAGCTCCGAGGACAACTCGTGGCGCACAGTCTCGCCCACCAGCATGGACACTGGCCGGCCGCCACCCTGGTTCAGGGTCGTCTGCAGCGCGCGAGCGATCTGGTCCTTGCCGCTATTTTGATAGCCAGTCATGAAGACGGTGAAGCCCTTTTCGCGGGGCAACGGGTTCTGCTCACGCAACACCTTGACGACCTCGGGGTAAGAGAACCACTCGGGGATCTCTTTGCCAGTCTTGAGCCGGTTTCGGAGCTCGGTGCCCGAGATGTTCATGGTGCGCGTTCCCTCGGGAATCTCGTTGGCGGGCATGTACTCGTCCTTATCAGGGATGTAAATCATCTCCTGGAACTCGACCATCTTAATTCCCAGCTCATCCTGGTACTTCTGGACCAGCTCCTGGGCATCGTACGGGCCGTAGTGGTCCTTGCCGTGCTTGTTCTTGCCGGGACCGGCGTGGTCGCGGCCGACGATGAAGTGCGTGGCACCGTGGTTCTTGCGGATCACGGCGTGCCAAAGAGCCTCGCGGGGACCGCCCATGCGCATAGCCAGCGGCAGGAGGGCCAGGGCGGCCATGCCGTTGGGGTACCTGGCCAAGAGGGCCTTGTACACTCGAACACGGGTGAAGTGGTCGATATCGCCGGGCTTGGTCATGCCGACAACGGGGTGGATCAAGACGTTGGCCTGCTGCGACCGCGCGGCACGCACCGTCAACTCACGGTGGGCGCGGTGCATCGGGTTTCGGGTCTGGAAAGCAACGACCTTCTGCCAGCCAAGCTTGTTGAAGTGCGACCGCAGCTCAGCGGGGGTGACTGCACTTGTTAGCACCTGAAGCTACGTGTGTGAGGATGCGGCTTCGACGACGTCACTCACAGCGCAGATCCAGAAAATCGTAGTGCTCCAAGCGTCTGATAGCCTCCAGCTTGCCTCCAATGTAGAACTCATTGGCGGCATTGAAGAGGTACTTTACACCGGGGTGGGTATCATCATCGCTGCCAAAGACCTCCTTCGCCTCTTTTACCCTGTTCGACGTGCCGTTAGCAGCGTTCGGTATATGAAGCTTCAGCGGAGGGGACGTACTTGTCTGGCCGGTAGACATCTTCTACGGTCAAAATGGCTAGATTTCGGTCGTCTCGGGAGTCGCGCAGGGTGATGCGGCTGCCGGCCTTGATTCCCAGCTGGTCGAGCTGGGTCTGGTCCACGTCGAGCGTGATCGGCATGCTGAAGAGGGCGCCATCGGCGAGACGGTTATTCTCGACAACGCTGTGGACGGCATTAGACTAGTAGCGACGAGCGCTCGGATGCTTTTCATACCCATTGTAGTCCTTCTCGGTCATGAAGCCTGCGTAGGTAACCACTGTCAGCTTTCGCGTCCGATTGCACGCGCGGGGCTAGCGACCCGTTGGAGGCCACGACGGCTAGGAACGGACCTTCGAGGGGAGAGAAGCCGCCATTGAGGATCAGCTCGAGATCGCACAGATGGCGCTCGGTCAGGACGAGGGCAGGGAGCGTTTCAGACTCGTCGCTCAGCTCGGCATGCCGAGGCAGATCGCGAGCGAAGAGGTCCTTGAGGACGCCGCCGTGAGGGGAGTTTGCCATCTTGGAGGGGTAGCGATTGTTAGACCGGCTGGGTGTTGAGGGAGCAAGAATCCAAACTGAACGAGACACGTCTACTCGTAGCAGTTGCTGATTCCGTAGCCGGAGCGTGGCCCACTGGCTCGATCACGCAATTGTCGGGAGGGAGAGCTAAGCCTTTAAAGCCAAGCAGCTGGAACGTGCCAAAGATGAGGACGGGCTGGAGGGGCAATGGAGCGGGTGGCAGAGGGGAGAGCTGGACCGTAAGACACTGAGAGGACGAGAGCCATTTATAAAAGCAAACTAGCTACCTTGCCTGGCTGCCATGAACCCGTCTTTCGGCAAGGATAAGCAGCGGCTGCCAAAGTTGCGCCCGTCGCGGCAAAACTGGGCGGGTTATTGGATGCCATTCCCACAATTCCGAGGTGTAGCACATACGTGATTGCACGCATCGCATCCATCCCAGGAACCAGCAGCCCCACCATTGACGGAAGAGGTGGGATGGAGTTTTTTTTCTGGAGTCCAGTCCCTGATAATGACGTGCTCAGCGACAACGCTGGCGAGGTTCCGCTTGGCACGCAATCGAGGCCAATCAACTCATCGAGACGGCACTTCCACGTCCTTCTATTCGTCATTTCGAGGAGAGGGATATTATGCTCAGAGGATGGCACGGGACCGCGCTGATGCGACGCTCCTGAGAATTCGCATCGAGTATGGCACTCGATCATGGTAAGCCTGCAGTGCCTCGCCCGCCGCAAACCCGATGACCCGGCAGCTTCGCTGCGTCCGCGAGGCATTCTCGCGGGCCGAAGCGTCCGAATTAATTGGTAATCGAGATCTGCAGGCCCATGCTTGCTTGTCCATCTTGCATTCCCAGCCATGCCAGCCCATGCTGGCTTCTCAGACCAGGGGCGGCTGCTGGTCACGGATCGGATGTCGGCTGTGATCGCCTCCGATGCCCCGTCACTCCATGCAGCCCGCGGGAGCAAACAATACGCTGATTCGTAACGAAATAGAGTAGAAAGGGTTCTAGCCAGTCGTACAGCTCCAACGCGGCGGCCGGTTCAGGCGTTTTTCTCCCATTTCAGCGTCATCGGCGATGCTTGATACGTTGCCCGAGACGACGCTCATCGGGCCATCGGCACCCCAGAATCTGCTGGAGGCGGCAGACCCCCCGCACTGCCCCTCTCTGTGCTAACACTGAAATTTCACCCAGAGATCGCACCGCGCATCGAGTCTTGGCGCCTGTCCAAGTTTGCCACAATGCCCTTTTCGCGCCCGCTGACATGCGAAAAATGAAAGGAGGACCCATTCCTTGCATCCCTTGATCGACACCAAAAAAGATATCCTGCTATAGTGGCCAATGTTCTGAGGAGCAAGGCATTAATGGTATATACTCGTAGGCCCATACCCGTTGGAGCCCTGGACATTCGGGCTCACTGACTGAAGTCACTTGGGTGCATTTAGACGTGACATGGACGGCGCTCTGTCGCGCCAGACACCCGCCAAATAAGACAGCCGTGGAGAGGCTGAAACTTCAATTGTGGAGGGGCATCAACAAGACCTTTGGGGTTTGACTCTATTTCATGCGCATGTTGTTGGCTGAGCTTGTTTTTGGGTTTGGTCGCATCTGCACGACGACGATCATCCACAGCACCGCATCGTGACTGAGATTGAGCCTCGGGGGGAACTATAAGCGAGAAGAGCAGCGAAAGGAGTACAACCAAGCTACAGCGGACGAAGTCACATTCGAGAGAAGCTGGGTTCCAACGCTGAGCTTGGTACGGCTGTTGGCCTGGTGAGGTAGTCGACGTGCCGACTGTAGAAGACGGAGCTCACCTGCTGACGAATTCGATGACATGGCCGCTGAGGCATTCACTCCAATGCGTACGCCTCCTTGCAACCGTCCCAGTCATCGATGGGAGGGAGCCTGCTGAAAGGAAACGGATAGGGCGGCCGTAGAGGGTCTATTTATTCATATTCCTACTTCGTATGCATGGCACAGTATCCTGACAGATCTTAGCCAAGGCCTTGTCACTGGGTTTAGCAGACGGCCGATGCCGAGTGCCGGGCTTCCACCAGCAGAGGGACAAATGAAGGATATCCCGAGTCGAAAACGCCACAGACTCATACTCTATATTTAAGCTTGTGCCGGGCTCGGAACTCTGCGACGAGGAATCGTGGGCGGATTGGGCTGCCTACAAGGATTGGCAGTGGGGTGCGTTCCTCCGCAGCCTAGACCAATTCGTGGCCAAGGCACGAACCACAAGGGGCAGTATGACTGCGTCTTTGATCAAGCCACTCGATGCGGCATGGAGGATGCACCATCCGGCAGATGATCTGGCAGAGAGACAATAATCCTGCCACATCCGTTGATGGCCCACACGCTAGGGTAAGGTGTACGTCGTGGAGGCTAGGACAGACAGGCGCCCGTATGCACAGGTACGCATCTGCAAGGACACGAGAGGTCGCACGGCCTAGGATGTTTCCTGCGAGGATGGGTGCTTCACGGCGCCGGTCACTTCGAGCGCTCGGCTGCGCGTCCGCGGACCGGCTGACCAATCTGGGCTTCGGGCGTCGCAGCAGCAGGGCAGCAGCAGGGCAGCAGCAGGGCAGAAGCGTCGCGCCGATAACTAGCTATCTGCAGGGTCGGGACGAATGTGCCGATACAGAGCGCCACAGGCAAACACAGCCTGTCCGAATACGATACGAGCACAGGTAAGGAGTAGCTCACGGACTAAGTTACGGCAGGCGAATGATTCGAAACGTCTGCTCCGACGCGAACAGCAGACCCTGAAAACACCCTCATCGCCATTGTGCGCCCAGTCTCGGGCCATGGTTCTTTCACTCCCTTTTTGCTCCATCCAAAGCAAAGCAACCGCCAATTACTCATCCATAGCGCAATTGAGGGCTGAGCGGGACGGGGCGAGAGAAGTTGTCTGCCACATTGCGCTGTTGTCCACTTTTAGCGCCGCCGCTTGCGTTTGCTCCACCTCTCGATCAATCACGCCAAAGCTACCTCAGTACAGTACCTTGCGGTTGGACAGGAACACCTCCCGCGCCCAAGGCGCCCCTAGCACTGCCATCCTCTCCTTGGCAGAAACCTGTTTGCTGGTTGCCTTCACCGGCTCATCGATCGCTCTGCCGACCCTCGCTTCTCCCCTACGCCGTCACGAAAAAGCTTCGAATCGATCGTCGTCTGCCATTCTGGGACAAGCCTTGGGGGTGAGACACCTCTGCCGACTCGCAGCTTTCTCAGAACTGGCGCCGCTCTCCATGTCTCGCCCGATTGGCGCTCTGAGACCCGGCTCGGATTTGCCATCTTTTGCTCTCGACTTCCTTTCCTGAGAGGTAGCAGCCTTGGGCAAGGCCGCATAGCTTTGGGGGTCGGTGCAGACCAACATCTTCACCCAAAGCAACATTGCAGGGGCTCATTGCTGAGGCCTCTGCCTCCTGTTAGATCGACCCGATAACTTACGCTCGCTTGATTCACGATGTCGCCAACGCGACTCTCTCCGTTTTCCGCCGCCTCGCTCCTCCTCGTCGCCTGGTCATTCTTGCTCTCCGCTGCTCTGGCCGATGACAAGGTATACATCAAGGGCACGGATATCAATGGTGTCTCTCACGATCTTGACGTGAGCCGCACGCCCGCTCTCTACACCGGCGATTTCGATGATTGTTTGAGCGGCGGGAGCTTGTTCAATGTCACCAAATTTGACGCCGCATACTATGCCGACAACTCGACGGTTCTTTTCCACTTGGATGGGACGTCCAACATACGAAAAGAAAGCCTCATCCGTATGTCTCTCCTAACCTTTCCCCATCCTTACCCGCGTCCGCTTACTTTGTGTCTCCATTAGTCCACATTTCCGTCGAAGCCTACGGCGAGAATCGCTTCAACATGACGTACGATCCGTGCAAGGCCAACATCGCCAGCATGTGTCCCCTCAACGCCAGCGTGCCCGTCACTGCCTTTGCCGTCATTCCCATTGCACCGAGTCAGGTCGCCGGCATTCCCTCGATTGCTCTAGGAATCCCAGACCTCGAGGGCTTCGCACGACTACAAATATTCGCCAACTCGACCCAGACCGAGATTGGCTGCTTCCAGGCAGTCATGACCAATGGCAACACCTTCTCGCAGCCGCACGCCGTCAGCGCAATCTTGGGCGTGATGACGTTTATCGCCGTTTTGGCATCTTTTGCTACGGCAATCTACGGACTCAGCATTTCGCACATGCGCATGCACTACGCACACTCCTTTTCTGTCCTCGTCATCTTCGAGACGTTCCAATCCATCTTCTTTTCTGGCGCCCTCTCCGTCAACTGGCCCAGCGTACTCCCGGCTTGGTGGAGCAACTTTGCCTGGTCAGCGGGCATGTTTGCCAACGACGGCCTCGTT
Organism: Tolypocladium pustulatum; assembly: GCA_024340155.1. NCBI lineage: Eukaryota > Fungi > Ascomycota > Sordariomycetes > Hypocreales > Ophiocordycipitaceae > Tolypocladium > Tolypocladium pustulatum. The sequence continues at coordinate 403,437 of JALHBY010000037.1, read as the reverse complement.
CGGTCCGTCAGCTCATTTACTGGCACCAATGCCAACATCAGTCAGGTTGGAGGAGCGGGATCCGTTCAGATCAACAATGGAGGCGGACTATCGCAGCAGATATATGGCAGATCACTCTTCGCAATACCGCTTCTTCAAAAAGGCCCACTACACACTCTCGCTCGAAGAGAAGCTTACAACGCCAGCAATCCATACGATTACACTTGGAATGGCCGCCCTCGGACTCCCGGCATGCCCATGCCAGGCACCTGGCCTGGCTTTGGCGGTACTCTGTCCATGGTGAACGTGCCACCTGCCGAGGCATTCATGATTGCCCTGATCTGGCTGCTCGCTGTTTTGGGAGGCATCGCGCTCCTGGTTGTGCTCGCCAAGTTCCTCTTGGATCTCCTAGCAAAGATGAAGTGGATCAAGACCGATGGCTTTAATTACTTCCGCTCCCATCTCGGCGGCTATGTAGCTGCGGGCCTGCTTCGGACCCTATTCGTTGCCTTTTTTACCTTCATGACCCTGGCCATGTATCAATTCTCGATACGCGGACCTGCTGGCCCTACTGCTATTGCCGTGATTGTCTGGCTCATCTTTTTGTTTGGAATTGGAGGCATCGCAGCTTACGCCTGCTTTTTCCGACTGCGACACGGCAAATTCGAAGCTGGCCCCGATACGGTGCGATTCGAGCGCGGGACCATCTTTAAGAAGATACCATTCATCGCCACCACCAGAGAAAGCCAGATTGGAGAGGAAGAGAGGGCAGACCGGCAGTACCTGTTTGGTACAATGCCTTTCTTCAGGATAAAATACGCAGATCATGATCCGAATAGGATCGCTGTGCATCAGGACGAAGGCTTCATGAAGCGATTTGGATGGCTCGCAGCGCGCTACCGTCGCACTAGATGGTGGTTCTTTGCCGTCTATCTCGTTTACCTGTTCATCAGAGCATGCTTCATCGGAGGAGGCGCTCAGACTCCCCTGGCGCAAGTTTTCGGCCTGTTCATCTTTGAACTTCTGGCTCTTCTGGCCATTGTTAAGATGAATCCGTTCGAGAGCAATCGGAATACGGCCGTTGCCATCTGGATGCTCTCGATATCCAAGATTGTCACGACGGGACTGTCTATCGCATTTCTCCCCGATTTCAACCTTAATCGCATCGTCGCCACGGTCCTTGGCATCATCATTATCGTTGTCCAGGGCTTCTTAGCTGTGGCTGTCTTGGTTCTCATTGGACTCGGCACTGTTTCCACCTGGATGTCGCTTTCGCGAAACCGAGAACAGTTTCCTGAACTGCTTGAGCAGACTCGTATACGATTCTTCGAGCACATGGACAATCGCGCGGGAGACTTGCCGCCGCCACCGAAAGAAGAGGAGAAGCCAGAGGAGCCCGTACAGCCGTACTTTAACGTGCGAGAAGTTCGCCGTGAACCCAAGATTGAGGACGAGGACGAGCTTCCTGGTGAAATGGAGCGGCCAGGCAACGTTGTGGTGTCGAGCGCAGCGGCTAGCATTCGACGCAGCCGTGCCAACAGCGCTAGCTCGCGTCATTCAGTCAGTAGCATTCCGCGTGCCGCTCGCTCTCATCGCACGTCTTGGAGTGCCAAAGACTTTGGCCAGTGGGACTCAGAGATGAGTAGAGGCGATGTATCACGCACAGCTCATTCCAGGAGTAGCTCTCTACGACTATCTGGACTCAATCACGACTCTCACGGGACAATCACGCCATCGAGGAGACCGCCCATGACGCCGATGATGGAGTCTTTTGAAGACCCGATGCTGAGTATCCCCGCCGTAATGCAGCCGGATGCAACTCCCGGATCATCAATTGTTGAATCAGAAGGCGAGAAAAAGAGCGGTGTGCTAGTCGAGGAGAAGCCTGCGGTGTCCCCTGTGACACCAACAGCCGGCGACGAGCCTGGAAAGGAGGTCAACTTGGAGGTGAAGGCCAACTAGGAGGCTGCTACACCCGTCCCACATTGACAACTGACAAGAAGGAAGAAACGAAGGCGGAAGCCGGAGGGAAATAGCTGTGACAGGCGTAGGATGACCGCCTTCTAATGCAGCTGCAAGGTTGTATCACCAGTCACCTCACCCAAGTCGCGGAATCAACCTGGATTTCTGCCTTCTTTCCTTGTTCTTCCGTCGGGATCACATATCGCATTGGGGCTGGCAAAATTGGAATACAGCAGGGATGGCCATTATTGGTTATGGACATTCAACAATGCGTCAAGGATTATGGACTGGCGTTGGGAGCGATGCTTTAATTCACAGAACAGGCGTGATATATGCATACTACTTTACATCCCACTTTTACTGCTGCTTTGCTGCTTCGCCCTCGAGCCTTCGTTGTCGCACAGACGCTCACCTTGGTCTGGACAGATGTCAATTGTCTGATGAAGCGAGCCTCATGAGACGATGACTATGTGGACAGGAAGGCTTGGACGAGGCTTACATACACTTTCTTAGGTGTCTAGCTCAAAACAGTTATGGCTAATGAGTTGGGACTTACCCCCCAGGATTCGCATCCCATCTGATAAGAGAAAAATGCCTCCAGACTCTCTGTGTGCTCACGGCCGGGGCGTAATTGGAGGGGCATCTGTTTCGAATAAATGAGTGTAGCATACAGGAATTCGGGCCTTGCGCTTTGTGGAGCCGCCTCGTGCCGACGACCAACAGCTTTGGCCGCGAGGACGGTTGATCGTTGGTCAGAGCTTGAGCCGGGTATGGTGTCCGAGCCTTGCCCCTGCCCCGGACTACTGCCGACATGTCTCCTGGAAGCGCCATGTGAGAGGTTTCTGTCTTTGATGGTGTCAAGTCTGACATGCATGTTAGGACAGGGTTGCTGCTGTTAGTGAGGGTTCTGGAGTCGGGGTGCGGGCGAGCTCGGCACGAAGACATCGCGAGAAGTCACGCAACGATCCAGCTTGCAAGATCAACAACAAGCTACTACGCTTTGTAGGCCTGGAAAGCTGGAATGGTTGCTGATCGAGTAAGCCACTAGATGAACCAACACTCTCTTCAGGCACGGGGTCAAACGAATTCTCTTGCATCCGGAAGACGCAAAGACAAGGCAGTCAGCGCTCGGTCTCGCTTGACGCTTAGCCCTGAAAACGGGCGACGAGCCTCTCTTCTCATCTCTTCGGTCCCCTTTTGTGTCGATTTCTATCAGACTAACTCGCCGGTGTGTGCTTCGTACATAAATTGTCAACAGTGTATTCTGGGGATACACAACAGCGCACTCAGGCTCCCTTCGCAGTTTACAAGTTATGGGAGACTGAGGGGATCAGCTTAGATCGGCACCCTTGCTTGGCCAGAAATTAGAGTTTGTGACAGGAGAGCAGGCAACAACAAGCTAAGAGGGATCGATAATGTATAGAAATGCTGGGATGCGGAGGGCTGACCAATGGAGGTGGTGCGCACGCGAGTGAGTGGACTGGAGTGGCAGCGCTTGATCTCTTGCATACGGAGCAGCCGACTGATTACTTTTGGCGGGCCTCGAGGGCGAGCCAACGACAGCCAACGTCAAAGGACCCCGGTCAGCTCGGCGACGAAGCCCCTGTACGTGGCGACTGTTGACAACGACAACTCGAAGCTGGCCCAGGTGACTTTGTATGGAAGGGGGACTCTTCAAAGGATGATGGAGGTGAGTTTCAACAGTAACATGGAGCCTTCGAGATGAAAACGCACCAGCCAAACATCCCTACTTCGGCGACAACGAGCAGCTACCCTCCGTTACACGAGCGGCAGGGTCGACATGCAAGCCACCAAGCCCTTGCGAGGGAACTACTGGCTTCTTCACACGCAGGGCGACGCTGCTAGCACCAACTACCATATGAGGCACGGGTGCCCCTTGGAATATGTCTTCACACAGTGCTCAGCCGACAGGCCCAAGAGCATCGCCGAAGACAAAGTCTAAATATGTGGGAGCAAGGAACTATACACTGCCAGAGCGCCGTTTCCCTGGCTTGAGGTACACTTCAATGCCACCGAGGAAACCAAGAGCACGTCCGTACGCGCGTTGCGATGGGTGTAACGTCGGTAGGTGAGGCGTCCAGCGAACAAAAATCAAAGGCATGCATGCTCCGGCTCAGGGAAGCCGAGCTGCGCGCACAACGGCCACATGTGAGCCCTGAACCTGTCAGGCGGCGCCCTGGTTTTAGGCAGTTGCATCACGAGGGGACACTCAGGAGAATTACGAGTTGCGACGCTGAAAGTTGTGTACAGTTGTGGTCTGCGCCTCGGGATTGAAAAGGAGCCTTGGAGCAAACACTGTCTGTGGCCGCGCACGGAGGTCACCGAAACGCAGGGAACTGCAACAATTGGACGGCCCAGAAAGTTTACCGCGAGGGTTGAAGGAAGCTACATGACAAAATAATGACAAGAGGCATTAGGCTGCCACGCTTCAGGGGGTCCAGTTCGACGCGGGCGGTGTGTGACTCTCCAGCCGAACAATCAACACCACTGAACCGGCCGCGACGACAAGGCCTGCGGTCAGCAGCGCGCATACAAGAATCCTGCACTTCCTGTTCCCCCTCGCTTTGTTCCAGCTGCTCTGACTGTTCCACTCGCTGCCCCTGAACTCGCTTCGGCGTGTCGCGTCGTCTACGACACGGCCTGCCCCGGCGCCATCCACGGCTCCCACCGCGCCGTAACCACTACCCGCGCTCACCCCTACGCCGCCCCTTTCTTCGTCCACATCCATGGCTAACCAAGGGCGGTCACAGCTGGTGCGCATTGCGTATGATGATGGCGAGGGTATCTGCGTTCCGAAATGCCTGAACGAGTGGTACGCCGGCGGCGGATCATCGAGCGTAGACGGGCTCGAGGAGCGTGCGACTGCCGTCGTCTCCATAGCAGCGGTTGACGGAGAAGAACTGCATGTCTCTGCTACTGCTGTAGTGCGCCACGTCGGCGCGCAGTCTTCGTAGGCAGGGAGGCGAAGCAGCGGCCAGCGGGTTGATGGGTCGCGGGAGGAGTCTACGTACGCCGCGCAGTTGAAGCACTCCGAGCGTGGCTGGCCCGCCGACACGGGGATGCCGCAGCCGGGGCATGAAACGATGTTATTTCCGCTGGAGAACATGTGTATCTGAGCCAGACTGTCCTCCCTCAAGGGGGTGGAGGCTTCGTTCGAATGGGGAGGCGAAGTCTGATGTAGTTGCTGTTTAGTTGTGTAGCTGAGCGGCGCAGTCTGATCGAGGCTATCAGAGGAAGCGAGATGCAAGCTAGTCGGTATAAGAAGCGGAAGTGTTGCAAAAATGAAATAAGGTTGGAATATAAATCGTCTGGTCAGTCAGTGTCTCGAGACTCCGGGCTTGGACACCTTTATACCCATCATCTCGGAGCAACATCCGTACGACACCATCAGACAGCAACGGTGCTAGGCCCTCGACGCCTCCATCCAACGCTCCTTGCGCGCGCCCCGGGAGAAATCCTAGCCGACACACCCAAGACGGTCCCGGACACCAGGAAATGGGAAGAAGCATATGCAAGACCCTCACATACCGGCGTCACCATCTTGACGAGTAAAACTGCATGCCGTGCTCGAGAATCAGCCACTGGAGCGCTTTGTTCTGCAGTTGCCCCTGCTCAGTCATTGACCCACACCCCTCCCTCCTTCTGGATTCGAAACGGAGGCGTTGTGCGCGGATGAATGTCCTCCATCTCCGCGGCGATATGTCGGCGGATGTAGTCCATAGAAGCGCACCTGTGATGTGCTGGAAGCCAGACAGACGGTGTTGTCAAGGGCATTCCCTGCCTCGCTCATCCGTCCATGCTGCCTTGCCTCTCTCAGTGTGAGCCGTCAAGACGGCACATGCCAATCTGCTCTTGTTGGCTTTATTCCTGCATGGGTGGCTTGCCTCGCGGGCCCATCCCCGAGGCACCACTGCATTGCAACCTCAACCCCCCGTCGAGGGCTTGCGCCGGCCAGTCATGTTGCTCCATTAACCGAGACGCTGGCCGGAATAGAAACCCGGGGCCAGAGGAGAAAAGACTGAACTCGCAAATGTTCGTCGTTCTTCTAATGTTTGTCCGTTGAGCCGTGTCCGGGAATGAATGTTGGACCTGTTGGCTCTGACCTGAGGTGAGGTGAGGCTGCCAGGGGTGGATATGCAAGCCACTCATGCGGCTCCCACGTACCATGACAGGCCAGTTGCGATGGGAATCGACATACTGTAGCATGTCATCGATGCAACCCCAGCAGTCGTAGCACTCGCGGCGCCTTCCGGGATCGTGGGAAGGGTGACTGCAGGGCGGAAAACGAGGCGGCGTACCGATCCAGCTATGCACGCGCTTAGGGGTGAGACATGCCTCACAGGCACCGTTGCCATGCAGGTGCCATGCAGACGCCTATAAACCGCATGCTTTGTTGTTTGCTCCCGGCTTCGAATCCAAAACCCTCTCTCCACCGCAGATGCTACCTTTTCCGGCTGGCTTGGCGCTACCAACAACCAACAGCGTCGATAACATGATCACTGTTGATGACTGCGGCAAACGGGCACAGACTTGTCATCGGAACTGCTCGCCGAGAAAAGAAACGTTGCTGTTGGCTGTGGTTCGCTCTGCTCTTGGACAGTCAATTGAGGGTCCAGGGATCAGGCTAATTGCCGCTGGCATCGGCGCTGAGAGCTGTGAAGCAGGTGTCTGCTCAGCAAGGTAGTCGGCGTGAAACACAATTGTATGCACAATTTGACATTCGCTGCGAGCAGGGCGTTCACGTAACTTACATGGCTAGATTAAGTTCCTCGACGGCGGCGAGGCGCTCCTCGGTAGTACTAAACCCATCGCCCCGGATGCGAGCCGGCCGCCGCATCGTACACGAATTAGGATTACTTGTTTCTCTTGGTGATGGATGCCGCAAGATTCATCCCAACCTTGGCGGTGGCCTCGAATCGCGGTGACACTTGTTGAGTGTGCGCGGGCGAGGGCATGCAGACACGCCGACGGCCATCGGATGCCCCTTTGCGGACCCTGCCCACAGTTCACTGCCTAAAACCCCCTCATCCACTTGTCACTCAGCCCTGTACCGTGAAAGCCTCGAGATGACATGACGCGGTCCGGGCGAGGTGAAGGATTCAAGAGGACGGCGATACGGGCGTGTCTGCCTAGTCAGGGGTTTCATTGCAGTGGACTCATACCACGGATACGAGCCACGGCGGCAGCCCTTTGGCCGTCAATTGGCCCGACCAGGCCAACGGGTTCTGGGAATCAGGCCACTCGACTGTCTGTTCTTGATAAAAAGAAGCTCGAATCTCGTGGGCAGCGATTACCGATCGATGCGCGTAGAGAGCCTCGCCAGGGGAACTTGTGGTAGGTGCCACAACGTGGGCCCGCCGCTGTTTGCTTTCTTGTCTCTTTACACCTCCCAAGGCCCGATTATCTTCTCGCCAAGTAATTAAGCCGACCTGCCAAAAGCAATCAATGTCGAATTTGCTCATGCGCCCTGGTAAAGCAGCTGTGTGGTGAAATGGGCGGTTCGAGAGATGCAAGGTGATTGGTACTTTGTGCGGCCAGAGGCCTGCACAGATTTAAAGCATTCACTGCTATCCGTAAGCGCCGCAAAGCCAGCAGACCAGCCTCATTCCAATAGATCACGCCCACCAAACTCCATTTCCCTTTGCAGACCCGAGCCCAGTTATCTTCCCCTCCGCCTCCCTTTTATTATTCCCGTCATGCTGCCCCGTGTGCCAGATACCACTTCCGCCGCCCAGCCTCGCAACGTCGCTGGGGCACGCACGCTGTAAACTAATGGAAAGAGCCGAGCCACCCGAGTATATAGTCCATACTGGCCACCTCCTGCGCTCGCTGACCATGCCCGGAAAATGACGTTTCGACGGCGACCCCCGTGAAGATATGCCACGGGTAGTAGTGGAAATCCGAATTGAATAAAACGGCCGTGGTGGTGCGTGAGTGTTATTACAAGAGAAATACGTAGTCGGCGAGGGCCGTTGATAGATAGGAGAATAATCGCCGTCTCGAAATCGACAAGGTGAGAGAACGAGCCACAATACATCTATCCGTGCAAGGCTTCAATGAAGTAGATGACGGCGAAGACGAGAAACGCAATAGCGCCGCCCACAGTGACTGTACCAACTCTGATTAGAATCTCCTGTAAAGGGGTCAAGGATAGATGCTCCCAGCTCACCAACTTTGAGGCTGACGCGCCCAGCAATAGCACGTCCGCCCACGACAGCGACTCCTGTGCAGATGGCATGGCCGCAGGCGGCCCCCAGAGTCACCCACCAGTAGTCTTGACCGGCCGCCATGGCAATAGTTGCAATCTGGCTGCGATCGCCCCATTCGCCAAGGAAGGTCATGGCAAACGTCTGCACCCACGCGGGGCTCAATAGCAGCGAGCAGAGGTTGCTAACGCCGTGGATAAAACCTTGGACCGAACCGTGCCCACGAGACGGGCTGCGTGAGGGAGACTGCGAGGGCGACCGAGCAGGCGAGGGAAATCGGCCCTTGGGTCTCGTGCTTCTGCCGTTGAGGCCCATTTCCAGGGAGTGCGGGGTGACGGAGCCGCGTCGGTTGCGTCCGAGCTCCTTTTCCTTTTCAGCGAGCTCTTGCTCGACCTCGTGCATCTCGGCTGAGACGCCCTCATTGGGGTCCATATTCATGCCTTCGCGGAGCAGCTTGGCACCAAAAACCAGGAACAGGCCAGCGGCGAGGAAGCTGGTCAGGCGCTTTGGGATGAGGGTCGGCACGGCGTGTCCAAGGACGGCAGATAGGACAGTCATGACGAGCAGGGCGCCAAAAGCAGCAGAGAAGACGACCAGGCGATCATGCTTCATGGCCATAAGGGCTGCCACCAGGAATGTCTTGTCGCCGACTTCCGAAACCAAGATCATGGTGAATGAGAGGATGAATGAGTGCAACGGTTGAATGATGCCATCATCGTCGTCCTCGTCGAGCTTTTTCCGCGGTCGTGTCGAGTCTTTGGGCTTTGGGGGTTCAAGATGGTCTTTGTTGGCCGTCTTGGCCGAAGGGTTCGTCTTCTCGCGAGGGGTTTCTGGGAGGTCTTCTGGCTTCTGCAAGAAAAATCAACGTTAGCGACCTGGCGGTGGCAAGGTGAGGACGGGGATGGGGTGACGCACATCGAGTCCGGTATAGTCTGTGCTGGCCTCCAACTTGTCCGAGGACGGCTTCGACTTGTCCTTGTCCTTGGCCTTGTCATCCGTCGTGCGCAGCTTCTGCTCTTCGCTGTGCGGCAGAGGGGGCTTCTCCTTGGGCGACTCGGGTTGCGCGAGAGCCTTTTCGCCCGTCTGGCCTTCTTTGGCCTTGCGCGCCTTGTCCTTCTCGGAGACGCCTCCCTCGGTGCCCGTGGTGCCCTCTTGCGGCTTTTCACGGTTCTTGTCAAACATGACGCCGTCGTTGGACTCTGGTATCTTCTTGCCGTCTACAAATGTCGGGTCTTGGGGGCGTCCCTTGAGGGGAGGCAGCTGCTGGCGATCCGAATCCACAGCGACCGTGGCATCGGTCCCGACGAACGGGCCCAGGTGCGGCTTGCCATCCTTGCCGTCGACGGGTGCATCCTTGGTTGGCAGGCCGACACGGCCCTTGGGAGCCACAGGCGCGGAGCCATCGTCGGGGTCGCGCGATGAGACGACGGGCACTGTGTCGTCCCCCTTGGCCGCAGGTGTCTTGGGTGGTGCAAGGCCGGCGGCGAGCGAAGGCAGGAGCAGCAACAGCAAGGGCGAGCTCTTCGTCCGGAACTTCATGGTGACGGCGAGGCAGTGCTGCGCAAGCTGAGCCGCTCGCAGAAGAAGTGCACTATCAGTTCGACGACGTGGATGGGAAGGATATCACTTTGGCGCGGACTTGGTGTTGCGACGACGTCGACAGCGGAGGTGTGGCCGGTACACCGAGGGGGCGGTGATGGTTTTGGATGAGTCGCGGTCGCAAGTCGCGCGTCTTGGTGGCACGACAATGTCTCGTGTCAATTAGAAGAAGGAAAAAAGGGCAGCTGAGTCGAGCAGGAAGGGAAATGCCAAAGGAACGAGGATGGAGGCTTGGGTTCCGAGACGTAGCAGCGATGAAAAGGATGGTCGTGTCCCAAAGAAAGGAGAGTCGTGATGCGATGGGGCGTGGAAGTTGGCGGCAAGGCAAGGAGCTGAAAATGCCGACCTGAGGATACGCACGAGTACGTAAGGGCGGCTACTCGTAATACAGGCGCCGTACCGTACTGGTGGTAGCCCAACCAGTCCGCCCGCCACAGCCACAGGGGACCGACAGCCCGAAAAGGGGACAACGCTCGCACGATGCCGCGGCCACCGCCCGACACCTCCGCAGTCCGTCGCAGCAAAGGTGGACTCGTCTGTTTCTTGGGGAGTCTGCGGGCTGCCGGGCCGCGCAGCACTGTGCCGGGATGGCTGGGATCTCGCGCAGGGAATGTGCCAATCTGTCTTCTACTAACTGCGGCTGGAGCTCCACGACTCTCCACGAGGGCTCCATGTCTGGGAGATGAGCGCTGAACGTTTCTAATTTGAGCCTCTCGGGGAGGGAGCAGCTGTCGAGCGATGCGTTCGCTCGCAAATGAGCCTCTGTTGCATGGCATGGCATGGCTACGTACGGAGTGCGTCCCTAACCAGAGATCGTCGCAATATCCAGTGGCCTGCGGCTTTGGAATTGAACTGACAGGCTGCGCTGCGAAAAAGATGACGTGTAATTAATACAGCTCCGCTGCGTGGATTATCAATCACCATCGCTCCTCCATTCACCATCAGCTCACCGGCCGCAGCTCGTCCGTTGCGGCGTGAAGCCAGGGCCGCGATGGATTGTAGCTGCTAATGCAAGCTTGGGGCGACTGCGCACGTCGGCAGTGTGCGTTGCAGTAGCCTGCGGTTCCCCTCATCAGGACCCATCCATGGCTTCGGGTCGCGTCTCCAACTCTCGGAGACGTGGGGTGCTGACAGCTTATCTCCGCCGGCTATACCTAGCTGCCGCCCAGACCGATGTCGTCAACGAACCTCACTTCACATCTTCACCTCTCTCACATCTGTATTATTATATACCCATCGCATCCGTAAAGCGCTCTTCTCCCGTCATCTTCTAGGGGCTCATATTGCATGCCTTTATCGTTTTATCCCATTCCACACGTACTCTTTCAGCCCATTGGGGAGCCTTCCCCGCAATCTCAGCCCATCAGAAGGTCTAGGATCGGCCTGTGTATCGTGCATTCACTATCGCTTCTCATTTGTCCTATCACTGTCTCATCGTACTGCAACAGGTCCATTTTATCCCTTTTTGGCTATGGACACGCACGCCGACGCCGGGGCTGCCGGCTCTCAGCATCCGACTCATGAGCAGAATCCGGCTGACGAGCATGCTGGCGGTGAAGATGAAACCGAGTACTCTGAAGACAGTCAAGTAGAGGAGAGTCAGGACGACGATGCCTATGGGCCTTTTCTTTACTCAATGCCAGGCGCGTACATCGACGAGGGCGACGATGATGACGAGGATGATTTAGACGAGGATGACGACGATTTTGTGGACGAAGAGGACGACGAGGAGGACGACGCCGATGAAATCGACGAGGATGATCTCGAAGATGACGATGATCCTTTGCAGCAGATCATGGGTTTGTTCAGAGGTAGTGTAGACCTGACTGACTCCCCTTCATTCCCTAATATGGCTGACCACTCGTACTTCAGACGGCGACAGGCAGGGTCTGTTGACCAGAGGGCAGCTCATGGCTCTCCTACGCCACAGAGACTTCAGCAATGCCCTTTTCAATAACGCGGCGGACGAAGACGGGTTCATGGGCATGTGGGGGGCACGGCGAACAAGGCGACCCAAGGACCCCAACCGCTTCCCAAAGGTCCCGAGTGGAGCGGGAACCCAGTTGATGCAAAGCGGCGCGTTTGGGGCCAACGATTATGACCTGCACTCCAAGAAGCGCCTTTCGAGACGCATGCTGGAGCGCGAACTGGGCCTCGGCGATCGTGAACAGAGGAAACGAAACAACGACATTGTGGCACAAGTGAGCTCCGTCCTGCGACACCTCTAGCTTCCCACACGCACTGACAACGCTTCTGCAGTCCATGATACCTAGCACGAGGGCCGAGCAGATCATCCATCACGATGACCCTGTCTACTCGGGCCAATTCTCCGACGATGGCAACTTTTTCTTTTCCTGTTGCCAAGACTACAAGGTTCGCATGTACGACACCTCCAATCCTTACAAGTGGAAGCACTACAAGACTGTGTCGTATCCCTGGGGCCAGTGGACCTTGACGGACGCATCACTGAGTCCGGACAACCGATGGTTGGCGTATACATCCATCCAGAGCATGGTATCCATCGCCCCGACCGATCCCAATGACGCGGGCGATCCATATACACTCGATTTAGACGATGGTAACAGATCTGCAGAGACTGGCTGGCGAGGTCGCGGATCCTTCGGCATCTGGTCCATCAGGTTCTCTGGTGATGGGCGAGAGCTCGTGGCCGGTACCAGCGCGGACTCCATTGTAGTCTACGATATCGAGTCGCGCCAGGTGTTGCATCATGTCCAGGGACACGACGACCATGTCAACGCAGTCTGTTTTGCAGACAAACTATCTCCGCACATTGTGTACTCAGGATCCGATGACTCGACCATCAAAGTTTGGGACCGCAGAAGTATGGGGACTGGACGTGAAGCGGGCGCCTTCGTGGGTCATCTCGAAGGCTTGACATACATTGACAGCAAAGGTGACGGCCGATATATCCTCAGCAACGGCAAGGATCAGAGCATGAAGCTTTGGGACCTTCGCATGGCCAAATCCTCAGCCCAATTTCGCGAAGAATATCCTCAGCGGCGCAACATTGGCGGCACATTCGACTATCGCAGAGAGGCGTACGATGAAGAGGACTGGGATCCTCATCCTCACGACAACTCTGTTGTGACATTCAGAGGCCACAAAGTCCTTAGGACGCTTATCCGATGCCACTTTTCACCGCCCTCCTCGACTAACTCGCGATACGTGTATTCCGGGAGCGCGGACGGCAAGGTGTATATGTGGAATTTAGACGCCACCCTGGCCGGGACAATCGACGTGAAGAAGGCGACAACTGGTACCCGGCGGCGAGATCGTCATACTCGGCACTGGTTTGATGAGCCAGGTGGCTGGGGTACGTGCGTCCGCGACGCTAGCTGGCATCCGACCGCCCCAGTCTTGGTCGGTGAGTGTCTTCGTCCTCGTGTGCGTGTGTTTTGCGTCAACGTGGTTGCTGACTGATGGTAGCATCTTCATGGAATGGGTACAGCATGGCTCGTGGGACATGCACCGTCCATGCGTTCAGCGAATCTCCGGATGATGAGGGCGACCCGGGTTTGCAGAGATGCGTCAATGTCAATTCCATGCTGCAGCCCGAGCCAGAGGCGTTTCAACAACCTGACTAAGAGATGCGAACGCTTGATTTTGTTCGCAAGAGTCGTGAGATTGTCTTGGTCAAGACTTTTTCGTACAATTCCGCTGACACGCTTGCATTCACGATTTTCAAGCAGCCAAGCTCAGACTTCATCATGACTGCAGATCCATCGCGATTCTTTCGACATTTGCCATTCCCAAGGCTACCAGTCGACCTGGCATAAACAGCAACTTAGTCTGCGCCGATCCTCGTCCGATGTGAACTATAGCGTGGGAATGGTTTCGCCCGTGCAGGGCACCTAACTAACTGCTACGGACCTGATGAATACCTCCGCTGTGACGTGTTTCAGGATTACCATCGAACATAGCTCTGCTGAAGCTCTTGCGACATTGGGTAATCTACGAGCTGGATATCGTGGCAGCAGGGTCTGCTAGGCACGCGAATATGGGCAAGCAGGCGTCGACACAATCAAACCGCAAGAAGGTGCGCAGTGTCCGACCCTGCTTGTGAATGTGTACTGGTTGAGAGCTATAGTCGAGGTGTCAAAGAGTTCAATGTAGACGTTTTACAGATAGAGCGGCCGAGCTTGTCTTACACCGGGGAGCAGCCAGTTCGCGGCCAATGTCGCAGAGCTTCGATCTATCTTGGAATGCGAGATATCGAACGCGACCTGCATGAACGCTTATGAAGCTCAACTCTGGCGAAGTATCCAGTTGCCGGCCTAGGATGTTTCAGGGGCTCGGTGTTGGCTTACTAGTGTCGTATTTTATTACCCGAGCCACCATTGTTTACCATAAGCAGCCGTACGAGTCGAAGAAGAAGATAATGCTCAGACATGAACCTCATGCATTGTAAAATAATAATATTCCAAAGCAAATTCGCGGGCTCTTCAGTCTTTGCATATTAGATCGGTGCCTCAATTTGCTCATGGTCCCTCGTCAGTCGGTGTTTCGCTCGTCGGGAACAATGGTGCGGGATTCGTCTGCAATTCGAGCCGCTACCTTGACGACTCGCGAGCTTGATCCGTCACTGAGCTGGAGAAGGAGTTATATATACCCGGATATATGTGAAAGTCAACTTCCAACAAGAGGCCAGCAGCTTTCCGCACATTCTTTCGCCAAAGATAAAGGTACCCATCCGAGCATAGACGCAAGTTAGCCGATTCTTTGGGGTGTCTGTATAGCGTCGAGTGATGCTTGCGGCTGTCACTGTTAGTGGCGGCACGAGCTCGCCACCATCGGGCTATTTCTTAGCAAGCGCGTAAGAGATGGGTTTGTGCTGCAAGACGAGACGGCAATGCGCTGAGCCGGCATATCGGAGTCAAGTCAAGATGATATTCTGATTGAGGCTGTTGTTCATCTTTGCCTGCAGGGTCAACTGTGGTCATGACGTCATGTTCCCGTGCCGATATTATCCTGGAGGTGAAGGCCTCAGACCTGGAAAATGGCAAAACAGAAAAAATGGAGAATTGCCGGGGGGTCTGATGAAGAGAAAGTATAGACTGCGTCCAGAGTCTCCCACGTAGAGATTCTAAATCATCCTGTAGTACTCGTACTCCATAACTCAGGGAGCCAAGAGTGAGCAAAAGCGGTAATGACAAGGGGTTTTGCCGGAGTATCGTTGCGCCGTCGCGGCGGGCGCTAGCAAGTGGTGGAGTGGAGAACTGCTGTGTGGCTCGTGCGCTCTTCAGCCTCTCGTTGCTCTAGGCCTTCTGCGTGACCGTTGGGTGTTTCCTCGCCTCTGCAAACCGACCGTCTCCTTCATCATCGCTCGCAGCTTGAGCCTTCGACGGCAGCGCAAACGCAGTGCATAGCAGCTTTCTGGCCATCCAGGCGCTGACTTTGCCACTGCTCCGCCCGACACACTTGGACACGAATATCGTGCACGGCCGACTGACGAGTGACGACTCTCAACGAGCGACCTGTCTGGTGGCACAGAGGCTCTCCGAGCGGCAGGAGACAAAGTTGGAGGCTGCTTCGAGGTGTTGTTTCCTACCATCAGGTCTGCCACGGCCCCATCTGTACCGACGCGCCTGATTATTCCATCGGGTCGTCGCAAGGAGGCGTTGGAACGCCGAGGATCGCGAGCACAGAGCTTCATCTTCTGGCTGGTGTCATATTCTTCTCTCAATACCATTGTCTGGTACTGTACGTACTGTCAAGCTTCTTTCTTCAGTCGGTCGTGTCATCGGCCGTATGTTTCTGCTTCTTCTGCTTGTGTACCCAGGGTGGCCTCGGCTGGGGTCCTGGGATCGAGACAATAAGTTTTGAGTTACTGATGATTTTATCTCAAGACCAAGGACAACACCCTGTATCTCGAGGACTTAATAGCACATTTTTACAAGCCATTCGCGGGCCGTCCGTCCCCTTCTACTTGGCTACACCCAGTCGCGATACATCACGGTTACCACGATGGCCGAAGCAGACTTCGAGATCGATTTTTATGGCGATGCTGGCAACGACCAACACCAGCATCAGCATCAGCAGGACGGCCATCAGGAGAATGAAGACGACTACCGAGAACATGATGAGGACTACGTCAAGGGCGACCAAGGCGATGGGCACCGCGAACGGGCCAGCGAGACGGAAGACACAACGTCCCACCAAGGGTCAAAGATGAAGTCCGACGAGGACGAGCGGCCTATCGATCCTGGCGCTACGGCTGCCATCATGATCTCCGAGCTTAACTGGTGGACAACTGATGATGACATTCGCGGCTGGCTAAGGAAGGCTGAATGTGAAACCGAGGTCAAGGAGCTAACCTTTAGCGAGCACAAGGTGAACGGCAAAAGCAAAGGGTGTGTTCTCATAATTTGATCTCGGTGCAACGCTCAGCAAGCTAATTACGACTTCAGCCAGGCATATGTCGAGTTTCAGTCCCGCCAGGGAGCTACCGCTGCCAAACACTTCATTGACCAGGCAGCCAGCGAGGGCAGCCCGCCGGCGTCAAAGAAGATGACCACCTCTTATTGGAATCCAGGCATGAATCCCTTTAGGACGTTACCCAAGGACGCCCCTGCACGCGTGAAGGAGCAGCCCAGGGCGGCTCCGTCCGGTCCATACAATGATCGCGGTGGCTATAGTGGTGGCTTCCGCGGACGTGGTGGCTTTAGCGGGGGCCGAGGCGGCATGAATCAGAACAACTTCAACCAGAATCGCAATTACAATAACAACATGGGGTACAACAACAACATGGGCGGCGGTGGCGGATTCAATAATCCCATGGGCGGTGGCAACTTTGGTTTCAACGGCGGTCGAGGTGGCATGATGGGAGGAGGTATGAGGGGTGGCCCCGTCGGCATGCGAGGCGGCCGCGGAGGCAACATGATGGGCATGGGTCCTATGGGCGGGATGCCGATGGGAATGCCCGGAAACATGGCCATGATGGGCATGGGCGGCGGGATGCCAGGTAAGAACAAGCTCTCGACCGCTATCCTTGATCAAGCTTTACTAACGAGCTCCAGGCTTCCAAGGAATGAACCCGAACTTCAACGGCGGCGGCTTCGGCTTCGGCCAGAACCAAGGCGGTGGTGGCGGCGGAGGCGCCGACTGGGGTAACCCACACGGAGCGAAGCGACCACGACCGGAATGAACGGCGATCTCGTTGTGACCCTTCGAACATTTCGCAGAACTACATAAAAAGGGGGCCATATGAGGAGAAGAATGCAACTTGCACAGACGGAGCTGCATCGTGTAGCATAGGCCGTCATGGTCGGGGACTTAACGTATAGGCGCGCGGAGCTTTTGGGATGTTTTGAGGGAAGAAATCTGCTTTCCGCCTTGCCAGGCAGGCGACGGGCTGGTTACTCCCCCTTGCTTTCGCGACCAGGAGGTACGGCCGTTGAGGGGGTCGCCGTCTGTGCCTGTCGCTGCGGCAGCGTTTTTTGTAGTAATAAGGAAATCCGGATGCAAGCAAACGGACCAGGGGCTCTGGGGTTGGTATCATAATCGTGATATTGCTGTGACTACCAAGTCATTGATCTGGACCCATCTTGACCTAAGACTATCTCTCATGTCGTCGGTTCCAGCTTTCGCTCTGTCTATATCTGCTATTCTACTGCGTATATCCTTTTCATAGCGCCGCAGAACCTTCAGCAGCTCCGCGTTGATAGCAGCCTCATCGTCATCCTCGTCGCGCGTGCCATCCAGCACAGCCTGCCACTGCTCGGGCGTAACACACAGCATACGCAGCGCCGTCTGGGAACGGTAACACGCGGTACTGGAGTCAAGCATGTACCCCTCCCAAAAGCCGGCCTCGGCGAGGCGTTGCTTCTGCGCCGCGGAGAAGGCCGGGCAGAGATAAGGGTCCAGGCAGGTCTCATCCGCAGGATTGCCGCTCCCGCTTATGATGAAGCCATACTCGACGAGCAGAAAGTCGTTGGAGTGCGCGCCGTAGCGGAGGAAGAGCTCGTCGCCGAGGGCGTGGCTGTGTGTGGTGGTAATGGTGAACCCAGCTTGGTCGTAGGCGACGGAGCAGCCGTCGGCTGAGTGGTTGAACAGATCGGCAACGGGCTGCAAGACCATGTGGTCATCCTTGGGGAGCTTGTGCTCCGTCTGTGGCGTGGTGTGGTAAAATGTGCGGCTGTTGACGAGGTTCCACGCATAGAGGAAGTCGTCGCGCGAGATGGCGTCGGGCCCAAACGCCGCTGCGACGAGGGCCCAATCCTTTTCGAACTTGGCCTGCTGCTTGGCGAGGAGCGACGTCGCCGTGGGCGGGAGGAGAGCCTGCAGCTCGGCGGGCCAGCAGATGGGCATACACGCCGCGACGTCGTTGCGCGAGGGCAGCACAGCGCGCCATACGTCGAACTCGGGGTCAGTCTCGAGACATAGCGAGGCGGAGAGGATGGCGTGCACTGTGGCGCCTTTAAGCTTGCTCAAGATGGGCCGGGGCGTGTTTTCCAGGGAGCGCAAAAGGTGGAATGGGACGGTGAGGATGTCCTCGTTGGCCTGAACAGTTGGTGTAAGTCGCTTAAAAGCTGGTGAGGCCGAGGGGCAGGATGGGATGAGGGTCAGGGTTGAGTATGCGTCTACCTTGAGCTCGCGGGTCGCTACGATGCCTATCCCGCGTCCGGGGAGGGGCTTGGGCCCGATGCCATTGAGTTTGAGGCCGTGGGCTGTCGCCCAGCTGAGCAGGCGCTCGATTTCTTCCATGCTGGGTGGTGATGGAGGAAGAGCAGTGGCTGGCTGCACACTTGAGAAAGCAGGTTTTGCCTGCACATCGCCAAAGTCATGCTTTCATGCTGTTGGGGGCAAGACACCGTGCCTGCGCCACGGAACTTTCGATATCAGGCCCTAAAATTGACGTTACAGACTCTGTGAGACTTTGAGAAAGGACACACATAGAATTTGCCTTTGGTGAGATGTCGTATGAGTTGAGCGGTAGATGTTGCAGGGCAGGGTAGACATGGCGGCGCCCTGGGCTCGCATGGGCCACAAGCTTTGGTTCATGGCGACCATACCGTACGTGAGCGATACAAGGCAGAAGAACATGCGACTTCAAGAACACAGATTGAAGCGGTATTTGCTACTTGAAAAGCTGCAATTCCTGCGTGGGATCTAGAAATGGCCGCCGTCTTGTCTTGTCAGGCGTACATGCGAGGCGACGCTCTTGGAGAGCATGGGCCGGCATGGGTATCGGCCCCACCAGCATTCGACGTCGGAGATCATCCCACCCGCAAGTTCGTCGACCTTCATCAACCTCCCGGCAAGCCACCTCAAGTAATTGTCCTTCCGCCCACCCGCCGTTGCCACCGAGCATCGAAGCTGTAGAAATGGAGGCAGCTCTTTCGAGGATACAGCCAGCGTCAAGAGCTCGGCAAGCTTTGCGCACAGCGACCTGCGCGGCTTGCGCTTCTGCCGGCGGCACGTCTCCAGCTTCATCCTCCAGGCGCTTCTCGGCGCTCAACCGCCCGCCACCAAACTACCCCGGCCATGTGCCTCTAACCCGAGTCGAGCGCGCCGGCCTAGCCATCGGGTCGAGTGTCATGTCATTCCTCAACCCTTACCGCCACGGTACTGCCACCTGGACCTCGCCCTTTGCCGTCACCAAGTTTGCTTCTAACAAGACACAGATCTCATCGCCGCCCTGGGCGAAGCCACCGCCACACCCTACTTCATCTACCGCCTCCGCGATGCCATGCTTGCCGACCCTACCGGACGCCGTATCCTGCGCCTCCGCCCTCGCATCTCCTCCAAGACGCTCTCCCTGACTGCCCTGCGCGCGCTGCCAGCCAACACCGTTGGCCGCGCCTACGTTGAATGGCTCGACCGCGAGGGTGTTACGCCCGATACGCGCTCTGCCGTACGCTACATCGATGACGCCGAGTGCGCCTACGTCATGCAACGCTACCGCGAGTGCCACGACTTCTACCATGCCATCACCGGCCTGCCCATCGTCCGCGAGGGCGAGGTCGCCCTCAAGGCCTTTGAGTTTGCCAACACGCTCATCCCCATGACGGGGCTGAGCATGTTCGCCGCAGCTACGCTGAAGCCACCCGAGAGACGCCGCTTCTTCAACATTTACCTGCCCTGGGCGCTGCGCAATGGTGCCCGCAGCAAGGAGGTCATCAACGTCTTCTGGGAGGAGCAGCTTGAGCGGGACGTGGGCGAGCTCCGCAAGGAGCTGGGCATCGAACAGCCACCGGATCTGAGAACCATACGGAAGCGGGAGCGAGAGGAAAAGAAGCGATTAAAGGAGATACAAGCCCAGGGCATTTAATGTCCGTCTGCGGGCAGTCTGGGCTGTGCAGCAGCAGCGGTGCTATCATCATACCCCGTTCCCATGTAAACCACGATGTAAAAATACGGGAGCGCGTAATCATCGCTTTCTGATCAGGTCAGTCGTTCGTTGGTATCAGTATAGCCGTCCTCTTTTTTCCCTTGTAGACGACTACAAATCAAGCAAATCGTCATCGTCATCCCACGCCTTGCGCCTGCTCACCACAATCTTCTCCTCCTCTTTGTTGTCCGCCATGGCGTTGAGCAGCTCCTTGAGCTGTGCCTCCGTCACCTTTTGCCGTAGCTGGCCCGTCTGCGCCAGTGTGATGAGTCGGTTCTCGATATCGGCTGCGCGCTGCTCCTTGACGAGGCGGATGCGACCCAGGCGGTCCGCCGCCTCCGGGTGCAGGATCTGGTTGAGGATGCTTTGGCGGGCTTCTTGTTGCTGTTGTCTGTGCAATGCACCGTTAGTCGTCTGCAGCAAGACAAGTCGAGGGGGGGGGCTGCGCGCTCACTGCTTCTGCTGCTCTTGGTCCTGGCCGTTGGCAGACTGGCCGCCGCTGCCCGAGCCGCGGCCGCCCTGGGCCTTAAGCTGCTCCAAGCGAGCTTTCCGAATCTACCGACTGTCAGTGCCATGCAGTTCGAGATTTCCGGCTCTCGCCTGCGCATACCTGCTCGAGCTCTGAATCGTCCATTTTCGCGGGGCTTGGGTTCTTGGAAGACCAAGCTGGAGTTGGCTGCGGGGCGCATTCGTGATTTGGAGGGGCAATCCACGCCATCACGTGAGCCTCTGAGGCATCGACGGTGCCTCTGAGACCTGAAGCAACTGAAGACGAGCAGAACAGTACAAGCACTGGCATTCATATTATACTTGCTTTTTTGTACATCGATTGTATCATGCGGCGACCTCGTCAACTAGGTTCACTGTGTGCAAGTCGCGGCAGCCTCAACGTCCCCTCTGTGGCGCATGCCAGCTCACACATACAGCCAGCTTAAATATACATTACTTATGTGTACGGGGACCCAGTGGGCGCACGGCTAGCCGTGCGCATGATGTACCGTCTAAGATACCCGAGAGCTCATTATTGCAGAAGTGGCTCGAAATTGATAAGTGGTTGGGACTGTCTGTACTCGATGCCGGAGCATCGTCACCCGGAATGAGCGCCAAGCCCTTCCCGGGGAAGTCGCGAAAGTTCGAAGTCGAGGGCTCAGGGCTGCTGGCATTGGACACAGGAGCATTCCAAGAAGGAGACCTCTCGCACAGGTTGTTGTGAAAGCAGAAACTCGAGGCCAGTGACTGGTCGGGACTGCCGGCATCCATGGAAGTATCATCGTCTCTGCCCCAAAACAAATCGCTGAATACCGCAAACAGGAGGTAAGTAGTTGTTGTCATGCTGCTATGCGAGAAGGACATACCCCGTCATAGGGGGCACCTTTGTAGTCCGCGAGGGAGCGGGAGTTAGCAGCTGCTGCTGTAGTAGAGATTGAGAACGAAGATGCAAGGAAGGAGCAGAAGGGACATCATGAGGGAAGGCAGTCCTGATGTATACAGGCAAGTCTGACAAATTGCTTGCATGACCGCCGAGCTCTACGGGTCTGACTCGAAATCGTAACCAAGCCAGGCATTAAAGTAAGCAGCCAAGCCACGGAAAAGGAGTAACTATTGCACAGGGCTAACAGCACAGAAAAGGAGTAACTATTGCACAGGGCTAACAGCACAGAAAAGGAGGGGATGCAGACATAAAGAGGTGACTTAAGTACTATATCAAAGCGATTTATGAATTCTTCATTTGAGGTTCCCTTGATTGCTCATCTTTCCAAGCCCAAAATTGCTCATCCCAGCATTCCGAAGCCCATTTTTGATAATAAAGCTTTTGCCATATAGGCGCTTCCTTAGGAGATGTTTCTTTCAATGATTGAACCTTGGCTTGGATACAAGCTTCAGTCTTCTCTCGGTCTATTTTACCTGTTGCAAAGGCCCTATACTCGTCTCCTTTTCGGTCGATTTTGGGTTTCGTTTCCGTCACTGGAGGTGATGGCGGCGTCTCTGGAGGTGATGGTGGAGTAACAGGAGCTGTCGTATTGCGATCGTTGTTATCCTAGATATTGCGTGATGTTAGCACATTGCTCCATCTTTATCGTTAACAGCAAGAGAGCCCACAGCCCTTACCTCCCCCCATGGGTAATCAGTAGCCTCGGCTAGACGACAACCTCGATCCTTCTCGCGAAAGAAGCTTATCAGCCAATACAAGCCCTTTGTAGACGCACTGTCATCTGCGTAGCTCCCAGCAGCCCGGCCATAGATAAGTCCGTCAACACGTGCGAGGCCGATAGTAATATCGAGATATTTGTTGTAGAGATCTCGGCCCAAATATTTGCCCCCCGCATAGCCCGAATGGAATGTCCAGCCGTAAACTTGGCCAAACTCTCCAGATTCTTTAGCGGCGTATAAGTCTGTGAAAATTTTCTGACGCGATGGATGACCAAATATAGATAGTATGTCCGCGTAGTTCCAATTGACAAGACCGCGGGAGAACACACGCTGCTTGATGTCCTGAGGGCCCTTATTCTTGAATGCGGCTCGTACATCGTCTAATGGGCCATCTAAACCCACAGCTTCGTTAGAGTTGAGGTCATCGCAAATAACGTTATACGCCCTCTTCGTATCGGTACTGTAGAAGCCATAAAGCACCCGTACGCCGACCGGCTCGAGGAGCTCTCGTGCCATGTTTCTTAGCATTTCGATAGAACACTCGGAGGATGGGGTGGCGCAATAATCCGGATTCTTAAGATCGAGCCACACAAACGCCAAGTTCTGTCCGTTCTTTCTTTTCTCGGCTATAGTTTCGAACATGGTGCGCATTGTGTCTCCGCGGCTTGTAAGGCTCCCATCATGATCAGCATACCATCCTTTGGACCATGCGTATGCATCGATTTCAATCCCACTAGCTTGATGCTTTAAGGCAGCCTCGACGCCCTTTACGTCAAGAACCCGGTGTGCAATTGGATAGACTGGATCACCAGCAGCAGCGCTTGTACTGTGCCATAGCAGTAAAGAGAGTGTGGCCGAGATAAATGAGAGGCCGCGCATTGTGAATATTTGCGCCGTTATGGATGTAGACTTAGCTGAGTAAAGTGAATGACAAGTAGGGTATAACAGATAGGTGAGTCGTAGGGTCGTAGGGTGTGGAGAACAATGAGTAGAGTATATATGTACGGGAAAAGTCATCCATATATATGTGTGTGTGCGAGTGTGTGAATGCTAGATAACGCGGCCTGGCTAAGTCGTATAGACAGGTCAAAACTACGCTTCGGTTTAAGACGACACGAGGCATGAACTCATAAGCAGCCGACCCACCCTCACTATATCGTGATAAATCGGCGCGGCCGAGTCAGTTAAAAGAGCCGACTTTCGATACTCTCTTAATCTCGGCGCGGCCGAGTTAGTAGAAAGAGCTGACTGTTAATACTTTCTTAATCTGGTCGTTGGGAGGGGGAGAGGGGGGGCCTTCCTTTCTCATGCTTTCTCATACGAGTTTTAGAACGTCATGGATCGGGTGGGGCCACTTTTTCCATGCTTCCTTACAAGTATACGAGTTATAGACACCTAACCTTATAGATCTTAGCGGGTACGTATTCAAAGATGACAAAATTATAAAGGATCGCTATATTAATTCATCTTAATTGTCCCGGATTCGCTTGGACAGTGCATTCTGGTCATTGAGCCAAGCTTTATGCGCAAGCTTAAACGCTTATTTATCAGGCAGAAACACGCGATAGCGAGCTGTATCGGACGAATTTATTGTCGTTTGAGAGGGTGGTCAATATTGAAGATGCCCTGATCTGTTTACTGGGTGATCAAAGCCCACTGTGGCATTTCTGCATGATAGTCAAAGAAGTTCTGCATGATAGTCAAAAGAAATGTCATTCTATGACCCCTCCGCCCCAGCTCTACCTCAATCAGTACACCTTACGATGGGTGATATCAACGTCCTCGTCCTTTCGAGTGTTATAATTACAGGGACAATTCTGCCACTCTCTCTTGCCGGAAGTCTGTTCCTACCCACTATCGTAACCACTCCTCGACTTCAACATCATGTTTATTACTCCTTATTACTTCGCCTGTCTTGGCCTCATAAATGCAGTTGCCTGGGCAGACCTTCCTTCTCAGCCAGTCAACGCTGCAGATTTCCAGGCCCTCTCTCCCCAGCTGAACGAAACTTTCGACTGCCCATCCCCTAGCTCGGAGTTCCAGGCCATTTCTAAGCAGCTTAGCATTGAAGAAAAGCAACTTCATAAGCGCTTGGATATCAATGCGGAGCCTATTGTCGTCGATACCTACGTCCACATTGTCCTCACTACCCGCCGTGACTCCCGGTGGAAATTGAAAGCGAAGAGGCTCAAATCGAAAATTCCGAAGCAGATAGAGAGGCTCAACAACGACTTTGCCCAAAGTGGCATCAGCTTTGTGCTCAAAGGCGACGACGTTACGTATAACGACAAGTGGGCCAGGAATGAAGACGAGGCTGGTATGAAGCAGCAGCTTCGGAAGGGCGCCTATAGCGCCTTGAATCTTTACTATATCGATGCATTGCCGGACGGCGACTTTTGGAGTATCATCGATGGTAGGTGTCACTTTCCTACCTACGTCAACCATAACAATCCGACGTCCTTCTCTTTCGACGGCTGCCTTGTACGCTCTTCCCAATTAGGCACTGCTACAACAGCCCATGAGATTGGTCACTGGCTCGGCTTAATGCATACTTTCCAGGGTGGGTGCTCTGGGGATGGGGACTCTGTGGATGATACTCCTGCGCATGCTGGCCCAACTCATGGACTCTGGTGCTATCCAAAAGACTCAAAGGATACCTGCCCCTCGTTACCTGGCAAGGACCCTGTTAGGAACTTCATGAACTACTTGCCGTCTATTTGCAGGAAAGAGTTCACACCAGGTCAGATCCTCCGCATGAAGAGTATGTGGAGCCGGTTGCGCAAGCAGAGGACTTAGTATTAGACTGGATTTGGCTGAGTGGATTCGCAACCTTTCATGTCAGAGCACACAGACTTGGATTGCAAAACACGGGGAAGCCTAGCTAGCTACAGGTAGTCGAGGCGCAGCGCCGAAACCGCACAGTTCAGTGTGCGCATTCCTCGCTCATCTGCGCGCACCTTGCAAAGTGACGCTATTCGCACCCACGGGTACCAAGGCAGCCGTAGGCTACTTGTATCATCCTTCAGAAACAGAGTTTAATGCCTCCAGACGTAGGGTGCATGCGCCAAATGAAATCAAAATATCACAGATATTGAACTTCACGGGAGAGCTTGACGGGGCCGAATTCTCCCGCGGCTATGGTCGTATGTGAAAGACGAAGGAGCTGAGTCGACTTATACGGTTTCAAAGCAGCAGAGATCGAGTTATACAAGAGGCCTTATTGTTTGGCTTCGCGCCCTGCGCCCACCGCCGCCGTGAGGGCGGCTGTGATGCCAGTTGTCTACATGTACTAGTGCGATCGCCTCACGATGGCCTCCTGCCCCGTTGTCTCTTGTCACCCTTGCCGACCGTGAGGCCTGTGATGATGCCGATGACAGTACAACAGCATCAGTAAGCTCGAACTGAGACAGGTAGCTCACGGCGGCGATTTGGATCCAAGGGTATCGTTCCTCGGCCGGCGTTTTGACTGGGCTGCCGACATTGCAGGGATGTGGGTCTGTCTGTACGAGTCATATGTTTCTATCTTTACGAAAGTAAACACACTACATTACAGTCTACCGCTGGAATATCTCGAGACGTGAATTGGCCGAGCGTTCGTACATATAACTCTTTCACGTCGTTTTGCGATGGTAGGGAGGTTCCTGTCTGCCTCCCCCCCCCTGCTGAGTACGAGTAACACGATCAACAGACCAAGGCAAAGCATTACATACAGTCCCGACTGAAAGATTGCCCCTTTCCCGACTTAGAAGCCAAAGTGACTGAGAGTCTCCTGGAGCGTGGAGTGCAAGCGCTGAGATCTTTCATCTCTGGGTTCTCTTCTTGGTGCTCAGTCTCGATATCAATCGAGGCTTCGCCGCGCAGTAGTTCCTGCGTCTGCATGAACTCTTTTGCATGAATGGTGATCTCTACAGGGCAAGCTGCTAGTTTTGTTGGATGACCCCATTCCGCTGTTGCCCAGCTCTGTGCACCGTCGGGGTCTTCTTCGAACCAGCAGAAGGCTTGGAAATGATACTCTTTCTGATACACGTATAACGATTCGTCAGCCGCAACAGAATAATTTGTGGTTCTAAAGCAGAAAGCGAACTCTTTTCCTCGTCGCTGAACGTTCTTTCTGATTCCGACAGATCCGTAAAGTCGAACTGCAGTTCACCCACTCTGAGATGCTCGAGCGATGGCGCAGCTTTACGAATTGTCATTGCAATGGTTTCTTTCACGTCCTCGAAATGAGTATTCCGCGATCCGTTCTCAAAGGACTACAGAGGCAACCCGTGGGTGCACATACCCGTGCGCCTATGGGATCCCGCCGGGAGCGCGGCACTAGCCCATAAGTAGCGCCGTGGCCACCATTGGCATTCACGCCAGGCACTGCAAGTCGATTGCGAATACGATGCCTCTCAAGCTTCGATACGTCCGCATGATGAAGGACGACCTTGCTGCCGGCGGGCCCCACTCTACTCCCGGCCGCCGTTTATCGGGTGGGTGGGTCCCTCCGTTTCCCATTCGGAGTTCCGTCTCCATCGGCGGCACCGATATCGAAGCGCCCCGCGTAGACCACACTTCGTCATGCCTGTCTTCACCGCGGTTGCCCTTTTCCGCATCAGTGGCATTAGCTATGGAGGCATCGTCGTCACTGCCCCAAAATGCGTCGTTGAGTACGACATGGGAGAAATGAGGAGTTGTTTCCATGTTCTTGTACGTGACAACCACACTGGCCACTGTCGTCGAGGGCAGCGTTGTAGTGTGCTAGGGGGTGAGGAGTTGGTAGTTGCTGTCAATTTCCAGTGGTGTCGAGAAAGAACAATGGAGATGAAAGGAGAAGGAGAAGGGATATAATGAGAGGGAAGACAGCCTTCTATATTATACATGTCGAGTCTGCCTGGCCGCTTGAATGGCCATGACGTCTCGTGACGGCACTGGAAACATAGGTCGCGAGACGTTTGCCTTCGGTTGGCCGAGACCCTCACTAATGCCTCCACATCGCGACCTGTCTTGATGGGTTATGAGTGGTGCCGTGCTCTGAGGAGCGACTTCTAGGAAGTCGCACTGCGGGTAGTCCACGATGCATAGCCCGAGGTAAGCCGAAGGCCCAGGGCCCGCCACACCTCACAACGGACGGTCTCTCATGCTCTCCTCTTACTACGTACCTGATTCCTGATCTATCGCCTCCGCTTGTTAGCTGAGGCGGGGTGTAGTCGTATGCGTGGCCCGCTATCGAGTATGTAATCACCATATGCCGGCGGCGATCCCATCTCTCCATGTCCATCTTCTTCTTTTTTCTCCTTCACTTCAGAGTCCGTCCTAGAGGGATAGCTATGCCTGTTCGATAAAATACCGCTATGGCAAAGAAGACGATGATCCATGTGAGCCAAGATTCCCACAATGACTTGGAAGGTATAACAAATGCCGTGAGTGTGGTAAAGAGAGTGGTAGTGCTGCCGGGGGCTGGGGCCAGCACGGCAGCAGGCATTCCAGTTCGTGGCTCTATTCTAGCATATCCGCAACGCGCTGACTGAGGCAGGACTTCCGCTCTTATGGCGGGCTGTATGCGAAGGGGATGCATTTTGAAGCGGAGGACCCGAGAGACCCGAAAAAGAGACCGTAGACCGTCAAAGGTCTCCACGAGCTTCGGCACATCGTGTGAGTCAATGAGACGAGGTAGCAAAACGGCCGCCGCCTCAGAAAGGTGGAAGGAAAAAACCGTTCCCAATTGCAAAGCTATGAAAAGCTCATGAACAATGTAAAGCGCATGAGTGATCATCTGATCTTAGGGATCTAGGCGTTTCTTTCATATCCTTTGAATGTCAAGCCATCGTTGATCCTCCACTTTTTTTCTGTTTTCTGTTTTTCTTGGTCTGGGTCTGCACCATCACCCCGTCAAAACACACGGGCTTATCTATATATTGCGAGAAGAAGGTTAGCTCTAATGATGCTATACCTAAAATTTCAATATACTAGAGTATAAAGCTAGTTCTTCTACTGATATTCGTAAGTTTAATATAGACTGCGTCTATCGTACAGTTCTTTTACTTACCTGCATTACCCCTTATATTATGTGACCTTCGACTGCATTAAATACGAGCGTATCTGCGCCGGAAGCAATCTCCCTTGCCAAGACTGTAGCAAAAAATGCGAGGAGAGGAAGAAATAAGGCATAGGAGCATCACTGTCGGCTACCTCCGACCAGATATCGTGTTTTTCGAGCGAAGGACACCCCCAAGGTGAGGTCGTCGAAAATTCGAGAAGGATATCGCGGCTTGCCTATATCTCATTCCATTATTGGCGCAAGCCTCACTCACAGTGGGCCGTTGAAATTAGCTCAGCAAGTTCGCTCGTGCGGTTGGCGCTCAAGGCGGAAACGCGGTGTACGTAAACTTTCGGAGCCATTTCCAAGCCGATGGTGTAGCTTGGTAGACCATCTGGTCCTATGGGAGTGCGATAGCTGGGTTTGGGATCCAGAGAGTCGGAAACGCAAGGCTGATATCAAGGACGGTGTCTGATAACCCTATTGTTCTAGGCTGAGCATAGACTTGGCTTCGACGAGCTTTTTCTTTGACAAGTGAGTAATAATGGGGCATGTTTGCTTCCCCTTCGCTTTTACTATTTTTATGATCGAAGTTGCTGCGTGTGGCGTAGCTGAAGGAAGAGCTAGGTGGAGTTGTGCTCTGTTGAGTAATTAATGCTCTGCGAAGAGGCCATGCCCGGCTGAAAGCATACAGCTAAATTTTAGTTTTGGCACCGTGCTTGGTTATCGGCGCGGGTGCCGCCGATCTTCGCTCTATAATTTTACATCTTGACGCAAAATGGATCGGTAGCTTGGAATCATCTACCTGCCGGTTTCGCAAACTATGCAGTCCTGCTGCTACGTAGCCGCACCCGTGCGGAGAACTGGTCTCGCGAGCCGGGTCCGCGCAACCGGCTTGGTGAACGTGCCATGGCGCCGCGCGTTTCACCCGGCAAAGGCGCGGTTCACCACCATTGACGCCAAGGGAGTGCCTGTTTCGCACGAGACGGAAATCAGGATTGGTGACGCCCACGAAGCGTACGTATATATTGAGCCAGACGTCGGCGATGCGATCAGGTTTGCGATTGCGCGGCAGTTGGGAGCTTCCGGCCTGACGCAAGGCGCAACGGAAAAGCTGCCTCTAAGGTTCCATCACGCGTCACTTCGCTTTGCTCACAGTACGGCGAGCCACCTCTCTCCCTGCTAATGCCATACCACATCACATCTGACAATATTCTGACGCAGAGTCCTTGCCGCTACCACGAGTCGACATCGATCGGGATCTGCCTCGGCAGTCGGACTCGTACAGCGACACGAGCCCTGCCACGCTCTGGCTCTCGGGGAACTGGCACGCCATAACACTCGATGGCAGCCCTGATGGTAAAGCGCTTGTATTACATGACCTACTGCTAACGTTGACGCCGTAGAGAGCTTCGAAAGGGCATCGAGGGAGAGCGCTCAGGAGCTCCGAGGCGCGCTGGAGAAGCTAAAGGATCACTAAGGTTGGTATACGCTGCGGTCTCGATGTGAAAAGGGGCTGTTGCTTAGCGGACGCCGTTGTTGATACAGGTAGAGTCACTCTTGCGGCCAAGTGTAATGCCCATACAAGAGGCCCTCCAGAGCATTACTGCTAACGATGTACAAGAGCGACTAGATGTCCCAAACTTCCCCTAGCCTTTCCCACACCTGCCATCTCCGGCCCCCTCCATTACTAGCATCTAGGTCGGACTAGAGTTGCTCAGACTGGGACAGGTACCGTTCAACCTCGGTCGTGGCTCTGCCTAGGGGCTTTGCGATGCTATTATAGTACTCAGCCAAGTCCTCAGCTGTCCACTGGCTTGTTGCAACTGCTATGTGAGCACGCTTTAGCTCCTCATTCACGCTATCTCTGCCAAAGAGCTTCTCCTGAAGCTGGTATCCATTAATCTTGAGGAACATGTCCGCCGCCACGAGGGCAGCTCGCTTATTGCCGTCCTGGTAGGCGTTGTTAAGCATGATTTTCTGCGCGAGAATGCCCGCCAGCTGAAAGACGTCGTCCTGGCCATAGTGCTTGTGGTGCTGCGGCGAGACAACTGCCGACTCGAGCATGGGTAGCTGGGTGGGATTGGCACGCGTGA
Organism: Tolypocladium pustulatum; assembly: GCA_024340155.1. NCBI lineage: Eukaryota > Fungi > Ascomycota > Sordariomycetes > Hypocreales > Ophiocordycipitaceae > Tolypocladium > Tolypocladium pustulatum. The sequence continues at coordinate 373,050 of JALHBY010000037.1, read as the reverse complement.
CGTTTGTCTCGTATAGCCTCATGATCTGGGCCGTGGTGAGGAAGCGGATCAGACCCGAGGACGACATTGTGGGAGGCGTAATGCGTCCGGAGCAGAGCAGGAAACGGAGCGGTGTAAAGCCTTTTAGGGCGCAGGTCGCTGCCGATGTATGAAAGTCATAGCAAGGGGAGCTTGAGAAAAAGGGACGGAAGTTTAGCTTGACTTGGTCTGGGTAGGAAACGACTTCGAAGGCCGCGCGGTTTTATACCCAGGGGAAGGGAAGGAGGCTATAACCGGCAGGACCAACCTGGGGTCTGTCATAGTCTCGTCACGTACCAGGGCTACTGGGCTCGCAAGAATATGGGTCTTGCGATAGGATCTTTGGGCAGCAGGAGCCCGCAGCGGATGCGGCAGCATGGACCGACCCGAGACTAACCGCCAGCGCCAAAATGCAACTCGGACAGCTAGCCGAGGAGGATTGGACTCCAAATGTGCGGGATAATAGATCACGGCACGGAGCGGCCGTGGGCTATGCTGTTGCACCTGCGTTCGACATTTAGCAGGATGATTGGTGGTGATATACAATCAGCTCTCCCATGAACCAGAGATGATTGGTTCTTCTTGCGCGAGTTGAAACGCCGTGCAGCAAGACCATGGCAACTAGGCACCATGTAGCTCGACGCCGCGCCTCCCTCCTATTAACGAAGGACGCGCATCTGTATTGCTCGCCGCAGAGGGACGAGAATAGCCGCTTACGCAGTCGGTTGAGCGTGGGAGCCCAAAGAGCGGCGCCCAGGTCCACGACTTCCAGATGTGGAGGCACATGGCGCCAAAAAGTGCAGACGTTGAACTCCAGACAAGACCTTGACGGAATCCCGAATTCTCCTGCGGCTATGGTCGTATGTGCTAGAGTGTAGGTGTAAAACAGCTTATATGGTTGCCAGTGCCAGAGACTGAATTGCGAAAGAAAGAAGAGCAAAGGGATCTGGCAGCTGTACTCGGCTGGCCGTCACCAAGTCATCGACTCACGAGCTCCACGTCCCTTACAAGTCTTGCTTAAAAGCGGCAGACTGGGTCATCCTGGCGTATTTCAACTTCGGGATCGTGGCGCATAGAACGTGTCATCGACGCGAAACGGGTGCAGCTGTAATTGTTCATTCGTACACGCTTTTGCTATGATATCTGACAGGAATTTACAAAAACTATGTTACATGTCGTTACCGTGGCATAGTCCTATACCTGAATGTGGAATCACTCGGTATCGACGTCTCCTCCACGGGAATGAATGAGTTTAGTCTCTCCATCGCCTGAGAATGCTTCGCCTTGATCATGTCCCTCATGATATGGTTCATCCGGAGGTCAATCCCTAGCTTTTGGCCCCGCCGAAGAAAGTATCCGTTCAGATACTCAACATCTGTGGGCAGCCCGTACTCGATCCGCTTAACGAGATGGCTCGGCTGTGACCGCTTCGCCATGATCTTGCTGTACATGAGCTTGCGGATGCTCTTGCCGCGGACGTAATCTCGAATGACGGACGACCCCTCCACTTCTGGCATGTTTTCCACCACTGTGATGATTTCAGACAAAAGGCTGTGCATCATGCGCTGTGCGGCTGGGTTCTGCAGAAGGCCCTGGTACGGCATCTCGAGGAGGACGCAGACAGGCTCGACGACGGAGTCGAATAGTACTGACGGGAGTTTGAATCGCAACCATTGGTCGTATGAGGTTAGCGACGAGTGGAGGTCTGTAGCTTCTTCCAACGTCTTGACGAAATTGGAACGAGTTTCCGTCTTGTGGGGCGTTTGGCGCAAATCTTTGCCTACTCGTGAGGACATTTCGGCCAAAGTAAGTTTCGTCTCGCCGTTCTTGAGCTGCTTCACCGAATCATATGTCCGGTTGAAGGCCAGTCGATGACTCATGTGACCGAGGAGAAAGCTAGGACCCAGCTCGAGTCCCTCGAATATCTTCTTCCGCACGTCCTCTAGAACGCCTAGCCCATCGTTCAACAAGCATACCGTCGTGTTGGCGTCAACTCGATGCCTGACCGACTGGAGAGCCTCCGCTGCTTCATGTCCTTGGCCAGTCACCACCAGCTGATCAATGTGCGAATCTTCGTCCGTCGCGATGGCTCGAGGGATCGCCTGGTTCGGCTCAAGCTTGGTCGCCGCGCGCCGACTGCTGGATCTTGACTTTTGGATGTTGCGGTATTTGGAAGACGAGTTTTGCCTCCATCCAAGCATTTCCACGGAATCGTACACGCCCGACAGTGCGTGCGCAATGAACTTGGATCGTTCATCCTCCCCGAGAATGTGAATCTTATGGACAGTCGGAGACTTGGCGGCTTCAGGCGGTAGCAGCACCGACGGCACGTAAAACTGAGGAGCGGGCCGCGGTTTTACGATTGCAGGCTCGGCCAGTAATGTGCGTGACCAGGGTCGCTGTGTAGGATGCGTTGCTTCGGCTGGAGGAATGGGTTCGCGCGATTTGTGTCTGGCGGTGCTGGACGCGACTGTGCCATAGGTCCGCCTGGCCACCCGGCCAGCGCAATGGCTATCTCGGCTCCATCGCAGCTGTGTGTGGTACGTTCGTGCGGATAACCGCAAGCGACTGAAGTCAGCCACCTTGAAGGTAGTTGTGGTAATGGGGCGCCCGTAGGGGGAGAGGTGCGCCTCTTCGGTGAGGTCGGATGTGCGAAGTTGCGACGAAGGTTACGATGTAGGCACGCGCATCAGGGCGCAACAGGCAGCATAGTAATTTCAAAGTATGGAAGTGAAGGATCGGTAAGTCATGCAGCTGAAATGAGAGGCTCGGATGTGGCAACGCAATGATGGATGATGGCTGCATTTGCCATCGACGCTTCAGTTTTCCGGCTCCTGGCAGAAAATAACCGTCACGTGCGAATGCCAGCACCCCGGCGCGACCCGGCCCCACTGTGCTGGTAAATGGGAGCTTTCTCATTCGTGCAGCTGCTGCCACTAACATGGCGCCGTAGATGAGCATACGTAGAAGCTGCGTAGGCGCGACACTCGCATTAGATACGACGCGAATATTGGAGGTATGAATCGCACAGAGCGGGCTGCAAGGTACGCGGCCGGGCTCGAGTGCCGGACTTTGATGTGTGCCGGACACCGAGGTGCGACTCCGGATGGGCAGCGACAGGGCTCATCACTTGCGTACGCGGCTTGACAGCACGACGAGATATATAGACATGAAAATGAGCATTTTCAGTTATTTCGGTTCCTAAATCCACGCTCCATCAGCTTCCCTGGTGTCCGACGTTAGCTGAGGCATGAAGATCGCCATCATCGGCGCGGGCATCTCCGGATGCACCGCCTATCTCTTATTGAAGAAGCATCTACCAAGGCCGCCGTCGGGCGAGGACCATTCCATCACCATCTACGAGGCGTACGACTCGGGCAAAGACACAAAATCCTCGGATCGCGGTCAGGGTCCGACTCATTCCTCGACACTCAGCGTCGGCGGCGGCCTAGGCGTCGGCGCCAACGGCCTTGGCGTCTTGAAGCGCCTAGATGAAGATCTCCTCCGCGACATCGTGCGCGGTGGGTATACCATCGCAACAATGGTAATGAAGAGCAAAAGTGGGAAAGTGTTGGTTCGGACACAGCCTGCTGGGGACCCGTCTTCCGCTCACGACGAGCCAGGAACCATGCACATGGTCTCTAGCAGCCGCCATGCTCTATGGAGGTGCCTGCGTGTCCGCATCCCGGATGCTGATATTGTGACCAAGAGAGTTGCCCAAGTCGTCGCAAACCCAAACGGCCGCAATGTGGTTACCTTTGTGGACGCAAGTCCGCCAATCGAGGCGGATCTGGTCATTGGCGCCGATGGCTTGAAGAGTTCGGCCAAACGAGCTTTATTCCCAGAGGCAGAGGAAGATCCCTTCCCAATGCAATATGAGTGAGTAGACATTGCGACCTTCCAGCAGATGATATCCGAAACTAACTGGACAAGGGGTCTTGTAGGTGTCGGCGGTTTTATCCCCGCCACGGACGTTAGAGACCATGTTGAGAAGGGGTCAATGAACTTCGTGTTTGGCGGCAATGGATTCTTTGGCTACTTTTTTGCAGAGAGCTTAGCATCTTCGCCTTATCGCGACTCTCCTTATAACATCTCTGAGCCGGGCGAAAGCCTGGCATGGTGGTCAACTTACACGCTCGATGAGTGCCCAACTCCTGGTACGTTTGACAGAGATGCCGCCACGCAACAGATTCGCGAACGCCACAAGGACTGGAAGGACCCTGTGATTCAAAAGGTCCTGCAGAAAATGTGGGTGGAAAACATGTATCCCACCTGGACCGTTCCGCCGCTGCCCACTTGGGAGCGAGACGGCGTGGTCCTTGTCGGGGACGCAGCCCATGCACTCCCATCCACGTCGGGACAAGGATCCTCACAAGCCTTCGAAGATGTCGAGGCCTTTGCCTTGTTTCTGAGCCACTACCTGCGCAAGGCATATCAGGATCACGAGACGGACGTGGCGAGTCAAAAGCAAGTTATCAAGACCGCAGCGAAACAGTACATGGACTTGCGCCTCCCACGGGTTACTACGATACTGGAAGATGCGCAGAGGTCCCAGAATACGAAACGAGACAAGGGAATCATCGAAGAGTACGCAATGTACGCCTTTATGTGGTTTCTGGGTAAGTCGCCTTCCATCAATTCTGAAAGATACACGCTGACCGCTGGCAGGATGCTTCCCCAGCTCAATGGTAAAGAAAATGAATATTGTATTTGCCTACAACGTGGCGGACGAGGTCAAGCAAGTACTCAGAAAGGAAGCGTGATTCGTGGGCAATGTTGATTATAGCACCATGTGACACGCTCAAAGTATTGCTTCATGTACAATATCACTTCTTGGCATAAGTTGCCGTTCTGCGTGACACCAGCCAGAGCACGCTCAGGCTGCATCGAGATGACCCATGGCGGCTGCTAGAGAGCAAACCGTCACACGCATCAACATGATCTATCAGCTGTACAGTCATGTTACACAGCCTCATGATGACACAAATTGACCACCTCACCGTACGGGAGCGGGGGGCTTGAATGCACCTTTGGTCGTTAGCTGGACCTGTCAAAGTCGGCATTTTGCCACAGTTGGGCGACAAAAAAATAAAAAATAGCGGTCAGGCCTGGCCGGAAAGAAGCACCCCCTCACGGAGCTACAGGGCTCAGAATGACCCTTTCGTGCTATGAAAAGCCAAGGCTGTATGTTGCCGTTTACGAGGACGGAGACAGGGGTGACAAGAGACCAGGGTGAGTCGGCGTCGTTTACACACCTGGCCCATGCAAGTTGACAGACCCAAAGTTACCTCTGGGACCTGAATATTGGGCCCAAGACGGAGAAGGCGGCCCGATCCCAGGCCTCGCTACTGCATCTCGTACAGGGCTCCCCAAGGGTGGGTGTATTCGGAGCGGCAGGTAACGAACGTGAGGACGCAGTACAATATGTTGGTCCGCATTCGGATTGTGAAGGTTAAAGATAAGCGTTGTCTCTCAGAAATCTTGAGGAGCAATCCCATGGCCCAAGATGAACCTGGCTTCGACACCCAGACATGGGTAGTCAGCGCGATGGCCAGGGCCACGGAGGATGGCAGGTCAGTCGGAACGGCAGAGTTGGATTGGGGCAAGAATGAGGTAACAGCAAGGGGGTTTGTGGAAAGAAAGACAACCGAGGGCCGTTTTCTGCGGACCGACGTTGACTTGCCGCAGCCCATGTGGGATCTGCTAGCGAATAAGGAGGTGCTGCTCTAAAGATGGTGTTGCGAGGTGATGGACGGTGGTGAAAGGGCTGTGGGCTTCGAGACTGCGCTGGACATTGTTGCGGAACGACAGTGGGCCAAAGCGAAAGAAGCCTGATTTGCCAACAGGCAACAAACTCCTGATCAACTGCATTGCTGCTTGACATCTGCGACGTCCATCTCCCCCCCTTGACTGACTACACCCACTCACTCACTGCACGAGCGCACCGCCCCATTTATTTAGTGACTGCCCACGCCACATCTGAGTGCCGAAAGCTTGGAATCCAGGACACGGCAATTAGACTTGGCGTATAACACCTAACTGGCGCTGTAAGTCAAGGCCGAGTCTGCGTATCTGACTGGGAAACATGTTGAAGCCTCAGCTCTGAAGCTGCGGGCCAAGGCGGGGCGCGGCTTCCGACTGCCGCGTAGATCCTCGGGTCCTTGTCTCTATCTAGGGATCTTCGGTACTCGTAGTCCAATATTCGACCAGCGGCCAACGGGATGTTGTTCACAGGCCTGGTCGTCGACGGATCGTGCCGCGGTGAGGGGCATGCCACCGCAGGGGCCTGAAAAGCAGGGCGTGCAGAAAGACGCGGCACGGCTCGCTGAATTGCTGCAGAGATGCGAAGCTTGCAAGGTAAGGAAAAAGAAAAGCAGATGAAAGTTGCAGGCCCGAGGTGTGGTTGGTGGTTGGAGGGAGTTATTACTCTATCGAGTGCCGAGAAGATCGCCGCAGCCAGCTGATCACGGCTCACTGCTCATGGCCTCATCGCAATGGACGCACGCCCTTTGCACAATGACCAGAAACGCCTGATGTTCCAAGCACCGCATCCTGTATGTTTCAGCTTGCAACGGCGGCAGCCATAGATCACATGATCGGATGATGAGCTGGGTGATGCCGGCGCTTGCAAAGCAGGAGCGATCTGAGGCGGCGGCTGTTCCGACCTGCCGTTGCATATGCCCCGAGAAGTGTCACGTCGACCCCAAACCCTGGAATCCTGCAGCCACTTGTTGATGCCGTTGTGGGTAGATTGAGAATTGGACGTGGGCAGTTGCTCTCACATTCTCGGGAGGGAAGCAAGGCAAGTGCCGTAGTCGAGCTCGGGGTCTGTCCGAAAACCCAGCCAGTACAGTATTAGCCTGCCAAGCCCAGCCACAGCACCACCGCAGAATCTCGATTCAGTCGCGACGAGAGAACAAACGCATTGGCCTCCCGACTGTCGTCAGTGCAGGCAACAAGTTGCTCGCGCATGGTCACAGCGGCAGAGGGAGGACCTGCACTTCTACAGCCCGCTGTTGACGGCCGATTCCGGACGCCTGATGGGTAAAACACTGTCGCGTGGGGTTTCACTTTCTTCGCTTCTCTAGCTGGGGTCGGGCTAGCTTCTGGCAACTTCTCATCACCCCGGCATGCCCGGCATCCCAGTTGCCATGGACGCGTCTTGCTGGTCACGACGGGAATGCATGCGATGCGCCGCGCTCAGTCGACAGCAATGGCCTCTGTCGTCATCGGACAACGGCAACATCATGTTTAACCTGGCTAGGCTGCCCGCATTGCCTGAACCAAGATTTACGGCCTGCTCGGATCGGTTCGCTGCAGTCGTTCGTCCCATGGTCGGCATGTCATCCGCGTGAGCACCCTCCTGATCCACAAGGCCGCTCGCTAGTTGGAGTCCACGTCTGAGCGTCTGGGCGTAACGAATGGGTGCCAGACCCGGGAATAGACCCGCGGACATGGCTCTGGAATGCCTGGCGCCCCCAACGCTGTTGAAACAACTTCATGCTAGAGAATGGGGACTGGGGGACCGTGTGGAGCCCCAGTCCATTCCCGTGGCGATCCTCACTGTCGCACGCCCCACGGAGTCGGTGGATGCAGTGGATTCCATCCCCGGTTGACAGGCGGCAGCGTCGGATGGACTTTCACGCTTGTGGCCTTGCACAAAAAGATTGGACCGACAAGGGTTGGCATTGACGAAGCAAATGCCGGGTTCACAAAGCAATCAGGGCATCCGTACATGATGCTTGATGTTGTGTCTCTACGCAAGCTGTGAGCTGTGTATGCGAAGAGCTCTCCTGATGCGCCATGCATCGGCCAAGCTAACGAGCCGGATGTACAACCGGATGCAGCGTGCGCCACGGCTCGGGGTCAAGCCGTGCAGATCGATTCCCAATCATGGCCGTATCGCGAACTTTGCCGCCCGTGGGCAATTCTCTTTCCAATCGACCTCTAACCTAGCTTGTCTCGTCCGGCCCAAGCCAAGCCATGCCGACCAGGCCGGTCTTCATTGCCCCAATTCCCAAGACGCCATTAGGCAGCTGGAAGAGGTGGTGCAATGAGCTAGTCATTCCACTAGGACCCTGGCCCCACAGGCTGTTCTCTGGGAGCAGGCATTTCAGAATGAGCTCCCGTCACTCGACATGGAGCCAATTGGTCGGGTTCTGCAGCCGCTGCATTTGTCCCTCGGAAAGTAACGAAGGCTGCGGGTGAAGACTTCGCCGAAGCTCTCGGCGCCGGTGGCATCTCTCCTCTTATGCTTACTGGCCGCCAGTCGTCCGCCGTTAGCTTTGCTGCCTCCTGTAACTTCAACGAACCCGCCCCCATCGTCCGAAACCATGGTTTACGGCGGCAAACCCTCAAAGGGCTGCCAGATGTGCAGGATCAGAAGAATCAAGGTATGCATTGAGTGTGGATATGTAACTTGAAGCGCCGTGCGCGTGGTCATCAAGCTGATCCTCTCACTTCTCCTCAGTGTGACGAGACCAAGCCAGCATGCAAGCAATGTGCAAAGGCCCGCAGGCAATGTCCGGGGTATAGGGATGTGGTAGAGGCCTCGACCAAGAATGAGACGCAAGGGACAGCGAATGGAGCGAGAGCACCCAATAAGCCGCTGGCGCCCAAGGTGGCACCAAGAAAGAACTCCAGCTCATCTTCAGAAAGCACTTCTTCTTCGTCGCCAAGCCGTTCCGCCGACGAGACAGTCTCCGCTTTGCTGAACCTTCCCCTCGAGGACCTCGCCTCATGCCATTTCATCGCCAACTACGTTCTCATCCCGCGCCAAGGTCTAGTAGTAACAACTTCACGGGGCTTTCTGGAATTTCTCCTCCCATTGCTGCGGAAGGGATCGCTGGCTCCTCACTTCAAGCATGCTTTCGATGCTTGTGCGCTAGCTTCTCTCAACAACCGAGTTGGGACCGGAAATGACTTTGACAAGCAAGCTTTGGGGTGTTACACCAAAGCTCTGGCCACGACATTTTCAGCCTTGAAGGACCCCGAGATGGTCAAGGACGACGCTACTCTAGCGGCTATCCTTCTTCTCGGCCTTTTTGAGAACATTTCAGCTAAAAGCCTAGGCATGTTGGCCTGGAGCTCGCACATCGAGGGCGCAATTGAGCTTGTCAAGACTCGAGGCCCCGCGCAGCTGCAAACGAAGACCGGGCTTGACCTATTTATCGCCGTTCGAACTCAAATGGTGGCGATCCTGATCATCATATAATCGTTTGGTGTTAGAGCTAACGGCCTGTTCTACAGATCATACACTCGCTTAGTACCGGCAAGGCACCAACGCTAGGTGTGGACTGGTGGGTTGATGATCCAGTTACCAATCAGTACGCCTCACACTTCCAGCTGCTGAGTAGCCGAACGGGCATGCTCAAAAACGAAGTCAACAACCTCTTGGGGTCCACAAGCCGGACGCCGGAACATACCCGGCTGATGAGGGATGCAATGCGTGACTGCCAAAATCTTGATGCCGAAATTGTCAATTTGTTGGAAGAACTTCCCGAGTCCTTTCGCTGGGAGACAGTGGCGTGGGAGGATTATAACCCGAAATGCGACTACTCCAAGGCCGAGGCGTTCCCGGGGCGTATTGACATGTATCAGGACTTGTGGGTTGTCAACCTATGGAATGTGATGAGGTGTATGCGCATCGTCCTGGCATCTTTGATGGTTCGTACTACCGCTTGGATCATATCGCCGGCCGACTACCGGACGACGCCTGGCTATGCAACCACCGCGAGGGTTTGCGTAGAGGCCATAGCGGACATTATCGCCTCTGTTCCATACCAACTAGGCTGGTTCGCCAAGCACAAGGACCTGCGTGAGCGGGCCCAGCTCTCGGGCTTTGCATGCGGCGAGGACGACGCGGAAAAGGGCCTCGCGGGCTACTTCCTGCTCTGGCCTTTGACCTGCATTCAAGGACAGGACTATTTGAGTGATTCGCAGCGCATATGGGTCAAGGGTCGGCTGAAGTGCATCGGAAACCAGCTCGGGGTTCGATATGGAAACATGCTCTCGCAGGTATGCTCAACTTTCAAGCTTCTTACTTGCAAGCACCACATCATGCTTTCCACGACGTGAATACTCACGAAATGCCGCAGCTGAATGTTCGGGTGCCATCAATGCTCATTCTCCGAGACCGCTTGAAGAGCAACCCTCACAGCGTCCCCGTGGACATGGCCAAGTTCATGGCAAGTCAGCCAGTCGGAACAGCCGCTGCGTCGGACCCCAGCCCCATTCGGAGCTCAGCAGAGAAACAAGAGGCTGCGCATCGAAAGGTGATACTGCGACAAACGGAAGAACTCAAGAAGAAGGCCGTGGATGCGACTGGGGATATGGACGAGTGGACGGTCAAGACTTGGCTGCAGCTGTGACGTTCTGTCGTTAGCCGCGAACCAGGACGAAACATGACCACATATGTCACGCCAAGTGATTCACCTAAAGGGCACTTCTCGACTTGTATACTTTGTACTTCTGACGCTTCGCTCAACAATCTTGTCGAGCTCGATACCAGAGTCAGCTGCAAAGACGGCGTGGCGTTGCGGCAACCTAGAGGAGCTCTGATCCGAGAAACAACAAGAAAACACCAAGGAACCAAATGGATCAGTCCTTGAGGATGTGCCAGCGACGCAGCCATACTATGGTGGAGGCATAAAACCCTTGAATATTCCGTGCCTCCAAAGGCGGGAAAATTGACGACTTGATCTAGACGGTGACTGATGTTACCGGAGCTCATGCTGCTTGATTGGCGCTATAAGACTAGTGTTTTGAGACGAACAACATCACCACACCCACGGCCCGTGTCCGTATTTGATCCGCAGGACGGTGAAGAATGCATTGACTACGAGTACGTAAGTGCTTCGGGTGAGTACTGCAATATTGCCCTGCTGCCGCTTAATTTGCGTCCAGCCACATCCTCCGCCCCCGGCCCGGCGTCGCACTGCATCTGCACCTCTCACGCGACTGCGCCGCGCTGATTGGATGGCATCCAGCTCGGCCTATTGCGAGACTACCTTCGGTGAATTGAAACTGCGAGGGAGCTTCGATCCTACGGTCTGCAAGTTCGTGGCGTGACGATCACGATCGGATATTCTGTGAGAACATGCACAGAGGTAACATTGAAACAACGACGGACATTCCGGGACCCCGATCACCGAGTGTGAATTGCCCGCTGATTCGGCGTCATCACCCCGCGTGCGAAATGAGGTGAACCGGAGCTCTTAAATCAGCGTGACAATGGTGAAAACAGACATAAAAGCCAGACTTGGAGCCCAAGCATCCTGGGGCCAAGTGCCTGGCAATTCGAATAATTTCTGGGGCTGGGCGAAACCAGAATACCATGTCAACCTTATCATCCACCAGCACGACCATGGCGCCTCTTCGCATCCTCATATCCGGCGGCGGCATCGCTGGCCCTGCCGTTGCATTCTGGCTCTCGCGCCTGGGTCACGCGTGCACAATTGTTGAGCGCTTCCCGAGCCTGCGTGCCAGCGGGCAGCAGATCGACCTCCGCGAGCAGGGCGTCGAAGCCGCGCGGCGCATGGGCATCCTCGACGAGGTGCGGCGTCGCGGCGTTCCGGAAGGCGGCGTGTCGTTTGTCGACAGCGCGGGCCGGCAGCGTGCATACTTCGAGATGACGCCCACAGGCCACGGGCAGAGCCTGACGGCCGAGTTCGAGATTATGCGTGGTGACCTATGCCGGTTGCTCTTTGAGGCGACGGAGCACGCCGTCACTTACAAATTCGGGTTGACCATCGATGACTTTGACCAGAAAGACGGGCGCGGCGTCAGGGTCAAGCTGTCAGACGGCAGCGTCGAGTCGTACGACCTGCTCATCGGCGCCGACGGTCAGGGCTCTCGCATCCGGAGGAAGATGCTCGCTAGCGCCGGCCTCGAGGACTCATACCGCGCGCTCGGTGCCTTCACCGCCTACTACACCATCGACCGGCAGCCCGACGATACGCGCAACGTCGCAACCATCTGCCACCTGCCAAAGTGCCGCTGCGCCATGACACGCTGGCACACGCAGCACAGCGGCCAGGGATACCTTTTCTTATCGCACGGCGACGAGTTGCGGACGGTGCTGAAGCAGGATGTCGGCTCGCAAAAGGATTTCTTCGCACAAGTCTTCAAGGACGCTGGGTGGAAGGTGCCGCAGCTGCTCAAGGAGATGTACGCGGCCGACGACTTCTACGCGCACGAGCTCATCCAGGTGACGAGCAAACACTGGTCGCGCGGCCGAGTGGTGGTTGTGGGCGACGCTGGCTATGGACCGTCGGCCATCACGGGTATGGGCACATCCCTGGCACTCGTCGGCGCTTACGTGCTCGCCGGCGAGGTATCGCGGCACCCAGGAGACCTTCCGAGGGCGCTGGCAGCATATGACACGGTGCTGCGGCCGCTGGTCGAGGACGTGCAGGAAATCCCGGCGGGGTTTCCGCGGCTGTTCTTTGCGGAAACGGAGCTGGGCGTGCGCGTGATGCACAAAGTGCTGTGGCTTGTGAGCTTTGCGATACAGGTGATACACCATCTTAGGCTCGACATATTGTATGGGGCGGTGATGGGCGCACTGCCGGGGCGGCGGAAGAAGTGGACACTTCCCGATTATCCTGAAATGCCGGGGGAAACAAAACCGAAGAGCAATTGATGCGTGTGCAGAACGGACGTTGGACTTTGGAATTTGAAAAGGACTTGTTGGCTTGGGCTCAACGGGAGCTAGTGTGAGCAATGGCGGTTTGAGGCATCTCCACTTTGAGACAGTACTTAATACAAAGTAACAACGTTTCACAACAAAGATATATATGTCCCTTGGTGATTTCTTGTCGGTCACGGAACAGAAGTGTGCCGGATATGAGCAAAGTGGCGGGGGTCTGGGCCACGTAAGGCTTTGCTTGCTCTTGCTTAAAAAAAATTCGTCTTTGAAACTCCCGCCTGGGTTTGATCACCGGCTGAGGAGATGCGGCGGGGAATCGGGTGGTATCTTGGCGGAAAATAGTCGATCAATGGTCGAGATACGGTGATACAAAACTTCGTGTTGCAAGTTGGATGTCGGGGAATGGTGGAGCTGCAGTACCCCGATAGCAGCATATTCTTCGCCAGGCGCGGCCGCAAAACGCCAAAGCTCTTCATCATCAATCTCATCACTCACGACGGTGAGTGTCATCAACCAACAGCAACTCGTCTCATTTCGTGCATCGACACGCGCACGAGATGGCAGACGTCAAAGACATCACGCCCGACCTCGACAGGCTGGACTCGCAGCTGGACGGCCTGGAAGACGCCCTGGAACCGCTGCTGAGCGGCCTCGAGGAGCAGGCGTCACAACTCCCGCTCCTGGACAAGGCGAAGCTGTTTTCACTGACGGCGTATGCCATTGAATCTCTGCTTTTCTGTAAGTATTTTTGTGCCATTCTCTGAGCTTCTTGATGATGTGCTGACGCGGGCCCCTCAGCATCTCTGCGGCTGCAAGGCACCGACGCCCAGAGCCATGCCGTCTTCACCGAACTCAAGCGTGTGCAGCAGTACTTTGGCAAAATCAAGGCCATAGAAGAGCCCGAAGCGCAGCGCACCACGTCAGTCAACCAGGAAGCCGCCGCGCGGATCCTGAAGGCCGACTTGGTAAGCCCTCTCTCATCGTGCCCCAGACACGCAGCAACATCGCTAACGAGCTTCCTTGGTAGTCTGACAACAAGGCCCTGGGAAGCAAGCTGGCCGAGAAGATTGCCGAGGAGCGTGCCAAGGCGCTGCTGAAGTCTTTCGAAGGAAGGAAGCGGCCTGCGGAGGACACGGCCTCGCCAGCAGGCGAGGGCAGTGAGGACCAGACGAGCAAGAAGAAGAAGAAGCAGTCGCACAAGGGCGGAAAGGACAAGAAGAAGAGCAAGAGCAAGCGATGAGGAACCGCATCGGGATTGACGAGATGATGGCGCGGCGTAAGAGAGTGTGGCTGAACAATCCTCGAAAGCACCTGGCAGAGGCGAGGGGAACTGTCTCGGTTCACAGGGCGAGCTGAGATTCTGAGCATTTGCGGCGCATGGCGTAACGGGCTCCTTGAGGGACGACGAGGGACTGGGATGCATCCAATTGGATCTTTTCGACGTAACCTATAGACTTGAGAAATGATGAAAGAAGTCTTGACGTGACTTTTCAAGCTGATGATGACCAAATTCGACAGGATGTCAGTTCTTGCAGTCACTCTGGTGCCTGTATTGATGACTACCACTGTGATTCATTTCTAGTTATTTCATTGCTTCCTTTGATGCGCTGTTGGACTTGTCGTCGCCTGAACAAAATGCACTCCATACCAATCCAATTGTTAGCAACGCAGGACCCCTGCCCCGTCCATCCCTCTACCGAGGCCCTAGCTCCACGCGTGCAAACCCCGTCGGCCCCATTGGCCAGGCACCCGGCCAGCAACCTCCAACGCATCGCCGACTCTTTTCCCCGAGCTTCCTCGCCACGTCTTTTCCACCCCAATCTCAACCTCACCTCACCTCGCCCATCACCACCGCAAAACACAACCCGTCACGATGCCTCGCCAACGCTCCGTCGGCCGCGCGCCCTCGCGCCCCACCGTCTCGGCCCCCAAGCCGCAGCCCGTGCAGCAGCGTCCTGCGACGACCATGGCTGCGCCGCCCCAGCAGCAGATGGCGCCGCCGATGCAGCAGAGCCAGGGCCCGGGCTTGTTTGGCCAGATGGCCAGTACCGCTGCGTAGGTGGACCCCGTTTACAGTCGGAGCGCACGAGAGAGGGAGAGGAAGACAGCTTCGGGTCCCGTGGGCTGGCTTGCGGCGCTCTGCTGAGGAAAGCATAGCTCGAGGCTCGAACCTCGGCGTACTGGGGCAGCAGAGGCCGAAAAGACGGCTCCCTCTTCGTCTTCAGCATTGCAAGGACTTCGCTAACTCTACCTTCTAGCGGTGTTGCCATCGGCTCCTCCGTCGGCCATGCCATCGGCGGCTTCTTCGGCGGCGGCTCCTCTGCCGAGGCCGCGCCCCAACAAGCTGTCCAGGCCCAGGCCCAGCCGCAACAGCAGCAAGAATGGGGAAACAACTGCCAGGCTGCCAGGCAGAACTTCACCAAGTGCATGGACGAGCACAGCGGCAACATGCAAATCTGCAACTGGTACCTCGAGCAGCTCAAGGCCTGCCAGGCCGCGGCCAGCCAGTACTAGATGTTGTGCGCATATTGACGAGTTGATAGTGGGAGACGGCATCAGGGGCATAGGGTTCACAAGAAGCGTGCATATCTCGCATGGGTACAGCTAGGCATACTAATCGCCTCTCTGGATTGTATTATACTATGTAGCATATTCCGCTATTAGTGGAATCAGGCTTCGCCTCTACTTTTCGTCCTCGTCGGGCCGCGGCTCAAAATTCAGCTGTGACATGCATGTTAGTCTCCTGCTCGAAGCGGATTAAGGAGCGTAGCCACTCACCGAATTGCCATTGTACAGTTGATGGTCCCTCCGCTGGTCATTGGGGTTTTGGAACCCTCGGATTCGGCGATCCTTTGCCTGAGCTGATCCCGATGAGCGCTCTGAGGTCGTTGCCGCCGGCTGTTGAGCCGCCTCACCACTGCCAGCCAGACCAACCAGCCCCATCAGCCACGTGAAAAGGCCGAGGATTGCGACAATGATCTGTGAAAAGGCGCCCTGGGACCCGGCCTCATAGGCAGACGAAAACTTCTGGACAGGTATGAGAATCAGCGTCGACGACGGCGCTAGGCCAAGCTCTCGTATGCTCTTCTCCTCCTCCGTCTCATCAATAGCCTTGTTCGGCATGGGAGTCAGCAGCTGCCTAAACGTATAGGGCAGTTTACCGTCAGCCCGTTTCTCATCTACCCACGCTCGCACATCCTTGAAGGACGCATCCGTTTTGAACCGCGATCGCATCGTGGACCCGTCAAAGAGCCGTACTTGGATAGACGCCATCTCTCCAATCCGAGTCGTCGACGGCAAGCTGGTCTCCGGCGCATTCACCACTGATGACGCAAAGCCCCCCGTCTTCAGACTATCGATGCGCTTCTTCTCCCGTTCCGCTGCGCGTTGATGCCGCTCTTCCCTGTCGTCCTCGATGCGCTTGAGGATTCGTTTGCGCTCTTCCGATTCCTGATGCCTCTTCTTCTTGAGCAGCTCCGCTTGCCTGTGCGTCCTCGCGGCGTCGGTATCGGCACCGGCGGCTGCCTCAGCCTTGGCCTTTTCCTTGGCCTTGGCCTGATCCTCCTTGGCTCTGCGCTCGGCCTCGTCCTTTTGCGCCTGGAGCTTTGCGGCTCGCTCAGCCAGAATGCGGCTGACGCTTTCCGACCGGTCCGTCTGTGGTGATGATGATAGTGATGAGGTCTCGGCTTGCGGCCCTGGCTGTGGTGGCTCGCTGGCATGCGGTGCAGCAGCAGGTGATACGTTGAAGGCACTTTGGACGCGGCGGATGAAGTCGTACTTGCTTGTTCCGGAGGAAATGTACTCTTTCAATTCGCCGTGCTTCATGATGACGATCGTGGGCGTCTGAGGCAAGGGGAAGATCTGGGCCAGATAGCCTGCCTCATCAGACCCAGCCTCTAAGCGCAGCGCAATTGCTTGGCCTTGTATCAGCCCCGATAACTAAACACGGTCAGCGCCAAGTCAGAGTCTACGAAGGCCGATGCATACGGAGCTGTCGCCGAGAAAGTCATTCTCCCACTGTTGACTCTCTTCATTCCCGTCTGTCGGATGCGGTCAGCATCAGCAACCCAACGAATCGAAACGCTGAATATGGGAGGCAGGCAAGAGTGCATACTCGTCACGAAACAAAACACCAGCTTCTGCTGTCCCACGGCGGTTGAGATTCCCTCCTGGAGGGACCCTTGGTAGAACATGACGAGTGAGGGGTGGTTGCATCCGATGAGCTCAACAGCTCAACGAGTGCTCCAGCAATGGCGTTCGTAGGCCTTGCGTTGAGCCGGCAGGTGCCGGTCCGTCGGCTGATTTACTTTGCAATACTGTCAAAATAAGAGATCCGATCGAAGTAGCTGTGCAGATATTGCGAGACTGATCGATGGGCGTGAGTGTGACGTTGGGTGTTGAGAGTCAACCAGCTCAGCTTCCCGCTTAGAGGACACGACCTCATCGCCACGCGGGGCAGGCGGTGAGGGCGTTATACCCGTTCGCAGCGGACCTTTGGTGGGGCCACCGCCGAAGCTCCATTACGTCGAACAGCGCCCGTATCGTCACAATTTGGCGGAACCCCATTCACATCGTCAATTAGGACCCGAGCAGCGGCAGCTCAGGCGATGAATTGCTCACAAAGTCTGCTGCGCAGCCTGCGGGCTAGCAGCAGCCTTTCCAAGTCCGCGCCCCGATGCGCCAGGATAGCCAGGCCAGCACCTCCGAGACGACCCTTTTCGACGTCTCGACCACGGTCAGACAAGCCGCAACCTGTCGACGACCCCAACTTTGTCTCCATCCTTGATGCTCCCCCTCAAATCGTTCGCGCCGGCCGCAGACACGGCCCGGGACTCATCCTGCTTGGTTCGCCTCCCAAGTATCGCATATCCACGCCGCGGATCGCCGGCTAATCATCTTGACTCGTAGCACTGATCCCCATCACAGCCTTCGCTCTGGGCACATGGCAGGTCCAGCGCCTCGGCTGGAAGTCGGAGCTCATCGCCAAGTTTGAAGACCGCCTCATCCGTGAGCCACTCCCTCTCCCGCCGAACATCGACCCCGCGGCCATTCACGACTTTGACTACCGCCGAGTGCTTGCCACCGGCCGCTTCCGCCACGACCAGGAGATGCTCATCGGCCCGCGTATGCGCGACGGCAAAGATGGCTACATGGTCGTCACGCCGCTTGAGCGCGAGGGTGGTTCCACTGTCCTGGTCAACCGTGGATGGATCAGCAAGGAGCACCGCGACCAGAGGACACGTCCGGCTTCGCTGCCACGGGGACTCATCACGGTCGAGGGATTGCTACGCGAGCCGTGGAAAAAGAATATGTTCACGCCGGAGAATAGGCCCGACAAGCGCGAGTTTTATTTCCCAGATGTGGCGCAGATGGCGGCCTTGACCAACA
This sequence comes from Tolypocladium pustulatum, assembly GCA_024340155.1. Lineage (NCBI taxonomy): Eukaryota > Fungi > Ascomycota > Sordariomycetes > Hypocreales > Ophiocordycipitaceae > Tolypocladium > Tolypocladium pustulatum. The sequence continues at coordinate 354,995 of JALHBY010000037.1, read as the reverse complement.
GCCAGCCTGTTTGGGTGGAAGCAACCATGGGTTTGTCTCGTCCACTCAAGTCTCCTCCCCCACTTCCTATGCTGACAGATGGCAGAGCCCGAATTCATGCGCATGATGGACTATGAAGCCCGTGGCATCCCATTTGGACGCGCCGCAGAAGTCAATCTGAGGAATAACCATGCCCAGTATATCTTTACGTGGTACGCCCTCTTGTCCCTCTCACGAGGCGTTTATCTGATCAAGCCCTTGACTGACGTTTGCTCAGGTACGGCCTGGCTGTGGCCACAAGCATTATGCTGTACATGGTCGCAAAGAAGCCGGCGTCCAGCGTGGCTCGTCGCGTGCAGGCTAGCAAGCGCGTGTAGGTAATGGCTGAAAACGTGACCGACATGGTTCATGTTATCTCTGTCTCGTCTTCGTCATCGCCCCCACGAGAGCGTCTGCGCCGGCGCTTCTTGGTGGGCTGAGGCACGGGCATTCTCAGCTCCTGGAGCAGTTCTCGCGGCAGGTGCCTCTGCGCCAGCGAGAACATTGTAGCATCGGATCCAATCTGGCGTTGCCTGTACACTATTAGAACCTGTATCAAACAAAGACTCCAAGATACCCGCCAGGGGCTTACCTGCGCATCAACGTCACGACGTCACTCTCCTCAACCGTTTTTCGTTTTGCGTGTTTCGCATACGCTCCCAAGTCATCGCCGAGCTGCTCAAAGAACCACTCCGACGCCTGCGTCAGGGCCGTCAGGGTATCCGCGGAAACACGAGGATTGCTAAGGCCAGATGACTGGAGAGCTGTCTGTGCAACCCGTTTGACAAAGGAGGGCGGCAGTGGCGGATATTCGACACCGTACTTTGATATCCTCTTTTGCGGTTTTCGAGCCTTTGGTGTCCGCTTGGAAGGCTGGTCCTGGATCCTTGTAGAGTCTGCGGTGATATTAGCCGTCTCTGCCATGTCAACGTCGTCGCCGGCAAGTGAGACGTCGGACGACCGATCTTGACCCTCTGCCGCAGCTCCGCTGAAGGACTGGTCCATGACTGGAGAGTCTGAATCGGCTTCCGCAGGAGGCTCGGACAACAAAAATGTGGTTTGGTCGTCGAGACCAGCGGGCAGTTGCAGGCCAAAATCGCTTTCACGACCCATTGAAGGTGGTCGCGCTTGGTCCACATCGATACTGCTCTCTGTTAGAATTGAGCTATTCTAAAACACGATAAGCTCGCTGGCTGGCTCACCGGTCGTAGGTCAAGTCCTCTGCGGCAGCCTGGGCCTGTAAGTCCTCAAGCAGCCCGGGGAAAAAGTCGGACTGCCGGCCAAGACCTTCCGTCGGGTCGTTGTTGAACAAGTCGCTCACTCGAACACTGCCGAAGCTGCCTCGAGACAGTCTGGAACCTGGCAACTCGCTGACGGCACGTCTCGGTAATTCAATCGACTGGAGGGTATAGTTTTCATCCTCAAGGCCCGACGAACGAGGCGGCTGCAGGTCGGAGTCATCATCCTGGTCGAGCGGAAGGGACAGCCGTGGGCGATCGATAGGCAGCTCATCATCGTCCTCGCCTTCCTCCAAGATGGGCAGAACGCTCGAGGGCTTGTCACGCGGGGACGACGACGAGACAATGACTTTACTGGATGGGGCCAGTGCTCTACCAAGGTTGCGCAGTAAGCCCATGGGCGTCTCCCGCTGCTCCATGAGACTGCGGCGACGATTCTTTCCAGGTGTGAACATTGCGGTCCGGCGCTGGTTCAGGGCTCTACGAGCAGCCTTGGCATGGGGCGTCGGAGCATTGTTGTTTCGGCGACCGCCCGAGGCCGAGATTTGGCGGCGGACTGAGGCTAGAAGATCTCGAGAGACGCTGCGATCGAGGGGCGTGTGGACGGAACGGCGCGAAGATGGCGGCTCGGCGCTGATGGCTCGACGGTTGGGTGTTCCAATGTCAGTCCCGCTGCGGCCGGTACCTCTGTTTCCCGGAGAGGATGCCATGTCGGCGGCTGCTCGGCGGTGATGTCGACGGGCGCCGACTATCCAAGTTGCGCCCGCGTTGCCTGCGGCCGCTCCGAGGAATGGTCTCGCGGCGGGGCGGGTAGCAAGCGCGATGAGGATGTGAAGCGGCCCCTCCCTGTCGCGTCAAGCAGGGTCGGGTCCTGCAATCTCTGACAATGCCGGGGCAAAAGAAGGACGTAGATGTCGGCAAGGGGAGATTGTTGGTCGCTGTTTCGTCGTCCGGATTGTTGTCGATGGGATCGACTTGGTGATACAAATGTGCAGGGGAGTGCAACGCGATACGCGGTCGTCGGTCGTAGTGGAGCGGCTGTCAATTACAGTTGCACAAGCTCGACAGGCACCCGCAACGGAGTGACGCGACAGGGGTGTGGTCCCAGTCGCCAGGTTGGGCAAGCGCGGCAGGGGACTTGGAGGCCCTCGGGCGGCCCCCTGCCAGCCAATGTTTCGTTTTGGGCCCCTCATGCCAATGAAGAACCTCACGCGGACTTGAACTGTTGGAACTGCACACAAAATGCGAAGCATCCTTTGCATCGAGTACGAGTACTGGCACTGGGTATCTCCACTTTGAGCTCTTGATGCGACCAACTGCCTCGCGCGGGAAACTTTCCTCACCAGTTATCGGCAGCAGCGAACCAACACCTCCTGCCGTATCTTAGACACCTGGGCATAACTCCTTCCCTTGTGCGGAGCACGTGCGATGTACGAGTCTCTGCAGACATCCACAAGGTATTCCGAAAGCACTCCGCGATGGCCTGCACAGCGGCCCACCTCACACTGACTGGAACTGGGGCCTGTCCGGTCAGTAAGCGAGAGCGTCTGTTGCTATCGTTGCTCTTCGTGCCTTGTGGCGACTGGCCATAAAACAGCCATCTAGGGCGGCGACAGAACGGCGGCGATCCTCCAGCTTGGAGAGCCACTTGTATGCACATGCTGCTCCATGCCTTGCCTCCAACGGCATCTCCTTCATGACCGGCCAACAGGCAGTTATCAGGCCGTCACGCACATAAGCTCGCTCACGCGCGGGCTCGCAGCCACATGGAAGCCGGCTGCGGTCCCTGCCTCGGCCGCCAAATCCACAGAGGTAGCACCAAGCGCAGCCATTCCACGCAGAGTACTGTACCCTGACCTGTCAGGCACAGAGGCGTCCCTGAGGCGTCGCGATGTATTGCGAACAGCTGCCCTCCAAAAGAGGCGCCGGTTCAACCTCATGCCGATGATCATCGGGCCACGAGACAGCACAGGGCCTCAGAGCTGCCGCAACGCTATCGCAACACCACATGGCAATATGGCTCGCTCCTCTGGCGGCAAGGTGCCCTGGGCCAGGTCTGGGACAAGTGTGATGGATCTAGTCACCCGCCGACCAAACCATGCCCCTCATCGGGAGCCTACAGTCACTGTCAGCCTCGCTTCTCCGTCCTGTGTCACGGCATGAGTGGGCTGCGCCAGATGCAGGGCTGGCACGGCCATGCTAGTTGGTGATACGCATATGCCAGAGCCTTGTGCAACCGAGTCCTCTCGAATTTCACACGCCGGTCTATGGTGTCTTGTCGCTACTAGGTGTTTGCTAAGCAATTAGGCCGATACACAACCTTGTATTTGGCAATTGTCTTCTCTCCTCTTTCCTTGCTTTGCCTTTCCTTGTCACCTTGTCACCTCACCTGCCTCTTGAACTTTGGGGCTCTGTCGAGGTCGATCCATTTCCTGCATTTCCATATTTTCCCTCATCTCCTTCCTACATCAGTCGTCCCCATGGTCTGCCAACGCCCTCGTTCGTTACCGTCCCAACTGCATGAACACCGAACAGGGTGCACGTTCCTGGGCCGTACACTCTTCTTTTCTGCACTCTCCCATCTCCAAAGCACGCTTTTGTGTCCATCATGTGCTTCACCACGGAGAACTTCCCGGAGCAGGCTTCCGACCTCGTCCTCGTGAACAAGATCAACAAGCTTTTCGGCCTTGAAAAGGAGCGTCTTTACGTGGGGCTCTACGTCCGCGGGAGCATTCCGAGGATGCCGCAAGGAGAGGATGCGTAAGTCCCTGCCCCACGAGTCCACGGCCAACAACTTGCTCACTGTGCTGGCACGCAGATACCACTGGGCGTTTCTGGCTGGCCCAAAGAAGCACCCAAAGCTGGGAAGCAGACACATCATGTACCATGCAATGGAGAAGCTTGTCATCAGCGGCCACCCTCCCCAGGTTAGGCCTGAATGGACGTATGTCAATGACGCGGACCGGGCCGCTATGCTGCTCGTCCGCATAGCCGTTGGCAAGATTCATGATCATACGCGCCTCGAGCGCATCTTCAGAGAAGTTCCGCTTCGCACCGAAGACTCGAATTGGAATTGCATACTCTGGATGGAGGATGCATACAACAGCGCTCTGCAAGACGGGCATGCTCTGGCCTCGAGCGCCGCGGACTGGGATACTGTCCGTCGCACGGCCATGTGGTACGTGCGCCGTAAGAAGTTGGCTCACAGGTTTGACGGCAAGGATGCGGATATCGACCATGACCCCTTGAAGCCGGCGACATGGGACATGCTCCGCAACACCGAGACAGTCCGATAGGCTTGGTGGTAGCATTGGGCGAGGAGAGTTGTCACTTTCGATTGAGTTTGTGTTTCACATTCACTTCCTAGGCCTGCTTCACTGCCAGTGGCAATCGTCGAAGCAGACCGAGGTGTCGGTCTGTTTCGACCTCACAGCAGCATGCCCCCGGATCACTCTGCCAGTGAGGGCATACCACCACTCCACTTGGCGCCTAAGTTACCGCCAATTTTCGCCAAGTATTAAAACAGCGTCTGGGCAGTTAGTGAGCCCGGAGCCAGAGGCTGTCATTTTTTATAAAGAGCCCGTGGGCCACCTGGAAGGCTGCAGCGCTTTTACATCTCACAGAAAAACCGCCTATTCCAACATCACCACATTATGGATTCGGTCTCTCAATGTCGGACCACGACTTCTTCATCAGTCCCTTCTGCGAGATTCCATTAGAGGCGTCGCTAAACTCGCTAAATTAATCTACGAGTGCTTCGTCAGATGCCACGGACTCGGACCAGGCAGCTGGGCCTTGCCCATAACGGCCGGGGCTCTCAGCTTATCTCACGCCGGCTGCCTCTCATGGAAAAGGCGTTCAGACACAGCATCTCGACGTCCAGCCCTTGCTAGTCGCGATCCCAGGTCGGGTGAAATGAAGGGGTCCTTCGAACGGGCGCCCCTGAGTCAACTGGAGTGACGAGTTACTTCTTTGTCTATTTCTTTGGCTGTTTTATGACCGACAAAGGCTCATGAGCTCTTCGTGTAGCTATATGATATGTGCAGAAGCGTCGCTAAGATATCTACTGCCTTTGGCACAGTCAAGCCATGACATGGCCGTTCTCGACCGCGTAGTCGAACCCCGTCATGCTTCGACGTCGGCGAGCTCTTCCCTTTCGTACAATACATGCCTGGCCTAGTCATCTCTCCGACTGCCAGACAACTGATGCTCAAGATGTGGTAATAACGAAATAGCAACAAGCCCCACTCCTCATCTTGAAGCCCAAGCAAACCAGAGGCTATGCTATAAGTTGCTGGTCAACATCCTGTGCATCTGCTTTTGGTACCAGGTCTGTTCTTGACTGTTAGTATTGTACCCGCAACGGCGAACAACCAGGCGCTTTTATAGGCTTGCTCACCGTCTCTGCACCACCTGCAATGGCCCTCATGCCAAGTTTCTTCGCAATCCACGGCACGTCAACGGTTCTCGCGTAGAGTTTTGCGTCTCCGTCCTTGACCTCGGCGTTGAAAACCGTATTCTTGGGTAGCGACGCGTTCAGAACCGCGGGCCGCCCGATGCCGATCATGTCACAGGCGCCCGCGCGAACAGCGGCCTCCATGCCCTGGCGGGTTCGGAAACCGCCGGTGACGATCAGGGGCACATGACTGAACTTTTCGCGGATAGCTTTGGCAAAGTCCAGGAAAAAGGCCTCGCGCGCAACGGTCCTGGCTCCCTTCGTGGGCTCGTTGCCGTCGAGTACCATCTGGGAATGACGCCACTATTAGCAAGCGCAGGGAACGGGATCAGGGGTAGAGTCAGGCCCTACCGTCGGGTTCTCATACGTGCCGCCGCTGATTTCGAGAAAGTCGACGCCCGCGGCCGTGATGTCCTCGAGCTGCTGGATGCATTCCTGCAGCTCTAGCGGGCTCTGGTGGTCGACGCTGTTGAGCTTGATGCCCACGCAGAAACCCTTGGGAACGGCCGCCCGCACGGCCTGGATGACCTCGATGACGATCCTCGCGCGGTTCTGCGGAGTACCACCGTACCTGTCGGTGCGCTGGTTGCTGTGAGCGCTGAGGAACTGCGCGAGCAGGTAGCCGTGCGCGCCGTGGATCTGGACGCCCGCGAAGCCGGCCTCGGACGCCAGCTTGGCGGTCTCGGCGAAGCGCGCGACGACGTCTTGTATGTCATCGACGGTCATCTCCCGCGGCGTGCCGAAGACGAGTGCGCTGATGGCCCGGGGCAGGATCCCGTCGCCAAGCTGCAGCGGGATCGGGCTCGGGGCGACGGACTTTGCGAAGATGCTCCGAGTGCCGGCCCCGATCATGGACTGGCGGCCGGGATGGTTGATCTGCATGAGGGTCGGCGTTCCATGCCTGTTGGTGGCCTGCGCCCACTGCTTCCACGAGGCGAGGAGCTGGTCGCGCGGGATGCGGTCGTTGAAGGCGTTGTCCTCTGGTGTCCCGAGGTAGGTCGCGTCGACTTGGACGTTGCCCGTCAAGACCATGCCCCAGCCGCCGTCCGCCCAGGTGCCATAGGTCCGGATGAGGTCCTCGCTCGGGAGCTTGTCCTTGTCGGCCCAGCCCTCGGCCAGGGCAGCCTTGACAAGGCGGTTGGGGAAGGTCAGCCCGCACGGGAGCGTGAACGGCGTTGCGATGTCAAGGCCCGTCTTGTCGTCCATGACTGTAGGTCGTTGCGTGCTAGCGATGGGCACTTCGACTTCAACTTGTTCTCGGCCGGGTGAGTCTTTTAAGAAATATACTATAGCCGTTTGCGCGCGCCGAGGCCAAGCACTTGGCTATACTAGGATCGGCAAATATAGCCACGCGCGAGATCCCTGCGGGCCGGGCAAATGCACCGCAAGAGGCTAGAAGCGCGGAGCCCCAGACGATTGCCGAATCTCTGATGTTAAATTCGGGCCTTTTGCCGGTTTGTAAGGGCGGACGGGTTTGCGCAGCGGCGTATCCGGACCGGCCTCGCGGGTCAATAGGCCCACCGTGCGGAGTTTCGGGCAATGCCGTCCATGCAGGGGGCACAACTCCGCAACACAATCTTGGCCTTTCGCGATGCCTTTCGAGGTGCTGTGTTACTCAGTTCGTAAGAATGAACTGCGAATCAAAATTTCTGAGCTGCCGGCATTGGACTTTGCACGGAAAACATACAAGCTGTCGGCGACTTGCACCATGTGCATGTAAACAGCCTCGGTGCTCAACTATGGCTCGCACAAGGTGTGATTGCGAACCTCGCTCGGGATGGGCCAGTTACTGCTTGGGCCACTGGGACGCGTTCCTCGAGCAAACTACCTTACTATGACTTCCTGCGTCGAAAGTGAACCCTGCACGAGGTTGCGAGAACATGAAGACGACCTTCTGGGTCTGCGCCATGACAAGTGCCGCGCCATGATGCGACGTGCCGAATGCGATACTCGATCGACAGCCCTACAATCTGCAGCTTACAGTCCCTTGCCATGTGCTCGGTCTGGTTTCCCTTGTGTTTTGTGATGGTAGCACGGCAGTGATTGCTCTCTGCAGGTACGCTACGGGTTTGACATTATTGACTTTGGAAGCTACGTCTGGCGCGTGCTCGTAGTTCGCAACGGCAGTGGCGCCAATCTCACGCGGAGAGCAGTGGCCTGTGCAGGTGGGAAACATGCGCATTTGTGAAGATGCAATTGTCGGCTGCAGGCACTAGCACGCCGCTCTGTTTGCTTTGTCGTTTGTCGACGCCATTTGCTACACCAAACTAGGTAGTACGAAATCTCGTACTTGCAAGGAGGCCTACCTTGGCTTGGAGCGCTCGTCGATGATGGCTTGATTCAAAGTGGGTTTCTGGCGTGAATCAGCGAGACGCGGATTGGCGGCCGACTTTGTTTCGTTTCTCACATGCAGTGAAGCAAGCGTCGTCGCAGCAGGTGCGTCAAGTGGCCCGCCTCGCCTCGTGCCGCCGAACGAAGCGTAGGTTGGCTTTAACAGTTTTGGCTTCGTTGGCTGCCGCAGGCTTGCTAAGGAACCGGGCGCCGGCCAATCACTAGGGCTAGAGGGGCACCCCTGTTTCTGTTCCCGATGGGAGGGATGCGACAATCAGGAATGCCGGCGCTCATTGGTGGGTGCAATGGTGTTGGTCTAGGCCCGCCCCGAGCTGTCGAAGAGTGCATGGCAGCTGGAGGCATTTGATGTCAATGTTTGTGCTTTGATGACAAGAGTCGCCGGCGACGTGAAGGACAAATGGAGTACCTAGACAAACCTGGCGCAAGCCAAACAAAGATGGCGGCCACGAGGTTCTTGTGCCTGTTTGTACGACTCCATGACCTCGGTTTGATGTCCAGCAAGCACCTGCGACGGGCAGTTCGTTGCATCTAGCTATTGGACACCGCAGCCTCTCTGGCGGGGGTGAGTGGTTCCTCAGCGCCAAGAGAAGAGATCGTGAGTCAAGTGCATTGCCGGATCAGGGCATCGTTCCCCGAATGCCATGACAGGATTGAAAAGAGCAGAGATGGTGCAAAGGGTCGTCCCGTTTAGCCAGGAGCCCGCCTCAGCCACCGGCCGACTCGAGCCTCAGGCGGCCTTCTTTCTTCGGGCAAAAGGCCCGTTAGGCACCCCGCCACAGGCGTCGATGTGGCCACTGACCTGCCACCACCGCCCCCGTACAGCACGCAGACCACCACCACGACGCCCCCCCTCTCCCTCCCTACAGCTTGGCTTGGCGGCTGGCCCCCCTCCATCGTTTCTTTCTGCACCTCGCTGCGCCGCATCATAGCCTCTCAAAGGACTCGGTCTCATCTTTGTTGTCTTTGGTCGTCGTCATCGTCGTCGTTGCTTGCGGCCTCTTCTGCTGCGCGTGCAACAAGCATCGTCACCACCACCAGCCACTGGTGATTCTCCACCCACCACAGCAACGGCGGCGCTAGCGCTCTCCAGGCGTAGATACATTGATTGATACAGTAGTCCGTCACCCCAGCACGAGCGTCGCGCACCTCCTGCGGCTCAACCCCGTTCCGCTTGTATCAACCTGTTTCTGACCTTCAATGCAGCTTTGAAACCCACGCACGCCTCCCAGCTCCCGCAACTCCTAGCCCCTCGTCAGCGTCGCTGCCATCTCTGAAAAACCAGCATCAACATCAACTGCGAAAGACCTCCATCCCTCCATCCCGCTTGCTGCCCCGGACCGCGCTCGCACAATTCCACCTCGCTCGACTTCTCTCCTCTTCATATCCCCTCCACTCCACCCAGCCACCACCGCCTTGACCCGAGACAGGAAGCAGCAAGCTGCCGCCGAGGAGCGTCACCGCAGATATGGCTCAGCCCGGTGTCCAATCTTTGAAGGCACGCCTCGTCACTGCTCCCCGATTGTGTGCGCTCCTGAATTTTCTGACCGCTCTCCATAGTGCGTCGTGACTGGTGACGGTGCCGTTGGCAAGGTCAGTTCGCGCAATCCCGGCTACGAGCGGCGACGCATTCCTCCAGCGACTCGACTGACACCGACTACAGACATGCCTGCTTATTTCATATACCACCAATGCCTTCCCCGGCGAGTACATCCCGACAGTGTTTGTCTACCCGTCGAGCGACTTTGGCGCGGGTCTTGGCTGACTTGCCGCGGTTCATAGCTTTGACAACTACTCGGCGAGTGTAATGGTCGATGGCAAGCCCATCAGCCTGGGACTCTGGGACACTGCGGGACAGGAGGATTACGATCGACTCCGACCGCTGTCATACCCGCAAACCGACGTGTTCCTCATCTGCTTCTCCATCGTCAGCCCGCCATCGTTTGACAACGTCAAGGCCAAGGTACGAGCTGCGAACACGTCTGTGCCTCGACGACGGGCAATTTGCTGATGACAGCCATGCACAGTGGTACCCCGAAATTGACCACCATGCGCCCAACATCCCCATCATCCTAGTTGGAACCAAGCTCGATCTGCGAGAAGACACCGCGACTCTCGAGTCCCTGCGACAGAAGCGAATGGAGCCCGTATCTTACGAGCAAGCCCTGGTTTGCGCCAGAGAGATCAAGGCGTACAAGTATCTTGAATGCTCAGCTCTCACCCAACGCAATCTGAAGAGCGTCTTCGACGAGGCCATCCGGTAATAACTAACTCCCCTCTTCACACTCTCTGACCGGGCCTAAGCTAACAAGCCATCTGCCGCAGCGCCGTGCTGAATCCCCGCCCACAACCCTCGAAGCTCAAGAAGTCCAAGTGTTCGATTCTGTAAGCAGAAGACGCCGCGGATGGGCCTCTCATATCGACTCGGACCCCTCGGACATCCAGCAGAGCTATAATGGATGCGGGACTCTGCCACCCTGTTCAAGGCGATGAGCAGTGTTTCCCCAGGCGCATTCTATCACGCAGAGAGCCAGGTTTTTAACGATCGGTATTTGGCTTCAGGAAATAGACCTATGCAGCGAATGGTTGAGCAAGAGCGGCCCGAGCAATTGTGTCCTCCAGAGCCCCCTTTGGGTTCTCACATTCACCTTGCCGTTGCTCTGCAAAGAGCCTTTTTAATGTGCCTCTGCTGGGCAGCCGGCTGGAGGCGGTAGAATCTTCTGACGGTGTGATGCGGCAGCTCTCTGTGTTTCCCACGCCGGAAAGGAAGCCTAGAAGTTGGAAGAAGACCTGCCACTCATCGGAGTGTGGCAGATTTGGTTTTTGCATCTCTCACCCTCTTTCTCTTGTCTCTCTGTCTCTCTCTTCCTAGTCTCAAAGGATATCCCAAGTTTTTGATGATCTGTAGATAGCACTCTGATACATGGCAGCCACCTCTTGGCGATCCTGACATGTGCATTCCTACATTCTCGGCGCCGTAACCACTGTGTGCACCGTCTACCACACCTGCTGCCATGTGACATCTACAAGAGTCTAGTCAAGCGCATCGCGACATGTCCCAAAGAGATTGATATGTCAGATTGATTCCTCAGCGGGGTATCTCTCTAAATGATGGACTGAAAATTCATTCGACTCGCGTAGAAAAGGCATCGCAACGCGAAACGTACAAGGATTTGCACATCTTTGTTTTGGTTCAGCTCGCTCCCCGAAAGCCTCCACCGCTCAGCGAAAGTCCATCTCAATGCCTCAGAACGTGCGGGTTTCTAGCCAGCCGGCTGGGGTGTATGCTCTCGCTGATGCTCGCCGACTGCTGCTCGGGCTGCTTGGGCTGCTTCTTGCCGCCCTCCTCCTTGGTTGTCTTTTCCTTTTCGATGCGCTTGGCGCGGTTCTCGTCGAGCTTCTTGTTCTTCTCGCGGATCTTGTCGGTGCGGTGCTTGGTCTTGCCGCCGCCGCCGGCACTGCTGCTGCGTTAGCGCGCGGTCCATTGCATGCGCGATGCGTAGACGACGTCCCAAGTACGTAGGCGGAGAGGGAGGAGGGGGGGATACTCACGTCAGCTCAACGTTAATCTTGCGCTCGGGCGACTTGCCGTCGTCAAAGACCGAGTGGTGGAAGCGGTCGAGGCACGTCCGCATCGTCGGTGCGTTGGCAAACTCGACAAAGGCGATGCCGCGGCACGCGCTTGGGTCCTCCTTCTTGGTCAGGCAACGCACCGAGAGGGGCGACAGCGAGGCAAAGTGTGCCGTGATGGTCGCCGACGTGGCCGTGTAGGGCAGGTTGCCGACGAAGACAATGTGCCGGTCCGCCTTGCCCTCTGCCTCTCCGTTTTGCGCGGCATCTTCAGAGGCCGGTTGCGCGTCGGAGGCGGCTGGGCCCTCGACCTTGTCGCCCTTGGACTTTTTCTTGTCCTTCTTGTCCTTTTTCTCCTTCTTTTCCTTACTGTCTTGTTTGGGCTCTTGCTCGGCCTCTGTCGCCTTGCTCTCGCCGTTCAAGTCCTTGTCTTTCTTGCTCTTCCTGTCCTTCTTTTCCTTCTTGGCTTTCTTCTCCTCCTTCGCCTGCACAGGCGCCGCCTCGGCGTCTGCCATCACGGCATCCTCCTCGGCGTCCTCCTCGGGGAGGTCCTGCAGGTCTTTGCGCTTGTCTTTCTTCTCTTTTCTGCTCTCCTGCTTGTGTTTGTCTTTTTTGTCTTTCTTTTCCTTCTTGTCCTTCTTGTCTTTCTTTGCCTTCTTCTGCTTCAGCTCTCCAGACTCTTCCTCGGCGTCTCTCTTGCGCTTCTTAGCGGGCTGCTCCCCGACCACGCTGGGGACGTGCTTGTCCTCCTCGGCCGCCGTGACGGCTTCGCGGGCGCGCTTGCTCTTCATTGTGTTGTTCGAGGTGTCTAAAACGTGGCGCAACGGGTTCAATGGTCGATTTGACGAGAGCAAAAGGTGTCGGTCGTGGGGAACTTTGATTTTGTCCACGGGCTCTGGAAAGGCAGAGTTTGCCGGAAATTTTGGCGGGGCCAGCATCAAGCATCGCCCACTACGGACCCCTGCTCCGCCGCTAGCCAAAACTGTCAGCAGGGGTCTCGAGCCTTGACATCACCGCAAGATCCCAGGGTCCATTACCATGAACTGCTATCTTACGAACTCGCAATATCACCGCCTCTCTACAGCGACGCAGCAACAAATTCTAACCCATGTCAATGGGCTTCATATGCCATTACTCCAGCCTCTGCGCTAAGGTTACGGATTCCGCCAAAACTGGCCACGCCTTATTATACATTTCCTCCGTAATCAGCATGAGATATCGCGTAACAGAATACCGCTGCGGTTGCTTCGAGTCGTTCATCCGGACATTCTTAGCTCATTGTTGTCATACCATCATGACTGCCACACAGACGATGGATGAACTTGCTTTGACCTCCATGCACCCAGCCATCACCACGGTGGGTGCTGGTACCATCTCACTCATGATTCGATCAGAGCTCCAAAATACCTTTCATGTAGGCTCTGGACCAATGAGTGTGGGTTTCAGCACATAGTCTGGCCAGCGTCTGTCAGTTCCGGCGTCCGAGTTGGCCAGGGTACAAAATCCATCATAGCTCGACTTGCATCAGCAGCTGCCCCTGGTGCGTCACGTTCTAGGTTCCCAGTCGTCGCGAGGCGGGGTTATTGGCCACGGCCCATTCCCGTGGTGCTTCACAGACTGTTAGCAAGCGCTAGTCAAGAGAAGAGTGGTGCTGCTCACAAGGCGCCAGGTCGCTGGCATGGCTCTGTCTGCCGGCGAAGCTGAGTAGAAGCAGGCCACTCACGAAAATTGACTTCATGTTCTTTGCGAGCTGGCGAAGGAAATAAATGTGGAAATGGCTGGTCGCAAGTAACGATAGTCACCCAAATGGGAAAATGAATGGAGGGTTCCAAAAATGAGAATTAAGGCAAGCGTGCCACGGGGGCTTGAGGTGATTGCGGGATGGTGATGACGAGGAGAAGAAGACGAGGCGACTTGACGTATGTCAGGAGAGACAATGAACAGATGCCGCTAGAAGAAGCAAATGGGAAGGAGCTGGCTCTACGCAGAGCCTCGTCACGAGGCAAGAAAGAAGAGCTGAATTACAACCTCTGCCATGTCTAGCAAAAGCGCTCTGCCCAACATGGGGCACTTGCGTAGAGATTTCCCTTGGCCATTTCAGGGGCATCAAAGTGGTCATGTTAAGATGTCACCATAGCCAATCAACAGCCAGCGAGGAAGTGACGGATCAGAAGAGTGTCGGTCAATATTGCAGCCATGCTTCGTGCGCCATTGCCCATTCGGGGTATCTAGTAGAACAGCAGTGCCAGCGGCTTCTTCTCGTCTGTGTATCTGTCCTTGAACTCGCCCCTCACCAGGAAGCGGGCAAGCGGCATCATGGTATCCTTCATGTCCAGGACGCCTCTCTTCTTTTGGTCGATGTGAGAGGCGTCGACCACCAGCCGCTTCAGATTATCCAGCGACAGCGCACCTGGCCATCTCGTCAGCATCTCGCGTCCACGACCAGGGGAGGAAAGAGGGTCTTTTACCATTTTCAATCAGCTCCATCAAGCGCGCAGGCGTACCGACGCCGATGCCCGTCTTGGTGTTTTTGAGAAAGGCGACCTGTTCATCGACCTTCATGTGCTTGGCAAACTGGCGGAAGGTGAGCCTCGGTGTTCAGAAGGCGCATGAGCCCGTCGAACTGGGTGTCTCGACTTACCAGCTTCGCAACAGCGTTATCCTTGCTGGAGAATTTGCGCGTCGCCCTGTGTTGCACCGCGTTAGCTCGGCCGCAGAGTTGCACACAGGAGGCGGCCCTAATACCTGACAACGTCGGCTGCTCTCAGGCCAGCTCCTGCGACAATGAGCGTGTGAGGCGAGCCCTTCTTTTTCGGCGCCTTCTTCAGGCTTTCGGGGTCCTCGGTAAACTTTTCCAGGAAGCCAGGGAGGTTGTCTAGAGTCCTCTTCTCCTGCCACACTGTAGTGTCCTGAATCGAGTTTGCTGCAAGCTCGCGGTCAGCGGGATGAGCCTCACGTCACCTCAATCTCAACTTGACGCGCCATCTCACCTGAAACTGTCAAGTCAGACAGCTCGACAGAACTTAATTCGCCCCCAAAGCGGCTGATCTTTTGCGCCAAGTGATCCGCCAGCAGCTGGTTGTCCATGCGAGAGAACAATGTGTTGAGGCCGAGCTCCGTGTCCAAGGCTTCATCCTCTTGCTGAAACTTTGTCTTTCTCTTCTTGGCCTTTTTGGGTGGCGGGCCCGGCTCTGCCGCTCGCTTCTTGGTGTTGGACATTGTCGACTGGATTGGGGTCCTAACGTGCCTGGGACTCGTAACGCAGACCTGTTGGCGGCGTTCTTGTGAACGAGCTGCTGGGCCTCGACAGAGAATTTGAAATGTTGCAGGCGGGCTCAGCATGGGGGACTTTTTCGTGGTGGGGCGCCGCATTCGGTTACCTCCTCGGTGTGGCTAACAGTGGCGATTCTAGCGTCGATGGGCATCACCTGGGCGGCCGCCCGCTGACATCAATGGGCCTCTAGGCAACGTTTGCAAGCAGCGAGGGGTATTGGTAAGAGAGTTCACGATTTCATCGAGCAAGAAGCGAGAGCCATAGCAGAAGTCATGGAAATGATGAATAGTCATCATATCTGCTAAATTTCAAAGCCATAACGCCAGTGTGCAGAGAGCCGCCTTATGTAGGACAGTCAATATAGAAGACGCATTCCATCCCACCTGATTAAAAGATGCTGTTCACCAGGTTGCTTCCAATCGTCGCGCCAGCACCAAAGACGGCGGCATTCCCCAGCTTCTTGCCAAACTTCTTTCCATACTCGCCCGCTTTGCTGCCGCCGCCTTCCTGGACTGGCTGGCCTCCCTCCGCCACGGCCATGGGCGGCACGTTGGCGTTGTACGGATTCTGCTGCGGCGGCGGTCCTTGCTGATTCGGATAGCCATATTGAGGCTGGGCGTAGGGAACCTGCGGAGGAATCCCTGGGCCCTTTTGAAAGTCGGGCTCGACGAGAACGTAGGTGCGTGGAAAGATGCCCTCCTGACCGGTCCGCAGGTTCTGGCCCATCCACCAGTCTTGGTTCATGTACTCGTGGACGGCGATCTTGTCATCCTTTTCGAACGACACGTCGCGGGCATCGGATGCGCCGTAGCGGTAGAGTGCGCGGGCGTGTGCGATGACGGGCTTGACGTTGCGGCTCGGTAGATTGGGGGCGGGTGTAGCATCGTACGACGGCGGCGCGGGCGAGCTGGAGTTGACGCTGAGGTTGTGCATCGCCTGGGTCGGGGGCGGGATTGCGCTGCTGCTGTCGTTTTGCGCCGGGCTGCTGCGGGCGGGCGCTGGCGATGCGTTGTTGCTTGTGGCCGTGCGGAGGGGCCCGGACAGAGGCGACTCTTGGGGCAGGGCTGTGCTGATGCTGTCAAAGACGGCCTCATCAATGACGCCCTTCTCGAGCAGGTTTTCTAGCTCCTAGTGACTGTCAGGTTATTCGCTTACAGCGTGGCGATCAAATCGTGGGCCTACCGTCTTGATGTTGCGGAGCGACCGGTTGGTCTCCATGATGGTCTGGCGGTCAGAGGAGACCATTTTGGATTGAGGGGGCTCTAGTCAGCTCCTAATCGATGGTTTCTGAGGCAAATCGAAAGAATGCGGGCAGCGGTGGTGAGCTCGCAGCAACGCGAGATGGGAAGAGATGCGTCGTTTCGGAGAGAATGATGTAGCAATGGAAGAGAACATGAGGTGGCAGTGCTTGTCCACGTACCCCACCGGTTTCTTATTAGCGCTGCGCAGGTGCAGCTGGCTCCCGTCTCCTCTGTTTTTGGGTTTCGTGCACAGGGGCCGAGCCACCCTCGCCACGCCAGCTGTATAAGTAGCATGGTGGCGTGCGTTTTTAACGTAGACTACAGATACCAAAAGCTGAAATGGTAGTTTAGGCCTAGATTACTATGAACTTGCTGGCTTCCTGTGGTGCGCACCCGAAAAGACGGTAGGGGGTTGCCGTGCAAATAGAGAAAAGCAGCGCCGATAGCTTTGCTGTTATATTCGATGGCAGGCCCGGGGCGGGCATGGGTCTTGTCATTTGAACTCTTACTACGACATGTACGGAGTACGTCTCTTCGCCTTCTTCGTCTTCAACTAATCACCTATTCACATTGGCACTAGTTTGGTGGGTAAAGGTACCCGTAGGCTTGTGGCTTCAGCAATACGCGCCCCCCTTGAGGCAGTCTCGTCCGAATCTTCTATACATGTAATTACCTTTACCGTTGCAGCTGCCATCATCTGCCGAGAGGTGTCTCTCCCCCCTTGCCCCCGTCCAAAAACGAGTGGAATAGGCAACAGACGCAGACAACTATATACAGCTATACAGCTCCAGTGTAAAGACGTGTTCATGTCGCAACTTAGAAGCCAAATTTTATGAGAGCGTCCTGGCACTGTGGACTGCAAAGGTTGAGGTCCTGCATTTCTGGCCTTTCCTCTTTGTGCTCAGTCTCGACATGAACCTCAGTTAGGCCGCTCAAGTGTGCCTGCGTCTGCCGGAACTCCTTTGCCTGAGCCATGATCTCTCCACCGGTCCATTGCTATCTCCTCTGGTTTCTCCCGCTGCGCCGCTGTACATTTGGCACCGTCGCCCGCCTCCAACGTGAACCAGCACTCGACTCGAAGGTGAAGCACTTGCTGATCAATAAATAACGATTCATTCATCTAAATAGAGTAGTTCTGTGCTGCTACAGCAGAAAGCAAGCTCTGCTCCTCTTCGCTGAAGACCTTTGTTGGTCCAGAGGCCTCTGTAAAGTCGAACCGCAATTTTCAGGTGAATGCCGAGACGCTCGAGCAATGGCGTGGCAGGACTAAGTTTCAGACCAATGCTTTCTTCCACGTCCTCAGAATGAACATTTTCGGTACCGTCTCAAACGACCACAGAAGACGTCACATATAATCGAGCAGACGAAGGTCAACGTGCATTGTAAGCGACTCTGTCGCCCCATCGGTGTCTTCATGGTGACCTCTTTGAAAGAGATCGGGGTCCGAAAGAAACTTCCGACTCAAGATTGCACCAACTTTTGAATTTTTGGGATCAAATTTGGGCTTGAAGGAAACGCATCGGTTAGGACCTTCAATGAATTCAAAAGGATGGAAAGCCACGAGCAAACGAAAAAGTATATATACAAGGCGGGGACGTCGGTCTGTGCTTATCAGAAGGTATATCATCTTCAAGTAGATTGCTAGTATATCCTGGATCGCGGTAGTAAATATCATGCTATCGGAGCATCAGGCGACGCGTCCAAAGTTTTAATGGCAACAATACCAGAGTCCATGCGGACGAATTTACATAGGAAAATGAGGAGCTGGTAGGTAGGTTCCCAGTAGTATGTAGTCCAACAGGTAGACGGCAAAGGATCCTACAATATGTTAGAGCGTACGAAGAATGTACCAAGAGAGCTCAGAGACATTATTTTTTTACCTAACTATGCAGCCCAAGCACCCTGAGTAGGGTGAGTCGGGCTCGTACGTAAATAACATAGTAATGCATCCTATACCGAGATTCTGGATTCGCATCATCGCTCATTAGTTCTCAATTGCTAGGCCATTTCTAAAGCGAATAGACTCGCTTAATAGTAATTACCGGCGCGTTCAAAAAGGACTCCATGTAGTAAATGATGCTGTGAGGTCAAGTCACGAATTTTAATGAGGTTCGTTACGTAAAGGTCTAACTGCTTCCTCGCTACTCGGGATCCGTGAGCCGCGATTTGCCTCCAAGACACAACTTTTGCTCAGACAACCATCTTTTGTTTTCAACCTTCTGAAAGCGTTGGCATCAGAGTGCCATAATCGCCCTCTAGTTCTCGTCTGTCGGGGAATTTTATAAGGGCCCCGTCTTTTTCACCTAAAGTAGTCTTGCATCCAGGCCGCTACTGTGGGGGACTTGGCACGTACCGGCATAACGAGTGAATTCGCTTACTGTTTGCAATGTTCGCCCGTGATCTGGACCTGACTCTTCCAGCCACGGTGCCCGCCGTGGCCCGATACAGCGAGGCATCGGCGAACCTGAGCCCAGCCGCGCTCTACACCATCGTCGAGCTATCGGACGACGAGCTGCAGGAGCTCCGATCTGCATGTGAGTCCGAGTATGTGGACGAGGCCAACGATAACGTTCGTCTGGCGCACCGCACTCGCTTTGTCGGCGAAACTCTGCAAGCCATTATCGAGTACCATGTGGAGCATTGCGACGGCGAGGAGTACGACCCTATCATGTTCATCGTGGCCATCAGCAAGGACTGGAACGAGGATGGAGTCCTGCTAGTCACGCTCAACGATGATGAAATGGATTGCAAGCCGGACAAGATCCGCGTCAAAGCCAAACGGGCCGGCCTGGCGGTTGCAAACCTGCAGATCGCCAACATGGATTGGGAAGATTTTAAGGCATACGACCTCGATGGTGAAGCCCAGACTGACGGCGAAGATAACGACATTGACGATGATGATGACGACAAATAGGCTGCGAGGCAAGTCAATTCAGTATCCTGATGTCAGCTAGCTTCCTCGCTGCTGCATTTGCATCTCCGATCTCTTCTGGTTCGAAGATAGCAAGCGGCGTGACTCTGGCGGAGGTGCTTTGATAGGATGCGATACAGCTTGACATGGTCGCATACCAGTACTTGAATATATACATGGCAGTCTGTCTTGCCACAAGACGCTTGAGAGCGTTGTTCTCCTTTGTTGCTGTGCTGATGATCTCTTGCTTGTATGTCGCAATGCATGACTGCCCGAATACGGCTTTCTACTTGCTCACCGACGAGATTCATGCACGTTGGTCATAGAACCAATGAGGCTTGGACTCGTCGTGGTTGCGAGTACTCGGTGCCTGCGCGAAACTCGTGCACCGATTGCGGACCCTGTGATTGACCGCATCTTCTCTGCAGCCGTATGGATGGGGAAATTCGGGCGCCAAGCACCAAGCACCAAATTACTCGGCTCAGGTATATTGCACCTTGCTCGCCAGAGGCTTCGACGTCAAGATGCTGATTTCGTATGGAGAAGGCACGCGCGTCCTGTCTGTGCACATGCGAATGCTGTAAAAGACAGCAATAATCGTAGTAACTGCCTCACACCATTTCTACATGTAGTCAGTCATGGCAAGTGCAAGACCCATGCTGCGAGGCGGAAAATGAGAGGATCTTCTCTAAAACATGTTCTATACCTTGCTCGGCCAATTATCCGGCGGTGAATCTTTCTCCAAAGCTCTCCAAGTATACCGGTTTTTCCAACGGTACGCCCTCCTTTCTCAAAATGCCATATGCTGTAGCGACGTGGAAGAATATAGTAGGCAAGCTATAGCCATAAACCAAT
Source organism: Tolypocladium pustulatum (assembly GCA_024340155.1). Lineage (NCBI taxonomy): Eukaryota > Fungi > Ascomycota > Sordariomycetes > Hypocreales > Ophiocordycipitaceae > Tolypocladium > Tolypocladium pustulatum. The sequence goes on along the minus strand of JALHBY010000037.1, from coordinate 335,083 downwards.
GCATTGCTAGGAAAAGGTGCTCTTGCGCCATCAGAGCTGGCAGCCATAGTGATCGTCTCATGCGTCCGACTATTGATCAGCCTTCTATCGGCTTCAGCGAGGACCCCCTGAGCCTTCTCAATTCGAGCAAACATGTCGGCAAATGTGAGCAACTTGGCCTCAAAGCGAAGCGGTTCAGTGCCGGATAGACGGGCGACCAGCGTAACAGCTGTCTGAGTCGTAATTTCGACCTGGAAGGTAAGAGGCAGCATGTCGGGGTGGAGCCGGGCGGCGGGTAAGTCGTCGGCATTGGGTTGCTGCTCCCCGACCTTGAGGATGCGCATCAAAGATTTGAGGGCATCCTGAGCCACGGGAATTGAGCTGTCGTAAAGGGTGTAGCTCATGATGCGCAGTTGATTGTGATTTGCCCAGAGCGTTCTTAGATGACAATACTTTAGGTCGCCAATACAGGAGTTCAACGCTTTGGGTAAATGAGTCGGAATGATTTATGACAGACTATATACATTCCTATGGTTGTACGACAGGCTGGATTGAGTCTGGGCCCGGCTGCCGTGTCCTACGTACTGCACCTTTGATTCGGACGGAGATGGGTTGTAAGCGCCACTAGCAACGCAGCGGCTGGACCAGTGTACTGGTACCCAATAACTTTTCTGCCCGGGGCGGACGTGGAGACAATAAGCCAATGGTAACTCAGAATAATGATCCCTCCTGTCAGCTTACCATTCGGACACCGTCATCCGGAGGCTTGTGAGGACCCAACAAACAGCGCAGCTTCAGGAAGGGTAAAGGCTGGAGCATCTATTGTATACACTCCACCCGCCAGGCGAGAGCTTTGAACTCGATTAGGCAGCTAGTTGTCCTCGACCTGCTTTGCGTGGGTTGCGCCAGGTCGAGGAGGCGTAGTCGAAAGCAAGGCCGATCGCTATCTGAGGCTATCGTCGAGATTTTGTCCGGGCACGGCGTCACGATTTCAGACTGCTTTGCTCGCTGAATAAACGCTTTGGAATCGGCCACGAACTCCATGTCGCACTGGTCTGCTGCCCGGGTGTGTAATCGGGCGAGGAACACAGACAGACAGACCTACCTCGGCTCCCTTCATGTGACAGTTACTGACGCCTGGCCCGGAGCGATGTACGACACTGTGGCACCGACGACAGCGGCATGAATAGATACAAGTTGCTTGTAGATTAAAAACTCCTGGTTCTCTAAATTGTCTCGAGCGCGAGCATCTAACTCTGCCCTATTTCCTTATGTTTCCTCATTCCCACTTTACCGCTTACAGAAACTTGCTCTCCTTGACAGTGTACAGGTCGACGTACTCGTCCACGGACATGGACTCGAGCTTCTTGGGGTCGAGGCCGAGCTCGACGAGCTCCTTGACGCGGGCCTCGGGCAGGTGAGGGGCCAGGTGGCGCTTGTACTTGTTCAGGATGACGGGCTTGGCCTCCTCGCGGCGCAGGCGGTGGCCGAGGGGCGCCTCAACGGCGACCTCGTCGAGGACGGTGCCGTCGTTGAGCTCGACAGTCAGGGCGTTGGAGATGGTGCGGAGCTTGGGGTCATGGTAGTCCTGGGTGTACTGCGGGTCCTCGACGCACTTGATCTTCTGGCGCAGGGACTCGACGAGCTCCGAGGTGGCGGCCTCGCCGCCGTCGGTGTAGTCGGTGGCCTCGAGGCGACCGAAGGTGAGCATGACGGAGCACATGTACTGGATGCAGTGGTCGCGGTCGGCAAAGTTGTCCATGGGCTTGAACTGCTTGTCGATGATGCGGATGCAGGCCTCGTGGGTGCGGCAGGTGATGCCCTTGATGTCGGCGGCCGACTTGCCCATGGCCTTGAGCTGGTGGTAGATCTTCTCCGAGGCCTCGACTGCCGTCTGGGAGTGGAACTCGGCTGGACGAGTTAGCACTTCATGCGCAGAGTCAGAAGGGGAGTTGTCGCATGAGGAGACATACCAGGATAAGACACCTTGAAGAGGACGTTCTCCATGACGTAGCTGCCGTAGGGGCGCTGGAACTCAAACTTGTTGCCCTTGAAAAGCACGTCGTAGAAGCCCCAGACGGGGGCGGACAGCACCGTGGGCACGCCCTGCTCGCCCTTCATGACCTTGAGGGCCAGGTTGACGGCGCGCTGGCAAGCATCGCCGGCAGCCCACGACTTGCGCGACATGGTGTTGGGCGAGTGGCGGTAGGTGCGCAGGCTCTGTCCGTCGACCCAGGCCTGGGTGACGGCGTCGGCAATCTGCTTCTCGTTGAGGCCGAGCATCTTGGAGACGACAGCCGTCGAGGCGACCTTGACGAGAACGACGTGGTCGAGGCCGACCTTGTTGTACGAGTTGAGAAGGGCCAGGCAGCCCTGGATCTCGTGGGCCTTGATCATGGCCTCGAGGACGTCCTTGACGGTGAAGACCTTGCCGCCAGCCAGGTTGCCGCCGGCCTTGTTGGTGCGGTTGACCCAGTCGGCAACGGCGAGGATGGCGCCCAGGTTGTCCGAGGGGTGGCCCCATTCAGCGGCCAGCCAGCAGTCGTTGAAGTCGAGCCAGCGGATCATGGCGCCAATGTTGAAGGCGCCATTGACGGGGTCCAGGACGAAGGGGGTACCCGGGACCTTGGTGCCGTTGGGGACGACGGTGCCGGGGACGACGGGGCCCAGCAGCTTGGCGCACTCCTTGAAGCGCAGACCCTCGAGGCCGCAGCCGAGGGTGTCGAGGAGGATCCATCGAGCAGTGTCGAACTGGGCAGAGGCCGGTCAGCGCACACAATTTTTCCAATTTGGTTGGGGGAGGCCATCACCACCGCCGCAGCGCGGGGTCGCAGATCGCGGGGCAGGAGCGGGCGGAACAACTCACAGCCAGCTCCGAGTCAATTGGCTTGTTGGCGACATAGTCGGCAATGTCCTTGATCTCGGGGTCGTACTCGCGCGGTTGGGAAGCCATGGTGGGCGCGCCGGATGGTCTTGCGGCAGAGGTGGAAAAGGAAGCTGAGGAGGAAGTCGAGGTGAGAGGAGTCGCGGAGCAGCGAGCAGCGCCGAAGGAGGCCGAGCGGCCCACGGCAAAGGCCAGGCGAGGCTGGAAGCGCAGCTGCTTGGACGCGGTGCGCAGGCTTCGGCTGGCGGCAGACATGGCGGATCGGGGGAGCAGGCGCAATTGACTCGAACCGAGCGGCCTCTTTGTGTTTTCCTGTTGCTGGCGGGAGGACGTGTGATGGCGAGGGAGAAAAGTCGAAGGGTATAATCTGCTGCTCGGCCCAAGATGCGCGACGAGACTGCTGGGATCCTGTTAGCCCGGCGTGCCGATGGCTGGGGGTTTGCCGGCGCATGCCGAGCGCTACGCTTCGCCTCGGTTATTCGAATCGAGAGCCATAGGAAACGGTGGGGCCCCGTATGAAACGGAACGCTTTCATCGAATATGGTGGTGGGCCGTCCGTTTGTTACGTTCCCTGGCACGCAGTGCGAGTGTCGTGTCTCTTGCAAGGCCTGGGACAAGGTTGACGGGTAAAAGGACGTTGCCAACTGACGAGGCTTGGTCTTGTTGGAGTCGTCGCCCGGTGAGCTCAGAGGTCGGGTTGTGCAATATGAAAGCTGCAGTCAATTGAATGGAACATTGCCCGCGTCGACTCGTTCCTCTACTTGTGAACCAGCATCCCAGGCACAAATCGCACATGAACTAACTTCGTCTACATACTCAAAAGCGACAAACCCCTTGGCTGTCGATCCGTCCTGCGTGAGCTTGAACTTGAACCTTTTAACAATGCGCTCGATATCAGGTTTGCCAGAGGTGCCATCGCCAAAGCGAGTCCCTCACGTGGCCGGCGCCCATCGACGTCTTCGCCAACGCGCCAGCTCACCACAAATGTGCTCTTCGACAACAAACAGCTCGGCCGTTGTGAAATGCCCGTTTCATGGCAAAATCGGCATTTACTCAGGGCGCCGTGCTCTGGTGCGGGGCGGTATCCTGAAACCGCCCTGTGCTGTTTCAACAGCTACCCCCCATCGTCGTCGTCGGCCGCGGCCTGTCGGCTGGCGCACCAACGTCGCGCACCACGGAGTGAGGGCGCCGCCGCGAAACCGACAGCGTCGCAGCGACGTGATACCACTATGTCGGCGCTGGGGGTCCGTCCGCGACGGGTACGCGGCCACGAGTCGCAGAAGCCTGTGGTGTAACTAACAGTCCTTCGAGCATGGGGGCCGTGGCCCCTTGGCAATGAAGAGCGCAGAGGCAGCCGGGAGCAGTGCTGCTATATAATGAGGGTTAAACTTGCTCAATCCTTCTCGATTACTTGCTCTATCATTCTCAGTCACTTGATACCTGCCTCTTGATACCAGACCGTCCGATCTATATACACCTGATACCCCTGTCGTCAAGATGCACTTCGCCAGCCTCACAGCCACCGTCTTGTCGCTCCTCGCGGCAAACGCCGCCGCCAAGACCATCCAGATCATGGTTGGCGACAATGGCAAGGACTTCAATCCCAATTCCGTCACGGCGGAGAAGGGAGACACCGTCGAGTACCACTTCATGAAGAACCAGCACAGCGTCGTCGCCGGCGACTTCACCAAGGGGTGTTCTCCGCTGGCGTCGGGCGGCTTCTACTCTGGCATGATCCAGGCGGGCGGCAGCAGCGTGAGTTCTCACCACCGAGTGCGACGTACTCTTCGTCTGCTAATCCAATCTGCAGCCGAACGTCTTCCATGTCACCATCAACAACACCGACCCCATCTTCTTCTACTGCTCCTACGCCAGCCACTGCCAAGGCGGTATGGTTGGTGTCATCAACCCTTCCTCGGACCAGACGCTCGACAAGTACACGAGCTCTGCCAAGGCCGCCACCAGTAACGTCAGCCCCAAGGCCGCCTTCGGTGGCATGTTGATGGCTGGCAACGACTCCATGTCGACGTCCACTTCGACCTCTACAAGCAGCAGCCCCTCACAGACCAAGGCGGGCGCCGCCGGGCACCTGAGTGCATCGTTGATCACGATCGCTGGTGCTGCTGCGGGTGCCGCTGCCTTCCTCATGTAAGCTGGACTACTGAGATGCGTCAAGGCCAAGGGCCGGACGTTGGAGGATTTGTAATCATCTGCACGCGACTGTGTCGGTTTTGCCAGGAGGATGGTATATCGGTGGCATGGCCCTATATTCGGCAACAAGGAGCATGAGTTGCACGGCAAACGAGTTGTCAGTAACGACTATAATGAAAAGCGTTGCGTTACGGCTCTGGTCGACTGTACTGCATGCCATACACCGTGTTCCGTGTCCGAAAAACTGGATAAAGTGCCGTCATCTGAATGTGACAAGACGCTGTAGGTGATTGATGAAGCAGCTGTACTACATGAGCTAGGGTCCATCAATGCACACGCAGTCCTGAAGCCTGGATAGACGGGCCAAGGGCCTCGACTCCGCGGGTCTTTGCTCTCTGGGCCTCTTGTTTGGTCGTGGCGTATACAAATCTCTCGGGGCTCGAACATCTACTAACGATCCCAGGGCCGAGCACACATAGTGCGGCGCCACTTGTAGGGCAGCTTCTGAGTGAAGCACAAGCACCAGCATCGGTACGCCCGGCAGCGGCAAGAAATGACCCCCATACTGATACGGAGAGATGCCGAGCTGGCTATGAATCGAAACATGAATGCTTGTTTTCTACAAAGCCTTCAGCCAAGTAATCTGGTTGTTTTGCTTCTTCCGGGATGACCTGCAAGACAAATGTTGGCTGCGTCATTCCACGATGGCAGTCACGTTTCATTCAAGCCATAATCGGGCGCGAGGATAGCTCAGCGCGCACGAGAGCGAACCGAGTAGCTGCACGACCGGGTCTGGCGCCAGGTAGCGTCAAGAATTGCTTTGGTCGGCGCTTCAGAGGCGGTGCTGGTCCTGCTCGAGCTTGTACTGGAGAACAGCAACTGTTGACGCTCGAAGGGCCTGCGACCTACCAGCGGTAAGGTAGTATGCTAATTAGCGCAGCTGCTGAACTTGGCCCTGGCGGTTGCATTCCCGTGGGCGATGGTGGAGAGGCAGCGCCGCACGTGCGGATCTGAGAATGCGCGAGACACCGGCAATCTGCGGCGGGGAAGCGGCCTGCTGCCGTCGGCACGGTCATGAGTAAGATGGAATTCCAAAGTCGCTTCCATTGCCAATAAAGCCCATGCGTATTAATAGCCCCAACGTGAGAAGAGATCACGGGGCCAGATTGCGGCTGCCACTGGTCTCGGATGACTACGATGCCCGCCGGGTACGGAGTAAACCCAGCGACAGAGAGGAATGGCGGCGTTTACTGTGCGGCGACAGAGGCTGGCCATGGACATGTCGCCGTCATGAAGTCAGACAGACCTCGATCCCAAGGGGTGCCGCTGTCCAATCACCGCCCGCATCTCGCGGCTTTGGCAGGCCTCGCCTTGGTGCGGTGGTGGTGCCCTGGAAAGGCGCTAGAAGGACCCTGACTTTGGCCATCGACACATCCAATCCACTGTAGGAATCCACTGGGCTGCTGCGAGTCCACCATCACATCACGCACCTTGTTGATCACCCTTGTCCGCCATCCAGCGTCCACGCTCCCGCCTACCCTGCGGCTGCCCCGCTTTCTAGGCTCGATCTGGAGGACAGCGGAGGGTTCCTCGATATCGCATCGTCATCCATCACTTGGGCTCCTTCATCCGTCTGCCAGCCAGCACCAACCAGCGCCAGATGGACGCAAGCCAGTTCAATGGGACACTAAGTGTCCCTGCCCTGGGGGCGACGGGAGCAATGGCTCAATCCGGTCACCTACACCCGGAGCCCCAAGGCGTCCCCCACAACCGCGCCCCTTGTTTTCTCCCGTCATCCCAAGTCGAGCGTCCAGACCAACGTCCAGACCACGCAGATGTTCCTCCACCCCTCGCGCGGCTCATTCACGGCTGACGCTGGCCTTCGACTGTACTGTTCGTGAACTTGAGATCTACGTCCGAGCTCAGACTTCGCAAGGCTTGCCGCTTCGGCTCGCCGTCCGCCAGTCCGCCACTGCGTCTCGCTCACTGCTCACGGTACCTGAATCAGAATCAAGATTCCACGACGACGATTGACCCGGCGCGCCCCCCACACCGAGCATCGCTGCGCCGAGTGAAGCTAAAACTGGCTGTGGATCCAGCCCTGTTGTCTCTCCACGCGCGGCTCTGCTCGTGCCTATCAAGATTTCCTAGCTCCCGTGCCAGCTCTGGCTCATGAGCTACGGTCCTCCCTATTACGACATTGACTCGTTCCGGCTGGCCACTCGTATTACATTGGTCGGGCCAGCTGCCTTATTTCAACGACTTCATCGACGTCAACCATCGTCTCTACCGCCTCGCGACCTTTCCTTCATGGATCTGTAAAGCATCCCAACGATTCCCCATCATTTTTGACGCACTGCCCACTATCAGACTTCTTGCCAGACAAACTCAGGTGCCTGACAGCCGCACAAAATCTACCTTGGCCGACCATGGCTGCGGGCAAGCTGCTGGTATACCTGCTGAGACGGGATCTTAGAGTCTCAGACAATCCGATCTTGCACCATCTAGCCACCTCTTCTGGCCATGGCTACACTCACCTCTTGCCCATCTACGTGTTCCCGCCTCACCAAGTGGAAATCTCCGGCTTCCTCAAGGATGGAGAAAAATCGCCATATCCTCAGGCTCGGAGCCGCGTCGGCGGCTACTGGCGATGCGGACCCCACAGGGCCAAGTTCATCGCCCAGTCGGTTTGGGATTTGAAAACTGGCTTGGAAGAGTTGGACAGCGGGCTGTTGATAAGGTTCGGAGATTTCAAAGACGTTCTCAACCACCTTATCCAGGGCTTCAAAGACAACTCAGCCAAGGTCGACAGCGTCTGGATGACGGAGGATGTATCATCGGAAGAAGTAGACGAGCAAGAAGCGGTCGCCGCCGTGTGTTCTGAGAACGGAGTCGAATTCAAGCTGTGGAGAGACGAAAAATACTTCATAGACGAGTAAGTTCCTTTTGAGCTTTCGTCGTTCACGGCTAATACTTTCCATAGCCTCGACACTGGTCTATCGGAGCCTGCAAAACTGCCCGACGTATTTACAACATATCGCAAGTCGCAAGAGCCGCTCCGACAACGACCTCGAAAGACGTTGCCGCGCCCAGGCAAGTCATCTCTACCCGCACTGCCGAATGCGTCGATTATCCCTCCTCAGCACCATCATTTTGTCGTGCCGGACACACTCGACAAGTTAGAGGCTAAACTCACACAACCGCTCGACATCGTTGCCCCTGGACCTCCCGAGTTACCCGACGGAGCACAATCCGCCCACCCGTTTCTTGGGGGCGAGACCCGAGCCGGCGAACGCCTTCGCCACCTTGTTGAGTCCGGCGCAATGACTGCGTACAAGGACACAAGAAACGGGCTTCTGGGAGAGGATTTTAGCACAAAGCTGTCTGCTTATCTCGCTCTTGGCTGCCTCTCCGCGAGGACTATTCACGAAGAGCTCTTGAAGCTTGAAGACGGCAAGGACAAGGCCTACGAAGGGGTAGAAGGATATGGCCAAGGCGAGAATGATGGAACCACAGCCGTACGCTTTGAGTTGCTGTGGCGCGACTACATGCGATTGTGCACAATAAAGTTTGGACGCAAGCTGTTCAAGCTGTCCGGCTTTACACATGCACAAGACGAAAACTACGACAAGAAGTGGAAGACTGCAAACAAGAGGACGGCGAGCGCAGACCAACACCCTGCACCGGAAGAAATTTCAAAGATTTTGCAGAGATTCTACGACGGGACAACGGGCATGGGGCTGATCGACGCTTCGCAGAGAGAGCTGTTCCTAACTGGCTATACATCCAACAGAGCTCGGCAAAACTCGGCAAGCTTTCTCTCCAAACACCTGAGCATCGACTGGCGGTACGGTGCGGAGTGGTACGAGATGATGTTGATTGACTACGACGTGTCCTCCAATTGGGCAAACTGGCAATACTTGGCTGGAGTTGGCAACGATCCTCGAGGTGATGCTCGAATCTTCAATCCTGTGAAGCAGGCTTTTGACTATGACAAAGACGGAACCTACGTGCGGACTTGGGTGCCTGAGCTGAAGGAGCTAGAGAGGCCTGAAAATGTCTTTCAAGCGTGGACGACCAGCAGCAGTGATCTAGAAGAGCATGGTCTCAGCGACAACATCATGGTCACAGATCCGGTCAAACGCATCGATTTCACGGTGGATCGAAAGCCTAGAGGCACACGACGGCCCTTTTCGCGCCGACGAGGACAGGGTCGCGGGGGACGTCGAGGCGGGGGCGGAAGTCATGATCAAGGGGGGCCGGCAACGACTGCCGATGGCTCAGATAGCTCCAGCGCACAGCAACGATCTGAAGCGGGGGCCAGAAATCAAAGCAAGGCTGCGTCTAGACCTCATCAGCCTCGAGGTGGGCCCGGTCCCAGAGGCAACTACACCGCGGCACCAGTCTACTTTGCTAACGACAACAACGGTGTCGGGTACCCGGGCGGCGGCTGGTACGGCGACTACAATGCGCGAGGGCGAGGTTACTATGGCCAGTTCCGCGGTGTTGGACGTTGGTACGGGCCAGCAGCAGGATTCAGGGGCGGATACCAGCAGCCAGCGTATGCGCCGGCCATGGCATATTTCTCTCCGCCGCCGAACATGGGTCCTGCTGTGCCACCGCAGTGAGCAAACCACCATCACGCCCCGGGTTATGATGGAGGAAGTAGCCGGCGGGGGATAAGGGTGAATAATTAACGAGGATTCGAATCACAGCATAAATGGAGTGACGCGAGTAAGGGATGGGAGTCGGCTCGGAGGATTATCGGAAACAGAGTCGCCGTGATGCGCGGCGCACGGGAGATGCGCCTAGGTGGCGTATTGGTACAGAATTGATTTGATTCCAATGGCGTACATGCTCACTGACCGCGTGGCGTTGTGCTCTTTGGAGGTTGTCATGAATCCATCATTTCGTGAGGATATATACATAGTCCGCGCCTGTGCTCTTCAGATGGGCGATGGCTTCCAAGGTATCGTATCGTACAGCGCCCCGGGCGTGCCTCAGGAGCCAAATTTCTTGTCCTTGTCGGCAATGAAAAAGTCCTTGCCCGTCGTGTCCTTGTACTTGTCCCGGATGTAGTCGGAGATGGCCTCGTCTTTGGCCTGCTCGGCGGCGGACTCGTTGCTCTGGTCGCCCTGGCCGAGGAAGTTTTCCTGAACGTAGTCGACGGCTACAGATTGCGCTTGTTAGCTGCCAAAGTATTACGTGACAATTGACCGAGGCAGTAGAGTACGAACCTTTGTCGAGGCCGTCTTCGTTTGCCTCGCCCTGTTGGCCGCCGCCGGCCATGTTGTTGATCTTGTCCATGAAGCCGCCACCGTTGCTGGTGCTGTTGGCCTCGCTGCCAGACTGCTTGTTGTTGTCGTTGCTCCCGCCGGAGAGCTTGTTGAGGAAGTCCATGTCTTTGAGATGTTGTTGTAGTGTGCTGGAGAATGAGGTGCCTGATGAGTAGTTGGGATTATGGATAAGGAGAGGAGAAGAAGATGGCGAAGTGAAGTCCTTGTTCGGAGGGAGGTTCCAAGCTACTACACGTATATGTGAAGAGGGCGAGCTCTCAACTGGTCTGCGTAGAGCGTCATAGCAGTTTTCCTCGGGCAAGTCAGGGTGGCAAGCGGGGCGTGCATATCATCGTTATTCACGACACGTGCTACAGGTACATCAGTCGGGCTTGCGCAATTGACGTCGCACAGAGGCAGCCCGGCCCAGTTGACCCCGTCACTCCAGCTGGCGATGGATGCCGACGGGGTCGGCCCTGTTTCTGTGACGTCGTTTGGTGGCTTGGCGCGTGGGAGGAGGGGCCGACCGCAACTGGGGTGGACCTGGCTGCGCTGCACTAATAAGTCGGCTTGGGTTGCCAACCAAGGAAGGAATCGGGGGCTGAATCTACCTCAGACTTTAGGTTTGGGTTGGCTTCGTACCTGGACTGGACTACACGGCTGGGTTAGATAACCGCAAGTTCGGGATTGTGACTTGGGTCTCGGGGGCATGGGGCTGGAGGTTGAAATGATGCATCATGCGAGTGTGAGACATGCGGACAAGGTCGATTGTGAGTTGTGACAGCGAGTACAGGTATCCATGTAATTTTCATCTTGCTTCTCCCCTTTCCCCAACGACTATATACTCTCCGTCCCAAGGCAAACGCAAGTCCTTGGGTGGTTGTTCGCCGAGCTTCACATCTCTTCATCCGCATCCGGAGTCCCGGATGACAGCGTGGCCTCGCGATAGCCCGTAAGGCCCGAACGTCTAGGTTCCGGCTCGGCCTTTGCCCTCGCCCTAGCTACTCGGAGTCTCTTTCGGCCGCCGACAATACCGTTGAGGCTGGAACGGGCTCATCGAGATTCACGCAGGGCCAACGGTAGGTTGCCTCATACTTGGAGAAAATGAGCCGTGCAGTTATAATCCTATATTTAAATCGTCGTCAGCAATGAGGTCTTGGACGCCTTCAGTAGCAGATCATTTCTAACTTATCAATCTTCCACCTCAACCCATAAGCTTTCACCGGTCTCCAAATACCCCTTGAATGGACGTAATTCGCTCCAAGGATACCGTCATTACGTCTGGTGAAGGTTGCAATCTCAAGGCCAGGATCACGCCTTATCGACCAATTGGGTGTCTAATGGCTGGACACTTCTGCAGCCAGGTCCACGGACTGAACCATTTCTCTATCCGTCTTCCTGGGGACCGCAAACAGAAACAATATTGCTCGCTTCACTGTTGTACTGAAAGCGCTTTGGCATCGCTCAGCTCACCAGCCAGGTTCGCTCCATGAGCTGAGCACACGCTAGGTCAAAGTCACAAGCCGCGCAGCGATCTCGGCAACGTGGAAACTCCGCGCTGAACGCATTGTCCATGAACTTTATTTAACCTCGCCGTTTCCCACTACAGTACTGAGACATCGCAGGCGGTGAGGCACATGCCAGATCTGGCGGAGGATGATGTCACTCTGCTGAAGTTGGTTGCTAAGGTCGCGACCAGCAGCGAGGCCAACTTTGTTGATGAGTGAGGTGAGATGAGCTTTACGTAGTTAGCTGGCCAATCTTCAGACATCAATGTGTCTCGAGCGACCAATAGTGAAGGTTGGTAGGGGTGCTTAGATTATTCTGGCCGGTGGATACATGTACGTATCTGTGAGGCAGCAAGATGACGGTATAGCATATGTTTGGAAGTATTGAAGATTGGGTGCGGCCACCACTGGAACCTACGCCTTCTGCGAAGAAAAGTTTATGAACTTGGTATGAATTAAGATAGAGAGACTCTTATAACTAACCATAGCCTGCAAATGATGCGCAGCAGCAGTTGACATCTGGCTGCGCCCTCGTGGACAATTGGTATAGGGTAGGCAAAGAGACGCGTCTGGGCGGAGCGATGATATAAGCAGCAGCGTCATAGGGTGAGCCATATGCTACTCATGGTGGGGCTTTGCCGACTGACTCAACTGCCTAGCCTGAGCCTCTTGACGTGCTTGAAAAGCATCGAAACCTCCCGTCTGCCCGTTGTCGCGCATCCTCTTGAGCTTCTGCTTTCACAATAATTAAGCGGGAGTCAACGACGGCAAAGCGCTGACGGAATGGCGAACCACAATGACGAGCTGCTAAGGCGACCTCTCTATGGTAAACCAAACCACCAACCCCGCGATGGGGTCCTGGTGAGCTGACCATGAAATACAGTCTACGATCTACCTGGCGAAGTATTGGAGACGTTGAAGCTCAAGCCAGACAGTGACTCAATTGTAGTCGCAGCCCAGGCGACGTCTCGCTCGCCGAGAGAGAAGAGCCCCAACGCCTCCACAGACAATCTCGTCGGCTCGCAATCCTGCTCATTGTGCGGCTTGACGTTTGCCACCGTTCAAGACCAGCGAAGTCATCTCAAATCAGACTTTCACCACTACAACCTCAAACAGAAGTTGCGTGGACGGAACCCCGTCTCAGAGTCAGAGTTTGAGAAGCTCATTGGAGACCTGGATGAATCTCTGTCTGGATCTGACTCAGACGATTCAGAGGACGAGGAAGATGACGGAAAACAAGAGACCACACTGACAGCGCTGCTGAAACGGCAAGCACGGCTGGCAGATAAGACAAGCGACGGGAATGGCGACGACCCGAGCGATGAGAGCAGCACAGGCAGACGCAACAAGGGCAAGCCGCCTTTGGTCTGGTTCAGCTCCCCAGTACTGCCGGAGAAGACGTACTTTGGCCTCTATCGGGCCGTCTTGACAGGACAGGAACTAAGGAATCCAGATATAGTGGAAGTGCTGAGGAAGAAGCAAGTTGCACCGATATCGATGCCAAAACCTGCCAAGGATGGGACGTTGCCACAGCTGGCGTACAAGGGACCGCATATCTTTCTGTGCATGATAGGAGGCGGTCATTTCGCCGCTATGGTTGTGTCTCTGGCGCCTCGGCCAACAAAAGGGGGCACGACCATGAACAGAGAGGCCACTGTGCTGGCTCACAAGACTTTCCACCGGTACACGACGAGGCGGAAGCAGGGTGGCTCACAATCGGCAAACGATAACTCCAGGGGCACTGCGCACTCTGCAGGGTCCGGCATACGCCGGTATAACGAAACCGCTTTGGTCAACGACGTTAGATCTTTGCTTCAAGATTGGAAAGCGTTGCTGGACACCTCAGAGCTTCTATTTATCCGCGCTACCGGAACGACGAATCGACGGACGCTCTTTGGGCCGTATGAAGGGCAGGTCCTGCAACACAATGACACTCGCCTTCGGGGATTCCCCTTCAGCACCAGACGAGCCACTCAGAAAGAGCTGATGCGGTCGTTCATCGAGCTGACTCGCCTCAAAGTACACGAAATTGACCCGGCCAAGGAGGCCAAGGAGAAGGAGCCAATGCCAACACCCACCAAGTCGTCGGCTCCTAAGCCAACGAAGCCCAAGCTATCAGAGGAGGAGGAGACGGCACTCTTGCACACCACGCAAATACAGGCCTTTATTCGGCGCTCAAAGCTGCCAGCCCTGCTTTCATATCTCAACAGCAATAGTCTGAGCCCAGACTTTGAGTTTCAGTCCCCAGAACAAAACCACCACGCTCCTCGCCCACTCCATCTTGCGGCCGCCCAGAATTCGGCGCCATTGGTATTGGGTCTTCTGACTCGAGGAGGTGCTGACCCGCTTATTAAGAATGGAGAGGAGAAGACGGCGTTCGAGCTGGCAGGCGACCGTTCGACGCGGGACGCATTTCGGGTAGCACGATCGGAGTTGGGCGAGAGCAAATGGTCTTGGGACGACGCCAAGGTTCCGCCTGCGATGGCAAGAGCGGAAGCTGAGCGCCGTGACGAGCGGGACCGACAGGAGGCTGCAAAGAAGGAATCCGAGAGGCGTAAAGCAGAGGAGGAAAGACTGCGATCTGAAGGTCCGAAAATAGTAGACAGCAAGAAGCCTAAGGGTAACACTCTGACAGCTGGCCTCGCCAAGACACCACAAGAACGTAGGGAGGAAGAGGCTCGTGGGCTGACACCGGAGATGAGGATGAAGCTCGAGCGGGAAAGGAGGGCGAGGGCAGCGGAGGAGCGGCTTCGCAAGATGACGAGCGGTAGTTAGTGCAAGAGACATAAATTTGTAGGCAATGAAGTCAGTCGCCCATCTTGCCCATCACTATACTCATTGTCAGAAGACAACACCGCGTCTGGTTTTTGTTTGCTCATTCTGCCCGTGGCCGCCGAAGCCCCTGACAGTCTCGACTGCGGCAACCCAGGGGCTCTGCCTGAAGCGAGCCTGGACACAAAAGATGCATAGCCGGCGCGGAAGTCAAGGAAAGTCCTTTGTTGGGTTGGATGATGAAGGATGAGGCAAAGACTCTGGATCTCGAGGAGGCGAACAAATTTTCGTGGGTCCTGTCTTGCGTTACGGGGGCTCGCGGTCGAGGGATTGGCCCGACCGGAGGCCTGCATGAAAGGTTACGGTTCGCCTCGCTGCTTGATTATCCGACATCTGTGATGGTCTTTGTCGTAGTAGTAAACCTGTGAGGAGAATAAACGTGGCTTGCTTTCAGCGAGAGCCTGCCGAAGTTGTCCCCGGAATCCGCTTCCTAAAGGCCTCGCCTCCGTGACACAAGGACGAACCCATACACTGATGAACACAACCCGTCCATAGATGAGAAGCTTTCGAGGCGTGAAAAGTATCTAATCTGATGCTCGCCATGAAGAGAGGCATGCCATAGCCGAGGAGTGGAAAGAAGAGGGGGGGGCGGGGGGTTCCGGGCAGACCTCTAATGTGAACGGCCGGCCATTGGGCCTGAGAATCGGACAGCGCCAGCGGCCATGAAGACGAATGACGCTGCCATTTCATTCGTGATTCACACGCAAACAGGCACTGGACAGATGCTACGTCGACATTTTGCATGGCGGTGCTTGGGCGTCGCCACAGTCGTTTCCACGGGCATGTCAGCTACGGCCGCCACCATATAGCCGTAAATACACGAAACGAGGCTCATGAGGACGTTGTCTTTGTCTCTGGCTCACTTTGAAAGCGAGAGCGAAGCCTTTACTCCTAGTGGGCGTTCTGCTGCTTGTTGTGCTACCCAAGCCCCCTTCTGAGAGGCCAGTACGAGCCCGAGTCCCTGAGGCCCCTGGCCAACGCTTGCTGCGGCCTATGAGATGATGAGATGGGAGAAGCAGCTTCTTTGTCGTAACTCACGTTCAGAAACTGTTCTCAACAAGAAATCTTGCTGAGATGCTCGTGCACTTGCTCTTGGGTATAAATACGGCCCATGGCCGCTTTGCTCCTCGTCTTTTTGAACTCTCTCCTCCGTACCCAACATCTCGACGCACACCATTGCATCTTGATCGTACAAGCCACCACAAAACGTGTAAGAGTCATCACAGCCGCTCGCAATCATGCGTCGTTGCAACTGCGATCAAGACTGCCAGGCTGTCCCCCGGCCTGGCAACTGTCACGAAACCCCCAAGACCACCAAGCTTGTGGTGGAATCATCGTGGTTTCAAGAGGCAGAAGAGTCCAAAGCAGACCTTGATGCCAAAGAATCATGCGAGCTTGTTATCCCACTCGAGGCCGTTGAACCAGGCCGAACCGCAAACCGTAGTAAAGTCGTCGAAGCCTATACTGGAGTCCTGTCAAGAATGGGGAAATACACTCTGGTCGGCAAGAAACGCAAAGAGATCGAAACTGTTGTAAAAGCAGCAGCAAATGCTCTCCGAACATATGTTCAGGCCGCTGGCGGTGTCGATCCATCATTCGTGGGCACTTCATCAACGCCTTGTCCATCCCAGTCTAACCGTTCCACAGAGACTCAAAAGTCGAGCCGTCAGGGCAAATGACCCCCGCGCATATGCCATGATGCCTGGGAATGCAACTGCATATTACGATGGTGGAACTGGGTCGCATGCGGGAGGGTGCGCGTTCGTATTGAGACGTAGGAAGCAGACGTTGTAACAGGCACTCTGACAGCAGTTGGAGGATAGTTTATTCGCTCACAGGCAAGATGGCACGGGACAGCGTTGACACTTTTCATTCAACATAAATTGTATTAGTATAAGTTAACACACGCATGGAGAGATTGTCCTTGTAAACAAGTCGGAGATGATGCCGCATGGCCCACCGTCTTCGCCGCTGCCACCCTGTAGGCATCGTGCCACTTCAACCGCGATGGGGGTCCGAAGCTCCCGCACCGGCCCCTGGCTAGCGTAGCTATCCATCTTCTGGATGCAGAGAACAATTGAACCATCCCAGGACCATGTGACAGCCTGGTTCTGTAATTTGTCGGTGGTCTGACGACACTGGCGTAGCCCTGGAGGCGGCCATACCGGTCGGATGATGGTAATCTGCTCTGCTTGGCTTTGTCTCGCGGTGACTCTCAGTGTGAAGGGAGACTCTTGGCAGATGCAATCGATGAAAGAAAGAATTGTCGGAAACTGGCCGTGGCTCGTACGATGGACGGCACCCGTCTATCTCGCCGCCAGGTTCTACGAGCATGCCCAGCCGCGCGATTCAGAGTCAAGTTGTCGCATCGTCTTGACTCCTGACGCCACGGCTGTCGGCCTGGAGCAAACCCGTTCCCAGGGCCGCTGCCAGGGGCGCCCGAAGAGGATTTCGAAGCTTCTTCAGCTGTTCCATCGCCGTGACAGGATTTTCTTGCCCGTCCCCCGACGGCACGAGGCGAGCAGCATCGCCACCTTTGTGCAGTAGAGGGAAACTCCATGCGTCAGGTCGACCGCACCATGAAACGCCCGCAGCCCAGGATCATGATCTGCTCGTCGGAGCCAGCCGGTGCTCAGCGCCATCAACGGCGTCCGCGCTGATTCGGCCCGCCGCCAACCGACTACTACGTTGTTTCTATTTACTACATAATAATACACAGATGACAGCCTCAGATGCCATGCGACGGCGTGCCGCTCGATTTCACCGTCATGCAGGCCTTACAAAATGGAACCTCGGGGCCAGCGCAAGAAGAGCTGCGGGGCCCAGGGGCGCTGGCGTCTGGATGCTAGGGCTTCAAGGCTGGTTTCAGATCTGCCCGTGTCGACGGACCGATATAGCTGCGGATGCGTACGGTTAGGCTGAGGTCCCAGGCGACAAATCTGAAGAGGAGCTTGAAAGTTCTCCAAAGAAGGTTGATAAGCCTCGTTCTAGGGTGGATGTCTCGGTCTCCCAAGATTTGCTTTGGTGTCGCATGAGGTAGCAGCATACCGGCAAGGCGGTGGCTAAGGACTAGAAATCGCCAACGGCCGTGCGTTTTATTGCAGTGCTAATGCAACAGATTTTGCGAAGCGGTGGTAGAATTTTCATGCTCTGTTGCCCAGCTTTTTGACGCGGCACACTTTACGAGGTATGCCCGCCATGATAGGTAGTCGGTACCGCACGTCTTTTGCATCTGTGCGAGGATGCAGCAGCAGCTGCTCCTTAGACTGGCGACTGAAAAGGGAATGGCGGTCACCGGAACTCGAAACATGACGCAGCCTTACACGTCCCTGGCCAATCCCTGTCAGGATCTCCCCTAGGTTGGGATGTGCCAGCTCCTCTGGCTCTCTCTCGCTGCTCGTAGCAGGGTCAAGCTTACAATAGGATTAAGAATAGAAAACTGACATGGGAATAAATTCGCAGATCTGCTGAATATAGAATGCACTAGCATCTGGAGATCATCAACCGTTATCTGGCGCACCGGGGCCGGTCTGCACCCTTCATCAATCGGATCTGCGCAAAGGGCTATTCGGACGGACTAACGTACAAGCCATCGCTTGGAGGGAGGCATGAGGGCCAATCGAGATCCACGCATAGGGACATTTTCTTCCACATGCAAGTTGGGCCATAGTGGAAGAGACGTCGCTTTTAGATTTGCTTTCGTTCGTCAGCCAGGTGGAGTTGCCGAGGTCACTGGAGGTAGGTACCATATTGAAAAGGGAACGCGGACAGCGGACACAAGGACATACAAAAGGCCTGGTGAACGATAGGGGTTCAGGGGACCCGAGGAATTATGGACGACATCCCATCTGCAGATCGCAGCAAACCCGATGGAAAACTACTATGGGGGCTTACTTCGAGCGTCTAAAAATGGAAACGTTGACCATCTGCATTGGGGGGCGCAGCCGATATTAAATGGCGGCGGAGACGGCTTTGGGCTCGCCCGTAGGTCCCGAAGGGGAGTTTGGCGTCGTCTGCGATCGAGCCGGCGCCGGCGGTGAAATGGGACCCCGGGGGGCAAAGGCTTGCGGCTAAGGTATGCGGAAGTTGTCGTCGATATTAAACGAAATTGGCGTTGCGCCACGCTGGGCCTTTTGGGGACGTTGTCGACTGGCGATGGTGGGGGATCGCAAGCCATCTAATCAGTCCACCGCCCGTGCATTGCCGAATCCAGGCGGGCGCCGAGGTCTTGTGACTGAAGCGGCATCTCAGCCTGGAAGTTTTCTAGACGAGCTTGGCTGCATATGCTAAGCTCTGATGGCAGCTGCTCGGGGTCAGCCAGGAAAGCGAGCATCTCGAGATTCGCAATGCCTCTATCCGTAGAAGGGAGGACGACTGGCACCACGGACAGAGCCGCCAAGCCGTCCCGTGAGGCCAGAGCGCCAGCTCGTTCGCACGGCCATATCGAGGCATCTACTATTGCAGCTAGTGACACTCCGTGCCCGTACTGCGCGCCGTGCTCAGTGTCCATGCTACCCGGGGGTGGCTGAGGATGAAACTGAACTAAGCCTACAGGAACTGGGCTCTGGCCCCCTTGATGCCGTGAGCTACGAATACCCAGATCAACGTCCCGAAAGAGACTTCACCTTGGCTGTGATTTCCGCTCTCGTATTCCCCCAGTTGCTCTGGTTTCGCGTAGGGAATTGGGTGAGGGGCCTCGCAAATTCACCTTGAGCAAAACCCCACGGCGGCCAACCATCAGTGTACAAATTCGTCCCAAACACGTCGTAGACGCCGGCCTTACCGAGCCGGCGCCACGCCGTACCGACCGCTGAACCTTGTAGAGCCCTGGCCCTATCGCCTTCGGTTGAGACGGTCGACGTGGTCGAGGTCATTACGACGGCATACACGGAGTAGTACCTAGTCCGTGCTGCGAGGACAGCAAGCGCGGTGAGGCTGGCCATGGTCGACGGGAGAACCATGCCCCCTGGTGTGCTAGCACGTCCATCGACAGCCACTGGCTCCGGTTGCGGCAGGGAAGCCGCTGAGTCGCCGCCGCTCGGGGCGCCCATTGGTAATTGCGCGGGGGGCGCAACCCTGCGGAAGCGCGGTGACGCAGCAACCGTGCCTGTGTGAGTTGTCGACTCTTCAAAATGGCGCTTCGGGATTGTTGTGTGCTCGTGGAGGCTGTGTTGTGTTTGGGCGGCAGTTGCTCGATTTATTCTCGTCGTGATGCATGATGCCGTGGACGCAAACGAGCAACGGCAGATGACGACGGCGTCAGATAGTCGAGCGGCAGAGCACAAGGTACTGGAGAGTCTTACTTGCCTCGCCGTAAGGTTGCATTCTTCAACTCCAAGCGCCACGACGGCGCTTCCGCGATGGCTACGACAGGTGTCGTCCAGTCCATGTTGCTACGCGCCCGCCCGAGACATCGTCTCTGCACCGAGTCTCCGGACCGTTAAAGGGATGAATCAGTGAACCTTGGCTGGGTCGCGCTGTTCTCGATTGGCCACCAGGACGTGGGTACCTGCAGTAGTCGCCGCCTGCACCCCCTTCTTGGCGCTTGTTCCCGAGGCTACTCCGTACCTCACCAGGAACGAGGAGGCAGTGGCGTTTCACCACAAGGAAACGCGGAGCATTCACCCGCCCCGCGACTTCATCAATGCCTCCACCGACTCTTCGTCCGCATCTATCCAGCGGCCACCTGAAGCGGCGGCGCCCGCTATGCCTACCTGGGGCCTGCGACGAAGCGCTTCGGCCGTCGCCTTTGCCACACCAGGGATAGCAGCTGTGCTAGTCGGCGTCGAACGCGCTGGCCAATTTCCCTGCAGAAGCCCTCCGCAAGCCGTCTCTCTCCCACTTTCGCTTCACAGGGCATGCCGTTTACTCGTATTAGTGGGCTTTCACACCTCGGAGGCACAACAGCGTCACCGCAGTCTATCGGCTAGATGTCTCAGGCTGATGGGGCAGAGGCTCGCCACCAGATCTGTCCCGGGTTTCCTCGCCGTCTTCGAGTCGCCAAGCGTTGGGCGCCGGCCCTCGGACGATCCGACGGGTTTGTGATTTTGGCTGGCTGTGGTCATGGTTCGTCCAAGAGGAACGCATCACTCATCAAGGCAACGAGTGTCCGTGCCAGGTTGCGTCTCCGGGATGTGAGTGTGAGGCCACAAGTCCCGCAGCAATGATCAGCAAACTCGGTCCAGTCACTCGTCTGCCACCACCCAAAGCCAAAAAAGCAGGCAACCATGTGCCGCACTCTGTATTCATGCGGCGCGCGTAAGAACACGCCGACCAGATGTGCGGTACGGGGCAGGCGTTGTCCATTCGCTCAGCCGCGGGACACGAAGACTGGGATGCACCCCATTGGATGCTGCTCCTGGCGCGCGCCCAAAGCGCTGCGGCCGCCGAGGACGCATGAATTTCCAGACCAGACGCTCTCTGACTCTTGCCCCTGGTTTCGACTTCAACCAGTGGCCAAGGCTGGCCCTGGATCCTTGCCATGCAGCCCCTGCATGACCCCTGCACGGCTTCGACGCCTCGGCGGCAGGGGTCCATATCCTCTCTGCCTCTCAGCAGTCGCCCTCACGGAGCCCACCACGGACACCTCCGAATGCGATGGAGTCCGTGCTTCCACCACCTGCCGCCAGCGTCAGGACGGCGCCCTTACCGGGAATGAGAGAGAAGCCTCCATCATCGCCCCATGCTCGAGACGAGCAGGGATCGCTGGCTCTGTTCGGCAAACCGCTTTTTCTCAGTGGGAACTCTGCGGTCCAGCCCCAGTCCTCCTGAACCTCCGGTCTGCTCTACCCAAGTACATCAGATCAGGCGCCACCTTCTCAGCGCCTACGTTGGTATATAGATCTGGATACCCTCCATCTCGTCCTGCTCTCTTCTCTTGTTCCCGTATCAATCACCATTGTTTTCTTCTTTCTTTTTGCCTTGAAGATCTGCAACCTTTCGTTCTTGGTTGAGTCAAAGTCATTCGTTATCTTTGGCCTCTTCACTTTTCATATATCAAACACCTTTCGCATAACCTATATTTCGTCTTTTCATATATACTTCACATTCGCTGAGCACTATCTTCACAATGAAGACCACACTTGCCATGTTGGCGGCTGCCGCCAGCATTGAGCAGGCCTCTGCTACTGTAAGTTGCCCCAGGCCCCTTCCCCTTCTGAGAAGGGAACGCGAAAGCTGACTTGATTCTTGTAGTTCGGCCTCCTGAATGGCGGTATCGGTATCGGTCTCGGCCTCGGCTTCACGGGTGCCAGCCCTTTCACTTGCCCCGGCAACACTAACAATGAGTGCAACCCCAAGCAGTCTGCCGGCTGGAACTGGAGCGACCTCCTCGAGGGCAGCTTCAGCTTCTACGGAGGCTTCGACTTCAGCGGCGGCTGGAAGTGCGAGGATAGCTCTAGCTTCGACAAGCGTGGCGAGCTCCAGGGCCGCACCTTTGGCCTCGGCAAGCTCATCTCCGGTACCTGTGGACAGGACATCACCACTGCTCCCTCCATCTCCTGCGGCTCGGACATTGACGCCTTCACCATCGACACCTTCGATGTCTCCGTCGAGTTCGACGCCCGCATGGAGTTCCACTACGAGATGCCCGGCGGCAGCATCTGCAAGACCTCGCACGATTGCTTCAAGTCTGGTTCGACCATCAAGAACACCCAGTGCGGTGGTGCCAAGAAGGTCCACTTCGTCTACCCCGAGCAGCCCAAGCACACCAAGAAGACCTGCAACATCGGCATCCACAAGATCAACTGGGACTGCAGCAAGAACAAGCCCACGCCCAAGCCTTCCACCTCCCTGACCGCCACCACCGTCTCCAGCAACACGCAGCCCGCGCAGAGCAACACCGAGACGGTCCCTTCCGCGGTGACGAGCCAGACCACCCCCGGCCAGCAGACCACCCAGACCACCCCCGGCCAGCAGTCTACCCAGACCACTCCTGGCCAGCAGACTACTCAGACTACCCCCGGCCAGCAGTCTACCCAGACCACCCCCGGCCAGCAGTCTACTCAGACCACTCCTGGACAGCAGTCTACCCAGACCACCCCTGGACAGCAGTCTACCCAGACCACCCCTGGCCAGCAGTCTACCCAGACCACCCCCGGCCAGCAGTCTACCCAGACCACCCCTGGACAGCAGTCTACCCAGACCACTCCCGGCCAGCAGTCTACCCAGACTACCCCCGGCCAGCAGTCTACTCAGACCACTCCTGGACAGCAGTCTAGCCAGACCACTCCTGGCCAGCAGACGACTCCCGGCCAGCAGACGACTCCCGGACAGCAGACGACTCCCGGACAGCAGACGACTCCCGGACAGCAGACGACTCCCGGACAGCAGACGACTCCCGGACAGCAGACCACCCCCGGACAGCAGACCACGCCGGCGACCATTGTCACCACCTACCAGACAACTTCCACTGTCTTCACCACCTCGATCACCACCATCACCAGCTGCGCTCCCGAGATCCCCAACTGCCCTGCCCGTGGCACTGGCGGCACTGCGGTTGTCACCGTCACCATCCCCGTCAGCACCACCGTCTGCCCTGTCACCGAGACCATCATCCCCTCCGGCCCGGCTCCCACCGGCCCTGCCCCCGGCACCACCAACGGTGGCGAGAAGCCCTCTGCCTCTTCTCCCGCTGCTCCTCAGCCCACTGGTCCTCTTCCTTGCCCCGCGGTCGTTCCCCAGTGCCTGAACACCTTCCTGTACCTCAAGAAGGAGTGCAAGAGCAACGCCGATGTCGCCTGCTACTGCCCCAGCAAGGAGTTCGTCGACAACATCTTCTCTTGCCTGTACGCTCACGGTGAGAGTGCAGACATCATCTCCGAGGCCGTTTCCTTCTTCCAGGGTATCTGCGCTCCTTACATTCCCCAGAACCCCATCATCGCCACCGGAGCCGAGACCGTCACCGCCATCCTCACTGTCACTGGCACTCCTCGCGTCACCAACGTCGACTACACCACCGTTTCCATTGCTACTACCGTTGTCGAGCCTTGCGTCACCCAGGGCTCTACCATCGTTGGCAGCAGCACCACCAAGGTCATTTCCACCGTTGTCACCGTTCCTCAGATCAGCATCACCGCGGCTCCCACTGTTCCTGCTGCTCCTGGCACGCCTGCGCCTACCGTGCCCGCTGGTGTGCCCGTCGGCCCCGGTGCCTCGACCCTCATCACCGCTCCTCCTGCCGGCGTCACTGGCACTGGCGGTGTCCCCGTGCCTACCGCCACTGGCCCCGTCCCTGTGACTGCCGGCGCTGGCCGTGTGGGTGCTGGCCTCGGCCTCGTCCTGGCCGCCGTGGCTGTCGTCGCTCTGTAAGGAGTTACAGCATCAGTCTCGTTGCGCTGTATTTTATTCCTGAAGGAAGAAAACATGTACACTCTGGAATTTCGCAGCAGCAAAACAAGATAAGTCGTCCCCCCGAGAGAGGGCACATGGGCGCACCCGCAGTACCTTTCTTACGATCCTTACGAAAATACATGTTGTGCGATGGTGCGGACTCAAGACTGGGAACGGGGAGATAATCAAACCAGCCATGTCTTGACAGGGCCCAAGTTGCATGTAGAAAGCACTTATTATACCCACTGGACTGGTATCCGTAATATTAATAGCGAATGTGTGAACAATACCTTTGTCCGTGTCTGTGACTCTGCCCGTGTTTACTGGTGAGGAAGATTTGTCGTGACAACTGAGTAGCACGCCATGAAACAGACACGTCCGCCACGAGACGGGATCCTGGGTGCTCTGTTCGACTTTTCTCTGTGTACCCCTTTGGTTTTTTGTTTTTGCGGGAGCCCGCAAGACGTGCGTCTTTCCAAAGACAAACGCCATGACGTCAGTTACCCTCTTTACCTTTTACACGCTGGCTAATGTGACGCTTTTGTGATGCCAGCTTGTTGAAGTGCATTCCAAGCTCGAGACCGGAGCTTCGGCCTGCGGTGTTGACTGTATCTAATCACGTTGCGCTATCTAGTGATGTCACCCCAGAGCATCTTGCCTCGACTTCCCTCCAACATCATGTGCTGTATGGCCATTGAAGAATGGAGATTGCCGGCTAACACAAATGGTGCAACTCTCATCTTGCAGGCCAGACAGCAATCACATGTTTATGCCTACATCATCACGCAAAGTGAATATGGATGTCAAACAGCGCAAGGGTCTTGCAGGCAAAGCAAGATGTATATACTCACGCGAAGCTCACTATACACACTCGTTTGACGCTCAGAACAGCTGCACCGGCCCCAAATACACCCAAGTCGCACGGTCACAGCTTAGCGCCCGCCTTTTTGCGTGCCTGCGCCTCCCGGTCCCTGAGAAGCCGCCGCAGGATCTTGCCACTGGGGCTCTTGGGTACGACGTCGATGAATTCGACGCCGCCCTTGAGCCATTTGTGTCGCGCCTTGTGCTCCTCGACGTGCTTGCAGACAGCTGCAATGACGTCGGCGTCGGACTTTCCAGCGGCCTGTTTCGCCTTGACGACAAAGGCCTTGGGGACTTCGCCGGCGCGTGGGTCAGGAACGGGAATGACGGTGCAGTCGGAGACGAAGGGATGGGCGAGGAGGTGGGCCTCGAGCTCGGCCGGGGCGACTTGGTGGCCCTGCGTAGATGCCCGTTAGCATGAGTTTAAAAATGGCCTTGTACTACAAGGGTTCATACCTTGACTTTGATGAGCTCCTTGATACGGTCAGTGACGACAAAGTGCTCGTGGCCCTTTTCCGACTTTCGCACGAGCACCTCATCGCCCGTCTTGAGCCATCGGCCTTGGTCGTCCCAGACGAACGTCTCGGCATTGGCCTTTTCGTTGTTGAGGTAGCCCAGCACGACGGAGGGAGACTGGACCAGCAGCTCGCCGCGCGTCTCGTACTCGGTCACAACGTTGCCCTCTGCGTCAATGATCTTGGCTATCGCACCAGGGATGATGGAGCCGGAGGAGCCGAACAGGCAATCGGTCTCGCTGCTTTGGAAGATACATGGGGATGCTTCGGTCATGCCTTGATGCTGTTAGGTGATGAAACGACCGTGACGTTTGGTAACGGGGGCTTACCGTAGCCTTGTCCAAGGTGCCACTTGGGATACAGCTTGAGCAGGTCGTCAATGACTTCGGACCCGAGTGGTGCCGCTCCGCTAAACACCCACCGGACGCTACTCAGATCATACTTGGAGCACTTGTCCTGGTTGCTGATGATCTGGATTAGCATCGGGGGCACTACGCTCAGTTGCTCGATCTTGTACGTCTGCACGGCGTCGAGCATGATGCCGAGGTCGAACTTGGGGAGCACAACGACTTGGTCGCCGCGGTACTGGCCCACCAGCGCTACCAAGGTGAGGCCGTATATGTGGCTGAAAGGCAGGACGCCGAGGGTGGTCTGGGTGTCGACGCCAAGCTCCTTCCGCGGGACGGAGTCGGCGGCGCAGATCTGGAGGATGTTGGCGATGACGTTGCGGTGGGATATCATGACGGCTTTCTATATAGATGTGAGCTTCACTCTGATGACCAGGGGCATCGTCACGTCGCGTACGGGTAGGCCAGACGTTCCGCTAGAGTAGCACAAGTACGCCGTTTGCCGGGCGCCCTGGCCCTTTGACCATTGCAGCGGCGCAAGCGGTGGCAGGTCCGCTCCCTCAGCTATCAATTTGTCGATGGTGACGAACGGTGCCTTGTTCGCGACTTTGGGCACGGGCAGGAGGAAGATGCGATCCTTGGGGATGCCGGCGGCGCTGGCGGCCTTGAGCGCATTGTCGAGCAGCGGGACGCAGGTAAACAGCGCCTTTGCGCCGGACGAGCGCAACTGGTGCTCGAGCTCCTGGGACGAGTAGGCGGCGCTCGCGGGGGTGACGATGCCGGAGAGGCGGTGAACGGCGTGCGTGAAGGGGAGGTAGTCGATCTGGGCGCATGGGCTGGTCAGCAATAGGAACGGCTGGAGATGTCCGGGTCCAATTGGGCAGACTGACCGTGTTGAGCGAGTACAGCGCCACGACGCGATCCCACTCGGTGCCTTCTTGCGGGCTCAGGCCGAGGCGCTTGCCAATCGCCCGCGCGAGGCAGTCGACGCGCCGAGACAAGTCGGCGGCTCGATGGGAGGCGCCGGTGAGGCCGCAGGTGTAGGAATTTCTGGAGGCGGCAAAGGGGCGCCGGCCGTGGCGCTCGGTGTTTATGAACTCGTCTACGGTGATGGAGTCGGGGGGTTCTGGGGGAATGTCAGCGTGCATACGAACGACGGCGGCGCGGCAGGGGCGAGAAGACGCTGGCATACCAGGAAGCTGGGGGAGGTATGCGGGCGGAACAAACGTCATCTTGGGCGCAAGACTCTTCTTGGCACGACGTGGCACAGCGGGATGCGACAATGCCGAGCTGCGGTCGTGGTGGTGATGCTGAAGAGAGGCTGTTTCGAGTTTTGGTAGCTAAGCTACCTCAGCTCGAGAGATGGGCTGCGGGCTACGGCGTATATAGAGAGCTGCCCGTAAGAGCTCCACCTTCTCCGCATTATGGCGGTTGACCTTTACCAGCCCGCTGGAAATCTCATGAATCGTGGGGAGCAGTGCTTGGCTTTGCCTAATAAAGCCCACTAGACTTCGGGGTGGCGATGCCGAGCTTCGCAGCCCACTTGCCGAGGTTGAGGCTGAGGCAACCAGCAATATCCGTAAGTTAATTACAATTCTCCAAGTCGGTCATCCAAGGGCAACATGTCACTGAAAGCTTGTACAAGGGCTTCTTCGTGTCTAGCAGAGCAATTGATTGTATTCCAGCGGCAACGCTTCGTCTTGTCGAGTCTCCCAATCGTCGTTGATTTTCGGCCCTTGCTTCGAGTTAAAGGACCTAGATGATTCGAGGTAAGATGCCCGTCAATTCGAAACAAACTAATGCAATGACGTGCCCGCTGGGATCAAAAACGCATTTCCCGTATATGCCGTCGCGCAAATGGACACGATGGAGCTCCGTGGAGCATCCGCGGGTCCGATGCCACCGCCTCTGCCGCCGCCGATCCCGCATTATGCTGACTTGACGTCTCTCGGGCCGGGTATCCTGTATATATATCATGTCCATGTCTAGAAGATCGCACGCGAGGCAAAGAAAAATGATATGCAGAGGCTGGACATGAACTCGTATGTGCGTCGTTACAAGACATTACACAACAACGCCAGCGCCCCGACGACGGCCAGCACTCCAGTCAGGGTCATGGGCCGCACGCACGCGCTGCCTGAGCCCTTCTTGCCGCCGGTGCTGCTGGCCGATGTTGTGGTTGCAGTCGAGGCTGCCGGGATCGTCGAGGCCGCCTGCACCGTCTGCGTCGTCACCACGCCCGTCTGGCACGACATGTCAAAGCTGGGGCACGAGGTGACGGTGTAGACAGTCGTGTAGGCCTTTGTCGGGAGGCTCCCTTGATTCGTCCGCGATGGCTGCACGATTCCGTGTTAGTACAGTGGCATCCACGTTGGTGACGGCAACTCATGCCAAGTCCCTAGGACTTGACTTACTTGCGGTGATCCGGTAAACTTGGCGTCGCTCTCCTTGCAGTTGCCCGAGACTTGCGGCACGGCATTGGTCCCCGAGCTGACGGCCACAATGTCGCTGTCGCCGCAGTTGGCCGCCTGGGCGATGTGGACGGCCTCGTTGTCCCAGTCAAAGACAAAATAGCCCGCGCGCAGCACCGAGTCGCCCAGGATCTGCTGGTCCTTCGTTACGACCATGCCCACGTAGCAAGCCTTGGACGAGCTCGTCAGGTTTACGACAAAGTCGCGCAGTGGCACGCGAATCGTCTTGTTGCCAAAGCCAAAGTCGACGCTGCCCTGCGAGTTCGCCGTGGAGCAGTTCACCCGATAGTAGCCCTCGCCATCGTCGTATGCATCAAGCGCCTGCAGGATGGGCTGCGCCACTGCCGAGTGCATGCGCGAGACGGTGGTGCCCGAGTCGAGCATCACGTTGGCATCACTGCCGGCGACCTCGAAGTTCTGCGACGACTGCAGCGTTACGCCCACCGTCGTCAGTTCCACAGCC
Organism: Tolypocladium pustulatum; assembly: GCA_024340155.1. Classification (NCBI taxonomy): domain Eukaryota; kingdom Fungi; phylum Ascomycota; class Sordariomycetes; order Hypocreales; family Ophiocordycipitaceae; genus Tolypocladium; species Tolypocladium pustulatum. Next base: position 306,466 of record JALHBY010000037.1, on the reverse strand, counting down.
AGCCGGAACTCGTTCTTGAGGCCGCGCACAATCGGCCGCTTCTCCAGCGCGCCGATGAACTTGCTCTTGTCAAACCCGCCGTAGATGACGGCGCCCGTCTCCGAGTCCGAGTGCCGCAGGTCGAGCGCGAAGACGCGGCTCGCGATGACGCCCTGCTCGGCCATGGTGCTGAGCACGAGGCTGTAGGGTCCCTCGCTGTCAAAGCCGGCTCGCAGGTCCGGTGCGAGGCCCAAGATGCCCTGCGACTGGCCCCTGCTGCTGGCAACGACGCCAAAGGTCTGGTTGTGGATCTTGGCGTCGCCGAGGGCGATGGTATCTCGCCAGTAGCGGATGGAGACGGACGTCTGCGTCGATTTGTCGGACGCATCGCCGTAGCGGATGTCCTCCTTGCCAACGGGCCCATACGGTGGTGTTGTCGACTTCTTGGGGTCGTATTTGCCAAAAGTGAGGCACTGACGATACTGCTTCTGCGAGGGCGCCGTGGTGCAGTCGGGGTTGACCCAGAGCTCGCTGGATCCCGTATCGACGAGGACGGTGACTTTTTGACCGGGCGTGCCGATGTTGACTACATGGCGTTAGTGGTTAGCTGTGTGCGCACGTATTCTCGTGTTGATGATGCAGTAGACTTGAAGGTGCCAGAGCCTTGGGGAAGAGGGATTGTCTCACCATCTGTCGCGTAGAAAAAGTCCATGTTCTTCAGGTCGTCCTCAAACCCGCCGCTGCCTCGCCTGTCGTTTGCATTCGCTATCCTCGGCGGCCTCGGCACCGTTCCTACGGGCACGGCGAGGAAGCCATCGCCGCTCACAGCGTTGACGAAGCCCATGGCGGTGTCGGGAGTCGATTCGGCGTCAACGGCTGCCGCCAGCGCGAGCGCGGCGGCTCCCAGCCATCTCGTCCGCATGGTGAACCCGCGCAAGGTGTGCGAATCGTCGACGCTCCGTGCCAAGTCTCCTTGTTTCGCGGTAAGAGACGAGAGACGAGAGAAGATACCCAAGTGCAGGGAAAGCACCACGATTACCGGCGCACGGATATGTATATATGTAAACGGACATCAAGATGGGACAGGCCCTTCGCTGCCAAGGCCCGGGGCCATGTTTATTTGAATGAAGAGCTCCCAAATCCAAGGCATGGCCAACCATGACGCCGATGGCACGGGCAGTGCAGATCCAGCCCTGCCATGCCTCGTTGGGACCGCAATGACACCACAGACCAGCGGGGATCTCGAGTGGCGCCCTTCCGAGCTCCCTAGTTGGGCTCAGGACGGGATGCCCATCTTGCCATCACAGGCGGGAGGCTTGGACGGGTGTAGCCTTGGCGCTGGACTCGAGGGCTGAATTGGTGCATGGCGCGGCATCATGGGAGGAGGCAGATGGGGTAGCGCTTGCGCCCCCATGCACCCGCCTAGGTTGATCCAATCACTTTCTTCAGCAGGGCAGGGCGGCGAGTAAGCTTGTTGAATCCAAGCACAGTCGTTTGCCACCAACGCGGCGAAGTCCAGCGTTCGCTCCACAGCTTGAGCCGCAGGAAGGCCGGCTACGAATAGCAAACCGTCATGACCAAGGAGATTGTCCAAGAAGCGTCAGCACAGTCTGTCTATGCCCAGCTTGGCCCCCGGTGCTTAAACAAGACAACACGTCTGACTCCTTCGCGTAAAGGCCATTTAGTGGTTACACTGACGACAGCCTTGATTGTTGCTCAAGTCTCTCATCATACCTCAGTTTACTAAGTGTCACGGAGTACAAGCAGCTACAAGCAGCGGCAACGCGCCGCCGTTTGTTTATAATTAGATTCGGCAATGCGTCTCGCAGACGGACCAGCGGTCAGCTGAGATGGCTTACGTTGGTAGCGGCGGCGCTGGCGTCGACCCCTGGCTCAATAAAGGCGAGCCAAGCATCCCAAGCTCTCGATTTCATCCGCGGGGAGCTTGAGCTGAGGCGCAAGTAAGGGTAAGACCCCACTGTAGGCTGACGATGGACTTGCCTGTGACGCCAGATAAGGGTCTTCATTGGTAAGGTATCGTCTGAGAATCACGTTGTTTCCTCGAAGCCTGTCAACCTGGCAGTGCTTGCTTGCCGGCGGCAATCTGCACACCGTCAAGAGACGAAGCATGACATGAATGACAGGAGACGCTGCCGCCATCTGCCTAGTCCCCTTGCCATGACATTTGGAATGTAAAATGCCACGAGGGAAGACTGAGCAAGAATCATCCGGGACGGAGATGGCGGTGTAGAGGGCACGAAGGCGTGGTGGCTGGGTCTGACATGCCAGCCTTGTGATGCCAGCTCAAGGCATAATCAACAGCGACAGTATTCACATCGGACTCACTCACCAGTCACCACAACGGCTGTCAATCGCAAGTCGCTTAGGGGGCCCTTTCTGTTTGGTGCAGTCGGCCGATGACTTGCGAGACAGCAGAGGACGGCATCGAGGCGCATTACGCCAAAGGCCTGCGGGCCCTGAGAATCTGAACCATCCAACGTTAAATCTTAAAGGCGGCGGATAAAACACGATGCAAGTGTCTCGGCCTCCGCGGGACCTGACCAAAACTGGGGCATCCTGTTGCCGACAGCGAGAAACTGAGACTGCTCCGCCTCGCTGCTAAGCTTAGGTACCTCCAATCCCAACACTCCCTCCTGCAAACTTCCGAAGCTCCAAATTTCGTCGCCACGGCTTCCAGTCGGGAGATTCCATGTCAAGGCCGGATACGAGCGGTTCCAATGGCTCACCTCGGCCCTTTATTCTACAGACCAGCGGAATGGGCGCGTCACGCCCGCACCCTGCTCGCCTGGCCTGGGGCTAAGACACAATACTATCGCGAGGTACCTGGCTTGTTGCAGCTGGCCAGGGCAGACGTGTCCGCCGTCGCCGAGGCCGTCGCCCGCTTCGAGCCCGTCACGCTCGCCGTCGAACAAGACGCACTCGCCGAAGCACAGGAACAATTCGTGCCCGGCTCGACCAAGAACGAGATCCGGCTTCATCCCGTCAGCAGCGGTCATCTTGACCTGTGGATGCGGGACATTGCGCCCACCTTTGTTCACAAGAGGGTTTGCGGGAGCGAAAATAACGTGCTCCGCGGCGTCGACTTCAATTTCAACGGCTGGGGCAGCAAGTTTCCCACAGAAACGACTTCCGGCTTCGCACGTAGAGTACTTGGCGATTTCGGCATCGAGCGCGTCGAATCGTCTCTGGTTACGGAAGGGGGTGCCGTCGAAATCGATGGCGAGGGAACCCTGTTGACAACCGAGAGCTCCATCATCAACGGCAATAGGAACCCAGGTCAGAGCCGGCAAGACATCGAGGCAGAGCTGAGACGCACGCTAGGGATAGAAAAAGTCATCTGGTTCCCCGGAGTCGTCGACGGCGAGACGACCGACTGTCATATTGACGCGTTCATGCGGTTCGCTCGCCCTGGAGTTGTTCTCTTGAGCAAACCGAGCGACTCGGAGCCCAAAGACAGCGTCTGGGTGCGGGCGCACAAGCAAGCCGTTGAAATCCTGTCCAGCTCCAAAGATGCTCAGGGCCGTTCCTTTGAGATCATTGAAGTGTCCGAGCCTGACCTCTCAGCCATCAACATGGACAAGGAGCTCCTCGAGTCTCTGCAAGACGGCGAAGAGCAGCGTTTCGCATTCAACTACGTCAACTACCTGCTGGTCAACGGGGCCGTCATCTTCCCCCAATTCGGTGCCGCAAAGGCCGATGCTGCGGCCCTCGAGTCTATTCAGCAAATCTTTGGCAGGGACAGGCAAGTCGTCACTGTGCATCTCAAGACGCTGCCGCTCCTCGGTGGCGGTATACATTGCGCGACGCAAGAGATTCCATTTCCGGGACTATGACCTTATCAGTAGCTCTACTCTACATTGTACAATAGCTCTTCCCTCTCTGTACCACTACTTTGGCTCGCAACTCCCTTAAGGCTTCACCAATATACCCCGATATTTGTTCTTAGATCTAGCGTCCACAGCTGTGTAAGTTTCTAAACACACCTGTTTTGGCTGGCTGCCACGAATGAATCCGTCATCTTCTGTGTTCTAGGCTCCTGCTGCATGTCCTTGACTCCCTATTCCAAGCGAGTCTCCTCCATTACTAACCTCTTGATGCCGTAGAAAGTGATAAGTGTGTGCTTGTCCTCATGCTCTTCCACGAAGGCAAGCCGTTCGGACGATGACGCCAAGATTGAGACTGCTAGGCTTGAGAGCCGCCCACAACTTCAAACTCGAAGTTGACATTCTCCCATCCGGGTCTGCGCTGAATCACGACGCCCATGCCCTCGCCCTGCTTCTCAGGCTTGGACACGCCACCCATGATGGTCGTTGCTGCCATCTTGGACACTTCGAGAGGCGTCGCATTGCCGTCCGAAGACAAGTCAAATGCGAGGATTATCGACGCTGCCGCCCCTAGAATCTCGGCAAAGGCAAAGTTGCGGCCAGGGCAGAGGTGCTTGCCACCGCCAAAAGGAATGTAAGACGCACGCTTCTTCTTCTCGGCTTGAGCCGACAGCTTGGCCTGGCGGTTACTGAATCGCTCCGCCTCGAATCGGCCTGCGTTGGCGCCCCAGACGTCCTCGGCGCGGTGGGTGAAGCCGGCGGGGATCTGGACGTCGGAGCCCTCCTTGAGAAGGTACGAGTCCCCCCGGCCGTTGGAAATGACCGTCTCCTCCAGGACCCGGCGTACGCAGAGAGCGTGGTTGGACAGGCGGATGGACTCGCGGTAGCAGCTAACAAGCAGTGGGCACATCTCCTCGAACTTGGTGATGTCGATCGTCACCACGTCGCTGCCCTTCGTGCGCACGGCGAGCGCGTCGAGCTCCGTCCGCAGTCGCTCGATGATGTCGAGGTTTGAGAAGACACTGGCTATCATCCAAAATGTCGTAGGAATCGTGTTGCCGGTGGCCAGCTGCAGCAGGCTGGCCTCGAACCGGCCTATCTCACTGTCCGAAAAGCCGTGCCTGCGGAGCACGGCGGCGCGCGCGCTGGTCACAGCTGCAACAGTCTCACCATAGTCGCTCCGGGTAGCGTAGAACTCGCCCAGGGCTTCTTGTAGCTTCTCACGAGATCGGAAGGCTTTGGCGTTGGTGACTGAGTGCCAGGGGGTGATGAGCATGTTCGGGATGGCATTCTCCCAGGCCCTGGACTATGTCAGGTGAATACTGGTGCATACTCCAAAGAGCGTGACGTACCACAAGTCATCAATAAGCTTCCGGTCGTGTAGCAGCGGGTTCTTCTGTCCCATCAGAGCCGTGGTCGTGGCCATGGTCATGAGCTCCCTCAGCCAGAGGTAAAAATTGTCTACCGGAACCTTGGCCGGCCCCTTGATCATATCCAGCCGTGACGATATGTATTTGAGAGCGTTGGCGTTCATCCGACGCAGTGGCTCGCCACGGACGGTGAAGTGAAGTGCGTCGAAGAAATCGGCCACCAGTTCCGGCTTCTCGCGAAAGGCTCTGTACGAATTCTCTTCCATGCCTAGCATGGTCTGCAAGAAGTCTACGGCAAAGGGTTCGAAGCTCAGCGTCTTCTGGCGCAGTGCAGACTGGACGAGGGCTGGGTCCCAGATGGCGTACGTCTTGCCCCCAAGCATGGGCAGCGTCGCGATGGCGGCACCATTCTTCCTGCTATGAGTCGAGTTAGGTCCGAATTGCTCTCTGCTGCCGCTGATATACGTACTGCAGGTAGGTATAATACTCGGCTTGGTTTCGCACCAGCCCTACCAGGTGGCCGACGAAGGGTATCGTGGGCAAAATGAGTGGAGGCTCCATGCTGTCCACTTCTGGGATGGAGAGCCCGTAAAGGTAGAGTAGGCATATGATACAAAGAATCAATGCGGTGTATCTGATGGCTGACTGTTGGAAGCCAGCTATGGCAGCGGAGAAGACCGCGCCGTCGCGAAGTGTGGTATTCGCAGTGTCAGGTAAGATGTCGTTCATTTTGCCCAGCAGAGAGCCAAAGGTTTGTTGAGTGGTCGCCAAGGATGCACTGATCGAGCCAATACGGTCCCAGTCCTGCTTGTTTAGTGAGTACAATAGATGTATACGGCAAGTATCTGCCTGGCTGGCTCTCACGAATCGACTTTCCGTTAGCGACTTGCTCAAATATCCGACACTCTTGTGGTTTGTCTGCAGCAAAGAAAATCTACAATATCCAGGTCTCCGTCAGCAAGCCCAAATTTCCTGAGCGCTGCGTGCAACCATCAAAGGCCCCGAGCGGACACGGGATGGCTCTGATGGGGACTGACGTTGTTGTATCATAAGCGAGCGCCAGTCCAGAGACGGGGACTGTCAGCACTATGGCCGTAGGCAAACACCTCTGCTGCCTCTACCACTACCCAGGTGCTAAGCTCGAAGTCCAAGTCAACGTAGTGTATAAGTTAGATGTATCAAGCACAAATATGCAATCCAGCAATGTTCAACACCAAATGCCCCAAAGTCTCGCCTTTCATCGCGCTTCTCGAACTTGGCCGAACTACTACCATCAATAAACCATCAGTATAAGAAGCTGACTAGCATAGCCATTTAGTTTTGCACTTCAGAGACCAGGAAGTTTCTTCTTTGCACTCCAGAACACTTCCATTTGATTCAATTGCAGCTGTTCCTGTGCCAGTCGCTTACACGGCGTGTAAGTGGGCAGGGGACCTCCGGCCCACGCCGGACATGACGACGCAGCCTCCGCAATTCCATTCAGGAGAGCTGACATCATCGACTTTTAGTGCTGAAACGAAGATGATGACATTCGATCAATTGGACGTACAGAAGGTTACATCAAGACGCCTAGTTTGACAGAGTCTCACGGCGAAGACGAAACTGTGCACCCTCGCACTGAGTGATGGCCCGTCAATCTCGGAGCCGAAACGCGCTTTTACGCCGCACGTAGCGGCTTCAATTATGATGCTACAGCTTTAGCTGACGACAATGACAGTTTTGAACCAATCCTTCATCCTCTTCGTCGCATCGCCAATCTTGTTCGCCTGGTTCTCGAGAAGGATAAAGTCATGGGCCTCATCCTCCGGCTGCTCCAGCCGAATGTCACTCAGGGCGTTCAGTCGCCTGAGGGTCTGCACTAGATTGATTCCGTGATCAGCCAGGACCTCCCTCTTGCCGACCGTGACGTAAATCTTTGGCACAAGGTTGTCCACGCCCTCGAGCCAATTCTGCTCGCCGTCGAGCGGCGCCGCCCACGCATTTCCTCCCGCCGCAGCGTGCTTGAGGCCCTCTTCCCCCTTGAAATACTCTAGGCAGAGCTTCTCAATGATGGCCTTTGACAGCATGTCGTTGTTTTCGTTGGCTCTGAACGACCTGCTGGTGGTGTGGCAGCCGAGCCAAGGCGACACGAGGAATGCGCCAGCCAGCGGCTCCGCCAGTCCGATTTGTCGCACCTCTTTGTGCGGATGGAGCAGGTGGCTTAGCACCTGCATCGTCAGGTTACCACCCGCAGAATCTCCGCCGATGATGATGTCGGCAGGCTGGACGCCCGAGTCGAGAAGCGCACCCAGCGCCGCCACAGCCTGCTTAAGCTGCGTTGGGAACCCTCCGCCGGGGCTCAACGTGTATTGCAGAAAAGCGACGGCGACCTCGACACCATTCTCGGCGCCAGTCTGGACGTAGGCGTTCCAGCACCACTCAAAATGGCCGACGAGGGGCGGCGAGACAAACCCGCCGCCGTGCAAGAAGATGACAAACTTCTTGGCTTTGCGGCGGTTGCCAAGCCACAGGATGGACGAATCGACTGCCTCGAGAGGCTCGATATCGTGGACGAGCCGCTCCTGGTTCACAATGTCCTTGTTCTTCTTGACCTTTTGCTTCAGCCACAACTCGTAGGTCTGCCTGGTCGTCGGGCTTATGTGCTGGATCTGGCGGCCCGAGAGCGAGATGAAGGCCATGCGGATGGCGGCGCATTGCAAGAAGAAACGCGCATTGAGGCGATTGCGCAGGGCGAAGAAGACGAGGCGCGTGATGTAGTAGCCCAGTCGCAGGGGGACTGACGATGCACATTGTCAATGACTGAGGGCCAGGCTCCCAACCTCGTAGTTGCTGCGGACACGTACTGATGGTTGTCAACTTGGCGACCAAGTTGACATGCTCGGATATGGCGAGCCGTGGCTTGATGGCGGGCGCCTGGCTCGATCCACATCAGCGCTTGCCCGCGTTTTGGTCATGTCGAAGCATTGCGAAGACAGAGAGCTCACGATGTCTTACCATTGTCGGGTTGACGATGTAGTGCTTGACCTCTAAGTGCGCAAGTGTGGCAATGTATATTCGCAGGTTCGCCAGAGTTGGCCGGTAGATGTGAGGACCAAGAACTTTAGCGAACGGCTGACCACTGCTCAATTAACATGGTCGCCCTTTCACGTGTCTCGAAACAAGTCTGGCTGGCCTGCCGCGTACTGCAAGGCCGGGGCTCTTTGACCTCTGTACGCCCCAGTCCTCGCGCGGTTCGGGATCATCCCGCCGTTGGAACTAACACCGAGACTAAAACAAGCTTCGTGGGGAACCGAGGCTTTCCTAAGATTGAAAAACAAAGCGGGGTTCCCCAACCCACGGGCTTCTTTGCCAAGCCCATGCCCGGCGTGCACCAGCGTGAGGTTGGTGTCATTAGCTGCTGATGACGCGCCCTCAAGGACCTGGTGCAGTTATCGACGTAGCATTGTTACATGTATTGAACCGCTGCCGAGATATAAAGCATGAACGGGGTCTGGCATCCCTCTACTTGGATGTAATACGCACGAAGTAGCACTCATACCGCAACAGCAATGCTAACCACGTCGCGGGAGGGCCTCACAATCGACGTTGTCGCGGCCGCGGCTCGTCGCTGGCTGCTCAATCCCAGCGCCACCACTGCCCTCGCCCTGAGCCTGTCCTGGGAGCCCATCTTCGCCAAGCTGCTCGCCCATGTTTCCGCCGCCCAAGCCGCCAAGCTGCGCTCACGGACATATTTCCTCGCCGTGGCCAGCGTCCTGCTCGCCTTCAATGACTATCTCAATAAGCAATTCGCCAACAACTGGGTGCGCGACTCGCGGTGGAACTGGGACGACGAGATTGTCGTCGTCACGGGCGGCAGCAGCGGCCTCGGCGCCAGCATCACGCAGAGGCTCGCGGCCAGGAACTATCGCACGCGGATCGTGGTCGTGGACTTTCAGCCGTTGAAGTGGACGCCTGCCCGTGGAGCGCGCGTCACGTACTACAAGTGCGACCTGAGCGACGCAGCCGCCATCAAGGAGACGTGCGCGCGCATCAAGCAACAGGTCGGCCACCCGAGCGTCTTGTTCAACAACGCTGGGCTGGCGCGGGGCGTCACCGTCATGGAAGGCAAGCCCACAGACGTCGAGGTGACGATGCGGACCAACCTCATTGCGCCCTTTCTGCTGGCCAAGGAGTTTCTGCCGGAGATGGTGCGGCGCGACCACGGACACATCATCAACACGGGTTCCATGAGCTCGCTGGTGCCGCCGGCCAACATTGTAGACTACGCCGCCTCCAAGGCGGGACTCACGTGTCTGCACGAGGTATGTCTCCGCGGATGATGGATGCTGCGCCATCAGACTCTACGGCTAGACTGACGATGCAAACTCAGGGACTCCAGCTGGAGCTCAAGAGCAACCACCACGCACCGCGGGTGCGGCTCACGCTGGGCATTTTCAGCTTCATCCAGACGCCCATCTTGTCCGGCACGACGAACCAGTCCAGCTTTGTGTTCCCGCTGCTCAACGTCGAGACGGTGAGCGAGCGGCTGGTTGACGCCGTGTACAGTGGGTACGGGGCGACGATATACCTGCCGGGGATCATGAGGTATATTGCGGCGCTGGTGAGTCCCACCCCCGCCACCACATGCCCCCACTCCCATCATCACGATCGTGGGTCTGACTGCGGAGATGACAGAAGGGCGGGCCGGAGTGGTTCTTTCGCCTTTTGCGGGAGCGGACTTCGCGGACAAGCCTCGACTTTACGGGCAAGCAGGAAGTCGATGCGCAGACGGGTAGGCTGCAGGGCAGGACGTGATGGCTCTGGTGAGACTTGGACAGGCTGGTGCAGCGTACGTTGGACGGTGCGCTTGAGACGACAGTGTCTCTTGATATTGTCGTGGAAGATGGCCTGTCACATAAGGAGTAAGTCATGTCGCAGAGTTCTCTGCAGACTCATCGCAGGCTGGACCTTCGTCAGGTGTATCGTGTTTCATTGCGCCAAAGACTCGCGCGGGGTACTTACTTGTACGCGTATGTACCTCATGCACCGCCATGAGCTTGGGCCCGATTAAAAACATGTGCCAAGCCAGTGAGTTGGTACTCGTACGAGTGCTTGTGCGTTGTCGACGGAATATGGCAACGTGTGGCTGGCTGTCCATCCACATTCCGGCATGTTGTGTAACGGTCACGGCTGCGTTTAGCCTATCCCCTGTCAGGCAGTGGAGTTTGGGGTTCGGGACGGCCCCGATACCCCGCCGCCAACTGCCTCGGGGCCCCGCTTGAACACCTGGGCGCTCCACAGAGCTGCCGACCAGCAAACGCTCACGAGTCGATCAATCAACCGCCTGCGAGTATTGCCCCAATGCTTTCCTCGATTCTGCCTTCCTTCTCGCAGGCCTAGGCCGAGGCAAGTGGGCCCCGTGATGTCCTCTTAACGGCGCAAAACGTCCTTGTGGATGGCACAAGCTCTCTTGACTCGTAAGAGCCTCATGAACGCGTCCACATAGCTGGCTCCCATCACTATACGAATCGTGTCTACGCCATTTGCATACAACATCAACTCCCTGACCATGGCCCGGCAAGAGAAGCAGGGCGTCAGCTACAGCCAGTTCGCCTGCGTAGGCTCTGGCTTCTCTGCCATTGGCCTCGGCGCCACCATCAAGCGCTGGTACGGCATCACCGACATTCGCTTCTTTGAGCGGCACAGCGACCTCGGCGGGACGTGGTTCGTCAATACGTATCCAGGTACGCTCTCTCATTCTCTGCTGCGGCGACGCGCGCTAATCGTCGACTGCGTTAGGATGCGCCTGCGACGTCCCGGCTCTCTTATACAGCTTCTCCTTCGCGCCGAACCCTAAATGGACCCGCATCCTCGCCTCGTCCAGCGAGCTGCTGGCGTACCTGAAGCACGTGGCCGACGACTATGACTTGCCCTCCAAGATGACCTTTGGTGCCGAAGTGAAGCGGTGCGAGTGGATACAGCAGTCCCAGCGCTGGCGGATACACTTCCGCAACGTCGACGACGGCACCATGTCGGTGCACGAGTGTCAGTTTCTCTTTGCTGGCACCGGCGTGCTCGTCACGCCGCGAGACCCCGACATGCCGGGCATCGAGTCGTTCAAAGGCCCCATCATCCAAGCCGCTCGCTGGCGGCACGATGTGGAGCTCAAGGACAAGAACGTCGTCCTCGTCGGCAACGGCTGCACCGCCGCGCAAATCGTGCCCAACATTGTCAACGAGACCAAGCACCTGACGCAGTTTATCCGCTCCAAGCACTGGATTATTCCGCCAATCGACGTCCCGACCTCGGGGGCGCTCCAGTGGGCATTTGAACATGTTCCGGGCCTCCTGGCCTTGGCCCGCCTAGGCGTCTTCATCTATGCCGAGGACGACTGGAGAGGGTTCTACATGACCAAGGCGGGCGCCAGATTTCGAGCCAATAAGGAACGCCAAACGGTGAGGTACATTGAAAAAACCGCGCCTGCAAAGTACCACGATCTTCTGATTCCCCAATTTGAAATTGGCTGCAAGCGGAGAATATTCGACCCTGGCTACCTCGAAGCGCTGCATGCCCCGAACCTCGAAGTCACGGACGACCCTATCACCGAGGTACTACCCGATGCCGTCCGGACCAAGAGCGGCACTACTACGAGTGCAGACGTCATCGTGCTGGCCACGGGGTACTCGACGAGTTCGTTTATGGAGGGCATCGAGGTCATCGGGCGAAACGGCGTCACCATGGACAAGCACTGGGAGTCGTTTGACGGCCCCGAGGCGTACAACTGCTGCGCGCTGAACGAGTTTCCAAACTTCTTCATGCTCTTGGGTGAGCGCGCGAACTCTCCAAGCTGATATGCACCGTCGCGCGTTCTAATCTTGGAAAACAGGACCAAACACAATTACAGGACACACCTCGACCGTCATGGCCATCGAAAACGCCGTCAACTACGCCCTTCGTATCATCAAGCCGGTCCTTGATGGCGACGCCACAACCGTCGAGGTCAAGCGCGAGGCCGAGATTCGGCACTCGCAGCAGATGCAGGAGACTTTGCACAAGACGGTGTGGTGGGGAGGCTGCGCGAGCTGGTACAACACCGAGGGGCGCAGCGGCAAGACATGGAACGCCATGACATACCCGCACTCGCAGATGTACTACTGGTATAAGTGCCTGTTTCCAGTATACACAGACTGGAATTACACAGTACGTCCGCCTTTGCTGCGAAGATGCTCATTTGTGGCTACCAGCATACAGCTAACACGAGTCTAGCGAACACCGAACGCGGGGCGCCGCATATTCCTACGAAGAACCCTGAAGCTGGTTGTGTGGACCGGCCTCCTGCTCGGAACCGTCCGTTTCTCGCTCTTTGTGCGAGCCAACGGCCTGGAGCTCAACAATTATCTGCCCTATCTTCTGCAAGCGTACCAGACAGTCCGCACCAGCCTTCCTTTCTGAAGACTCAATTTTCAGTTTCTGACAGCGGATGCACTTTACATAATGTACAAATTTCAAGAGATGAGGATGGGTACCAAAGCAGAAGCCAATGGATTTGATGTCCCCTATATTGTCCGGTGTTATGTTGCTCTCAAGTGTCTCCGCTTACACGACTTACATGTTCTTCACGAGAGCCTGCAAATACCAGAATAGTCCGAACCCGGATTGTGCTTCCCTTGAGCGGTAGGGATTGCGAAATATTCGCTGCCAGTCAGACGTGCTCACCAACTTAAGAATATGTTCATTCCGCAAAATCTGCAGTGTCGCTTGGAGCGGCGTGCCGAATGTGTCCGGACCGGCGCTTCGGGCTAACTCTAATCGTTCCGATTCCTCGGCGCTAGCACGCTTCTCGCAGCTCTCCCCGGATTTTTGCCCAAATCGAAACAGTGAGATCCACTGCACTCAGGTTCCAGGATCATCGTCCTGCGCTAGCTTTCATTTGCTAGTCTTATTGGACAATTGTGCTGATTGCGTTCAAGGTAGCTTGGGAATGTTGCATACGAGTAGTTGACATCTCGGTCGCGTGCGCACGTTGAAAGGGACCGACAGCGGTTTGACCGATTTCTGAAAACCAACGTCTGCAACGTTGATGCCATGATAGCTCACGGCCAAGAGAGGCAGCGGCGACGGAAGATTCCACTAGCCTGCGAGCCCTGTCGGGGGCGCAAGTCGCGTTGTGACGGCGGCAAGCCGATTTGCTCGACATGTCATCGCCGCTCTCTCGGCCTTGAGCGCTGTGTGTACAAGCTTGACAATGCGCGAACTGCCAGTACTGACGAGTGCGTTGCCCCTATTCATCCTTTCTAATTCCACTTGAGCATCTGGAGCTTACGGGTCTCAGTTATATCAAGGTTCTTCACAGCCGCATCCGCCGCCTCGAGAGGGCATGCATAGACGCTGATGTCGCCCTTCCATCACTGGACTTGGAGCAACTCTCCGACGCAAATGTCGAGCCTGACAAACCCGGCAAAAAAGCTACAAAATGTCATGACGGCCCTTCGGCCGTGCCCATGAACGCGCATCAAACTGCGAGTTCAAGTTGGGCGAAGCCGGCAACCCCCTTCTCAGACCGACAAGAAACACCCCTGTCTGTAGATTACAAACGCACAAGCACATCTCTCAATTCTCCAAAAAGCCTCTGCCAGGCTGAGAATGGCCAGTCGCATTCGGAAGTCGAGATATCGGACCCCTCGTACAGCAGCGTGTCAGCTATGGGAACCATGATTACCGAGGACGACGTCAGCAGCTCAGAAGACTTTTACGGGAGCTCATCTACGGCGACTTTCCTCAAAGAAGCTTTTGACTCTATGAAGGATAAAGACAGCGCGGTCCCGGGGCCGCCACAAGGGCAGGAATATGCCTTGCTAATGTCACGGGACGTCGGGCGCGACTGGCGGCGCGACTCGTCGTACTATGTCCCGTCTCACAGATTCTCACTACCTCCGCGTGAGCTGGCGGACCACTTGATGGACTGCTTCCGGCAAAAGGTTTACTACATGTACCCGTTCTTTCACCTGCCATCCTTTGAAGCCGCTTATCGCAGCCTGTGGCAACCTAGCTCGGAGCCCAGGGAACCCTCGGTTCCAGGACTGGGGCTCGGCTGCTATCCGGAAGCAGATGCCAACACCATCTCGTTCCACTGCGCTTTGAACTCAATATTCTCTCTCTCTTGCCACTATTCCGACCTTGGTCCGGCGGACCGGCTCGCCGCGTCGCACACTTTCTTTATGAGAACCAAGCAGTTTGTGGGCCTCGACCTGCTAGAGTCAAACAATCTGAGCGTGGTTCAGACGCTTCTAATGCTTGCGCTGGCCCTCCAGAGTACGCCGTTTCCAAGCAGGTGTTGGAATGCCACGGGAGTGGCATGCAGAGTCGCGCAGGGGCTGGGCCTCCACACAGAGCATCGACAAGACACAAGACGTGAATTAGAAAAGGAGATACGGCGCCGGACGTGGTACGGATGCGTAACTATGGACATGTGCGTAGAGTCCGTCTGCTTTTGGAGCGTTTTACTAAGTGTCATGCCAGGCTAGTAAGCATGACATACGGGCGGCCGACAATGACGACTCACATATCCTTGCTGCCTTTTCCCTCGGGGCTCGAGGTAGAAACCCAACCAGAGCTACTGGTCAAAACTCAGGAGAATCAGGGTATTCAGCCCAAATTCCGCTTTTGCATTGAGAGCATCAAACTGTGCAGAATATTAGAGGAAATTCTGTCACAGGTGTACCAGCCATGGATAAATCGGGGAGCTGACGCGTTGTCCATGTCGACTCAGGGGGCGAGGCCCGCTCCGAACTTGGAGACAATTATTGGGCTACATGAGAAGCTATCAAAATTCCAGGCTTCGCTGCCTACCGATTTGTCATGGCTAAGCGACGAAGTGGCGGACGGCTTATCAGAGGAGGAGCAAGCTCTGTATGAAGCGCAACGGGGCCTACTTCGCGCAAGGTAAAGAGGAGATTGTTAGGCAAGCGTTTTACTTGGCTAACAGTCCTTAGGTTCATCTACCTGCGCATCATGCTCCTGCGTCCCGTCCTCACGCAGCTATCAGCGAACGAGCGCGCCAAGCCCGGAGACAGCGCGTCCGCGTTCAAACCACTGACAGATCCGATCTTGGCCGGAACAACACTGCACTGCTCACGGATCTGCGTTGAAGCCGCGACAGAGCTTCTGCAGCTCGTCCACAGCAGCTACAAGGTCCAAACCACTGGCTCTTGGTGGTGGGATGTGCTATGTTAGTTTCCTGCATATGCAATGTTCTGTGGGAGTTGTCCATGCTCTAACCATGACGCAGATGCATCTACAGCTGGCACCGTCTTGATCATTGCCAAGACATGTCCCTCGCTGTGGCCCTCGCTAAGTCAGACTCAAATGGCTGAAGCGTGGGACGAATGCCAGGAAGTGCTCAAACGCGTCGCGTCGTTCAATACGTGTGGCCAGCAGTCGCTCAAACTGCTTCAGACCATTGAGAACAAAGTCTCCGCGAAAGTGTTTCGTAAGTTGAGCGCCTAATATTCATAAAACCACGCAAAGCTCTAACAGAACCGCGCAAAGAAAACCCAAACAGCGGACCCGCGATGTCTCAAACGGAAACCCGCAACGGTTACGGGGTGCTGCCGCCGGAGCCTGATTGCTTCGGCTCAAATGCGAACTTGGCCTTAGCGGCCAGTCAGGAGTTCCAAAGTCTTGGAAGCTTGGACGTGATGGATTCATTCTTTAACTGGGAGAAGACGGCGTTTGAGAACATGGGCACTGCGGCGTTCTTTTGAGGAGTTCTCTGCCTTCATGGGCGGATAGAACTAGACGGTTGCTGCAAAGGGCCTCGGATGATCTGTATTGTTGTACATGCTGGAATTGCTCTACATGCTATCCAGACGTAGCTCTTCAAGTACAGTATGAAACATTGTTGTACAGTCCAGCTTCGGTGTCGTCTATGATGTCTTCCCGGTCCCAGATACCAACAGCACGACGCTGCCGAGTTGCCTCTTCAGATCTTCCTTGTTGACGTCGTGAGTGTCCTCAACCTCGCCCCACTGCATGGCTTGCCAGTCCACCTCAAGGTTCACAGCCTTGGCTGCTTTCTCGATGCCAAACTTGTCGACGGTGGTCAGGTCGCGCTTCCCCACGGGGCCCTCGCTCCATTCGGTGATGAACCTAGCAGCTGTAACGAGACTCTTGCCCGCCAGCACCACCCTCTCCAGTCCAGCAATCTCCCACGCGCTGAGCCCCTCGACCCAGCCTTGTATCACCTCCCTTACCCCTTCCGCCTGCTTTCGGGGGAATATCTCATGTCCGTCCAGAACCGGCTCGATCTTGATGCCTGGCCAGACGTGGGTCGTCAAGAAGGAGACTGTTTCTTCCGCAACTTGCTTCTGTACGTCTCGCAGGGACTCGCCGCTGTCACTGCGCAAGTCGTATTGGCCGGCCGGGGGCGCCCAGCAGAGCAAAGCATCCGTGTCCATGTATCGCATCAGCGACGTGGAAATTTCCTTGCGAATCTTGCCCGCGCCCGATGCGTCGTCCTCCGCAATGTCGAGAGCCCGGCATATAAGGCCCGTCAGCGGTATTAGGTGCTGCCTCGTGGCTTGCTGTGCAGATGTCAAAACATCCCACTCGAGAGCGAGCGCGGCGGCCAGGTTGCGCTTAGAGGGCGGGAGTCGGATGATCTCCTTCGTCTGAGGGTGTCGAAGTGGTCGCGAGTCGAGATGAACCTGCAAGGCGCCTTTTTCACCGTTAGTATCGCTGCCTTTTGGTCCAATCGCGCCTCTTGCATTGGCACGGTCGCGCAGAGTGCCGGCAGCGCTCACCATTTACATCCTGAACGGTAACATCTTTCCAGAATCTCCTCTTCAACGTGGTCGTCTTTCCGTCTTTTGCGTTCCGGATGACCTTGGCCGTCCTGAGAAGCTCAGCTTGCTTCTTGCGCCGCTCGACCCTCTCGTTCACTGTCCTCTCCGTGGGAGCTGGCGGCGCGGGCGGCGGTCCTGTGCCTAGAACCGGAGCGACGTTGGCGGCTTTTGCGACGGTCGAGTGAATTGGGCGCACATTCGAGGGGCAGCTGAATGCTTGTGGCAACAGCCGAAATGTGAGCCGCGTCGATGGCTTCATGGTTGCGATGTCGCTGTGGATGTTGAAGGACAGCTTCGTAGTTTAGAGTGGAAAATTCGCGGAGAGCGATGGAGTGGCTCCGATGATGTAAGTCCAGGTACAGGGCACATTTTGTGAGCGCATGCTAGCAGAACGAAGCAATAAATTCAAGCTCCAAAAGTAAGGTATCCTCAAGCATGAATCGAAAGAAACTTAATAAAGGCACTAACAAGTACATCCTTCATGGTCTCCGGCATATTGATTGAAGTATACACGGCTCTGCGCAGCTCCCACTCCAATGTTCGCAGAGGCCAGCAGCCATCGTGGTAAGGTACTCGGTACATGTCCGTCTTTCAAAACGCGTCGTAACCGCAGCATTGCTGGTGTCTCCCCGCAAAAGCATCCCATACTTATCAGTGCCTCCAGGAGAGTCTCTTATTTCGTTTCTTCATCTTTTAGATTATTAGTCCCATCTGCACCTTGATGGCCAGTGTCAATTGCTCCGGTTGTTGATGGATCATGGCCTTGAGCTCCAATGCGGCTTACGAGCAGCACCTTTAGATGAGCAGGGTGGGGTATCACGTGATCCCCAACTCCATCCCTGAGTGTCGACGTGGTGATATCCAGCGCCCGCCAAAGCCACCTTGCACAACCCACGACCAATCCTCCTCTGACCCAGTCGCCCAAGATGAGTTACGGCAAAAAGGACGAGGATGCCGACCTGGGCTTGGTCAAGGTGGACCGGACGCAGGTGTTTCAAGAAGGTAAGCCGGCAGCAATCACTCGGAATCGCTCCCTGGAGTCGAGCTAATAGCGGACAGCGCGATTGTTCAACAGCTCCCCAATCCAGCCTCGACGATGCCGCATCCTCCTCACAAAGATTGCCCTGCTCCTCTACACTGGGGAGAAGTTCCCGACCAACGAGGCCACGACCCTCTTCTTCGGCATTTCGAAGCTCTTCCAGAACAAGGATGCCAGCCTACGACAGATGGTCCACCTTGTCATCAAGGAGCTGGCCAATTCGGCCGAGGATATCATCATGGTCACCAGCACCATCATGAAGGATACCGGCGGCGGCAGCGATGCAATCTTCCGCCCCAACGCCATTCGAGCGCTGTGCCGTATCATCGACGTACGTTCAGCCTTCGTGCTGCGGTGGGACGATTGCGGAGAGTGCTAACAATGTCGCAGGCAACGACCGTGCAATCGATCGAGCGAGTCATGAAGACTGCGATCGTGGATAAGAACCCTTCGGTGTCTTCCGCTGCTCTGGTGTCATCGTATCACCTCCTTCCCATTGCCAGGGATGTCGTGCGACGATGGCAGAGTGAGACCCAGGAGGCGGCCGCTTCGACCAAATCTGGCGGCGGATTCTCGTTGGGCTTTTCGACTTCGAGCGGCCAGATGCCGATGAACAACTCCACAATGACCCAGTACCACGCGATCGGCCTGCTTTATCAACTACGAATGCACGATCGGATGGCCCTCGTCAAGATGGTGCAGCAATTCGGCGCGGCTGGGGCCGTCAAGAACCCTGCCGCGATCGTCATGCTCGTCCGACTTGCCGCGCAGCTCGCTGAGGAGGACGCGTCGCTGCGGAAGCCCATGATGCAGCTCCTCGATGGCTGGCTGCGACACAAGAGCGAGATGGTCAACTTCGAGGCGGCCAAGGCCATTTGCGACATGCGGGAAGTCACCGACAACGAGGTTACCCAAGCCGTCCATGTTCTGCAGTTGTTCTTGACTTCTCCAAGAGCTGTCACCAAGTTTGCCGCTCTGCGGATCCTCCACAGCTTCGCTTCCTTCAAGCCCAGCGCCGTCGCCACCTGCAATCCCGACATCGAACTCCTCATCTCCAATAGCAATCGATCGATCGCTACCTTCGCTATCACCACTCTACTCAAGACGGGTAATGAGGCCAGTGTGGATCGTCTGATGAAGCAAATCTCTGGGTTCATGTCCGAGATTACCGACGAGTTCAAGATCACCATCGTCGAGGCCATTCGAACTCTCTGCCTCAAGTTCCCGAGCAAGCAGGCTGGAATGTTGACCTTCCTCAGCGGTATTCTGCGCGACGAAGGTGGATACGAGTTCAAGCGGGCGGTGGTAGAGAGCATGTTTGACCTGATCAAGTTTGTGCCGGATTCTAAGGAGGAAGCCTTGGCTCATCTTTGCGAATTCATCGAAGACTGCGAATTCACCAAGCTGGCTGTTCGCATTCTCCACCTTATTGGATTGGAGGGACCCAAAACAGCTCAGCCTACCAAGTACATTCGCTACATCTACAACCGAGTGGTACTCGAGAACGCCATTGTCCGAGCTGCTGCGGTCACTGCTTTGGCCAAGTTTGGCGTTGGCCAAAAGGATACCGATGTGAAGTCCAGCGTCAAGGTCCTCCTTACGCGATGCTTGGATGACGTCGACGACGAGGTTCGCGACCGCGCCGCCTTGAACTTGAAGCTCATGGGCGAAGAGGATGATGAGATGGCGCGGAACTTTGTCAAGAACGGTAAGCAGCAATTTGCTGTATTGGTCCCGATCTCCGGCTAACGGTCACTCCAGACAACATGTTCTCGCTCCCTTTCTTCGAACACCAGCTCGTCATGTATGTCACTTCGGAGGAGACGTCGGCATTTGATGATCCGTTTGATATCTCCAAGATCCCCGTGGTCACCCGGGAACAGGCCGATGCCGAGGACCGGACGAAGAAGCTCACAGCCACAGCCCCGACGCTGAAGGCTCCCAAGGTTGGCCCGGCCAAGACGCCCTCTAGTGCAGCGGAGGCTGCGGCTTCTGCCTCAGCCTTGTCCCAGCGCTATGCGGAAGAGTTGATGCAGATTCCGGAGATGAGCCAATTCGGTAGTGTGCTCAAGTCGTCGCCGATTGTTGAGCTCACAGAAGCCGAGACGGAGTATGTTGTGACCGTGGTGAAGCACATCTTCAAGGAGCACATTGTTTTGCAATACGAGGTGAAGAACACACTCCCCGACACCGTCTTGGAGAACGTCTCGGTGGTTGCCACCCCGTCTGAGGAAGAAGAGCTCGAGGAGGTGTTCATTATTCAGGCCGAGAAGCTGCCGACGAATGAGCCTGGCAAGGTCTACGTGGCATTCCAGAAGGTAAACGGCGTGGATTCGCTGCCTGTCACGTCCTTCTCCAACATCCTCAAGTTCACCAGCAAGGAGATCGACCCATCGACTGGCGAACCCGAAGACACTGGCTACGACGACGAGTACGAGGTTTCCGAGTTTGATCTTACCGGCAGTGATTATATTATTCCCACATTTGCCAGCAACTTCAATCACCTGTGGGAGCAGATTGGCGCTTCAGGAGAGCAAGCAGAGGAAACGTTGCAGTTGAGCGGCCTGAAGAGCATCGCCGGTGAGTGCCCCCACTGGTCGTTTGAGGGGCCACAGCTAACAATGATTATAGATGCAACGGAGCAGCTGGCCAAGACACTGTCCTTGCAGCCGCTGGATGGCACCGATGTCCCCGTCAACCAGAGCACGCACACGCTCAAGCTCCTGGGCAAGACGGTGGGCGGGGGCAGGGTGGTGGCCACGGTGAGGATGGCTTATTCTTCAAAATCGGGTGTTACGACAAAGATCACGGTGAGAAGCGAAGAGGAGAACGTGGCAGCGTTGGTGATTGCATCTGTGGCATAAAAGAAGGAACGGCGGCGTTGCGGGTAATAGTGTACTGGCGGTTAGAGTTCCGAGCCACGATTGGCATGAAGGACGTCACGATCAAACGTTTCACTCTGCGGGCTGCATGTGATGGGTATGATGCTCGCTGTACCGATTGAGACCCAGTTCAAGACCGTAGAGTATATGGCTAGCGCAGTATCGGTTGCTAAGTATCGGGCGATACGGCATGAAACAAGTGAAACATTCAAGACATCTTGTTCTCTTCATATTTGGCATAGTCCCGAGGCCTATTACCGTTTCCGGCCAGATGTGCTTGATACTCGAACATCTATATCTAAAATACTGCTTACAGTGTCCAGGACTAGGCGTAGCGAAGTGCAGGTTCCTCATACACCGACCGCCTCTTTCATCGATCACCTCGGCATTGAGATGTTCTGTCCTTGCGATAGAAAATCTTAGGGTTACGCCGTTTGTTTCTAGAAAAAATTCAATCCAAAGTGTCCTTTTGATGAGATGCAAAGCAGAAGACCAGCCGCACTCTTCCTTGCGTTGGACGTGAAGGCAGCTGCTTGGGGGTAGCAATGCATATGCACTGCGCCGAAGGTGGGCGAGCTGCCTGAATGGTGACTAACCAAGTATCGCCCTCTGTGTCCTCTGCGGTGTCAATGAGGCATTCCATGTTGCAGTCATTTCATGGCAATGAGCCAGTTACAGCCGAACCGCCGTAGCCGCCCGGAACAAGCCCAAGCCAGCAGGAATAGCGACACGCTCCCGTGGCCAACATCGTGCGCAGTCTCTCCCCATCATATCGTATTCCGCAGCCGCACCTTCAAATCTTACCACGTGTCGTGCCAAGTGTAGGGTAGGCACAGGGCGGGTACGTGAGACACCAGGACCAGCCAGCACGCAACGGCCGTAGGGCGAGCGAGCATCTACCTACCTTAGCAAATATCACAGGAGACTTTGGGTTCGCGGCTCGCTACCGTGCCTCGGCCGGGTCGCTCCCGGGTTGCGGGGTTGGGTCGAGCGCTGCAGAAGCAGGGCTCATGCTGGTGTCCGAGGCCTGTTGGGCGGCGTGCTACAAAGCACTTTATATCATGGACGGCATACCTGGTGCATCCCACCTGTTGGTGGGTTCCAGGCTGTTTTCTGCACGACCCTTTGAGCCCTCAGTTGCAGCTTTTGCAATTCTGCCTGAACTTCTTTAGTCCTTGTTGCTGTTGTTGGGCAGGGCGCGATCCGCTATAAGTTAGGGGAAGTCTGTCGGTTGACAGGGGTTGCGCGAGGCCACCCGCCCAAGGGAGCCAACGCAGGACGGGTACGTACCTTACCTTGCCTGTCTTACAGGTACACCGGGGCCACGTACCTCGCCTGGCCTGGCCTGGGCTGAACCTCCTGACAGAAAGTCCGTCAGCCATCGTCACCTAGCACTTTTTGTTGCTCCTCCTCCTCCTTCCATCCTTCTCCTCCCATCATTCACGCATCACCGCCGCTCGCTCTCGAACCCGACGCAGCAAGAGGTCCTCCTCTCTCCAGAGGGAGATTCGCGACCGCGACACGCCCGGCGCCATGCACGCCATCAGGCAAAAGTGCCGGCCGAAGCACCAGGTGCTGGTGCTGCGCTGCTACCCGCGAACCACCAAGGGAGCCGTCGATGTCAAGCCCAACAGCAGCGAGCTCAGCTACCTGCTCTTCTACGCCACGAGCCGCCGCTCCAAGATCCAGAAGATCGGCGCCTTTCTCGAGAAGAAGACGGCCAGCGATGTCTGGCGCATGCGCATCGGGTACGCTACGACGCCTCCTGCCGAAGCATCCGCCGTGCGCCGGCGACACTTTGCAGCAGCCCCTACTGATACCTTGCTTGAACAGGAATGTGCAGGTGACGCTGGGTATCCTCGCTGCCCTGGTCGAGAAGTCGCCCAAGGACGTCACCCTGATTGCGCCGTGCATCCTGAAGATCCTCGACCTCGTCCTTCGCTCCGAGGACATCACCATGATCGAGTCCTCGCTGCCCACGTTCGAGGCCTTTTGCGAGCATCACGACGCATCGTCCCTCTTCGCAGACCATGACTATCTCCACCATTACCAGTCAGTCGTGCGTTCGTATGCGGAGCTCGCGTCCTCGCGACATACCCCCACCAAGGGTGGTCCTCTTAGTCTCCCAGTACAGATGCGCTGGAGAAACGCCGGGCTTGACGCCATCAAGTGCGTCGCATCATCCGACGCGCTGTCTTCCGTCACCGGTCGCCAGATCGATGTGATAGTCCCCATGGTCCTGGAGAACATGTGGACCGACGATGACGATTTCCTGGACCTACTGCTGGACCGCGTGCAGCTCGAGGAGAAGTCGGACGCCGAGAAGATGCTCCGCCGCAGAACAAGCGCCGCCACCGTCCGGACCGCCGAGACGCCTGGCGATGCAAATCCGTTGGCCTTTTCGGGTACAGCTCTGGACGTTGACAAAGTGGCCGAGGAGGACATTGGCGTCTTGGCCACTCAATGCTTGAAGAGCATTTTTGTTGTTCCCAACCGGTCCCAGGTTCACGGAGCCACTGTGGCCTTGCTCAACTTCATATCTCAGCGGGTTGCCCAAGGCGAGGTTGTGGTCACCCCGGAGGATGGAACCGATCGCGATGAGGGCTGGGCAATCAAGATGTATGGCATCATTGCTCGGTGGGCTCCTGTCCAGGACCGATACGTCATTTTGCTAGCCGCGCTCGAGACCATGATGAAGACGCCCCTCAAGGAGGATACCTTGAGGCAGCATTTGACGCTGACGGCCATGATGCAGTCCCTGCTGCGGTCCGACACAAACTTGATTGGCCTGAGCGTCATGGATGTGCTCCTGGGCCTGGTCAGACAGATCAAGAAATTGTTCCAGCTCCGTAGCGGGTCTGGTCACGACGGCAGCCAAAGCGACGACAAGACGGATGCGGAAAAGGATCATGCAACCCGGACCCAGCGCAAAGACCTGCTTGAGCGGCTTGAAATGTGCATAGGCGACCTGGCGACACACATCTACTATGCGGACCAGGTCTCAGACATGGTTTCGTCGCTGATTAGCAGACTCAAGCCCGGCCGATCTGCTAGCACTGGCTCAATACCCCAGGGAGACAAGGCAGATGGCAACGAAAATGGCGATCCAGCGTCGTCAGCCGTTGACCTGCCCGGGAGCTCGTCTCCCCCGTCCGAGACGTACTTCTCGTATAGGGCCAGTCGGGCATCTGCTCTGAGGGTCATCAGGGCCGTTCTACTCGTCGCGAATGGCAGGACGAGCACCAGTGGAAGCAAGGACCTATCCCGTCACCGCGTTCCAATCACCGTCTGGGAGGGGACACAATGGCTGCTGCGGGAGCCAGATGGGCATGTGCGAAAGGCATATGTGGACGCCTTGGTGACGTGGCTGGACCGAGAGACTACGCCAAACGACGCGAATGCACATGATGATACCATCGTCCAGCACCGCTCATCATCAAAGATCAAGGGCGACCTGCCGAATGGCCAGCGAGCAGTATCGAACCTGTCGAACCGCGAGCGCCAGGCTAGAGTGCGGCGATGCCAGTTTCTGCCCCTTCTGCATGTGGCAATCTACGACAGCGCTTTGCAATTCGTCGATTTCGACAATGATGTAGTACTTTTGCACACTCTTCTGACAAGACTCGTGTTCAGGCTTGGCGTCAACTCAGTCCGGTATGGTATTCCAATGATCTACCGACTGCAAGAGGATGTGCAGGAAGTTGAGCAACCTATCCACAAAGTGCGAATTGCTGCTTTGTGCCACGGATACTTTTGGGCGTTGACCGAGAGATTCGACTTTGAACCATCGGCAGTGGGACGGGCGATTCACAACGAGATCATCAGGCGCAAGAGCAAGGGATTCTGGATTGAAGGCATCAACATTCCGCCGCCAACGGTTGGGCAGATCGGAACACCGGGCCATGCTGCGTCACAGCCCGCCTGGGATCTCAGCGCACTTGCGACGGAGGAGCTGCTGCCATTCGATGACCGATCTTCACTGGTCGAGTGCATCGCCACTGGCTACCAAGAGGGCAGTCTGTCGGCTCCTGCAAGCCCAGGTCTGTCCCCAGGGCGAGCCATGTCCATTCCTATCCTAGGCGCCAGCATGACCTGTTCACCTGCCGGCGACGCGGGCCAAGAGCTCCCTGCCGGCTTTCAAGAGACAATGCTCGCCGAGTGGTCGAGAGATTCTGCCGTTGCAGCGCTCGCGGAAGCCAAGGCCGAGTCCCTGAGTGGTTCAAGGGCTGGTACGATGGCGACAAATCAAAACCGGCTCACCATCAACGCTGCCGCTTTGAACGGTGGTGGTCAGCTACCCGCGTCTCCGCATGGCAGCATGCACAACTTGAGGCCATTATCAGCCCTGGCGCCTGGAGACCGACTGAACTCGATGTCGAAGCTAAGGAAGACCAGCGTCAGGAGCGCGCTCTCCCCGTCGCCGTCGGTGTCGAGTAAGGCTGGCATCGCCTCGGTGGGGCAGCTGAAGATGATCTTGTCGGGCAATGTATCGCCTCAGTCGGCAGGCATTCCAAGTTTGGAGGACGACAGTGACGAGAGCATGGTCAGCTACGAGGACAGCCCATCGGAGCGCAGCTTCAACCCGACCGCGGAACAGACTACGACGGGAGATGCCCTGTCCAGGACAATATCGGGATCTGTTCTTAAAGGGGGACCCTTGTCTTCGAACCCGCCCCATGAAAATGAGCCGAGCTTCAACTTCCGCAGTGACGGCGAAGACGACGTGCCTCCAGTACCGCCTCTGCCTCCTCTGAACTCTCTCTCCACCAAGGGTAGTTTTGCGCAAGGCGACGTTTCTGCACAAGACTACGCCACCAAGCTACCGAGGCGAGACATTAGCAGCCGCGGTGGAGACAGCGTGCGGGCGCGGTCTTTCCGATCCCGCGAGGAAAGCAGCAGGGGACTGAACTTGCAAGAACTTCTTCGAGGCATCGACAGCAGATCCGGTGAGGGAAGCCTGGGAAACCTCACTAGGCCACCATACTAAGGCTGCGTGTCTGCCCTGGCGTGACAATTGGTCAAGGGGCCAATTCACAGCAGTAACGGAAGCGACAAGTGCTTCTGTGGACAAAAGCGACATACGGAATATGTTTGTACTTGCGACATTTTGGGAAGAGGTACGAGTGGCATCGAAGGGAAGGAAGAACGCCAGGCTCCCGTGAACTAAACAGGCTGGCAATTGGGCTTGTTTGAACTTGGGAGGTGTTAATATGGGGAAAAGTGCGTCTAAGGGTCAGAAATCAGAGCAGGAAAGGTGCTGTAATGACGCTGAGTGGCGAGAGAGCATACGAAACATTTGACAGGGCAGCAGCATTGCAAGCGATTAGAGCAGCGAATAGCGAATAACGAACAGTGGTACGGTAACCCTTACCGTCCATACCACCGTGAATCATGCGTGATTGAGGCTGTCGATGAATTGAGGCGTAGAACAAGACGTGAGGTCAGCGCATGGCGGTGAGGCTGCTCTGTGAGGCCAGACACGAAGACTCGCGTCAACACAACACCTGGAGGGAACAGCGGTATGACGCTGGTGCAAAGGAAACGGATGAGGCTCGCGGTCAGCGCCTCTCTCTGAGCGTGCCAGGCTCTGGCCTCCCAGGCTTCCATCGCCACGGCTTCCTGATTCACTGGATGAGCGAAGCGTCTGGAGCCTCGGATGGCCTACGCGGACCGTCGCAGCGGCAAGCCATGCCCCTGAGTTGCCTCCACCACTCTCAGGAGCCTCTTTTTGTCGAACAGTGAGCAAACGGCACGGGAGGATTGCTGCGCTTGACTCGGCTCTGGTGCGATACTTCATCCGCGGGCAGGTAGCTGCGTCGCCCAGGGTTTGGCGCTGAACTCCTCCGATGCCAATGACCAGCCTGCGGCGACAGGAGTAACGTCTGCAAAGCCAGGATGTTGGCCATCATCAGCCGCCAGTATCACTCATATGACAACATGGACATCGCTGCCACGGTCAGACCTGTGGCGGAGCGGCAAGAGCGGCAGATGGGATATCGAGTGCCTCCACCATTGGTGTGGCGGCAGCCGCTGTTTACACGTTAGCAGTTGTCGGATGCGGCTCGGTGGGAGTTCTGACGGTATGAGGCGGTGACAGGACAAGGGCCATGAGTAGGAGTCGGGCATGGATTGTGTCATGGCACGTCGATGCGTTGGCGTCGATGACAGTCGACACGAATGCTGGCAGCCACAAAACGCAGGAGAGTTCTGGTCACCGACATATCGGGTATTTGAAAGCGACAGAATTGGAGACGGAAGACCCAGCAGAAGGAGAGATGCCAACGTGACGGATAGGCTTGGGCGTGATGCTTTGTCGAGGGACTGAATTTGTGAAATTATGCGGCCATGAAACCCTGAGGTTGGGCTGAGTCAAGCGAGTAAAGTAATTCGGTAGGCAGGTACGGACGGCGTGGTCGTCGAGTCAGCAGACGTGGCAGCTTGTCCGGTTGCACTTGCAGTCGGTGAGCCGAACATCCATCACAGGAAGGTAGATGGCTGAGACGCCACCATTGGCAAGAGCGAGAGCAAAGGGAGTTCATAGCAGCGCAGTCTGGCTCCGCAAGATGTGCCTCATGGCTGCTCGGGACATCCGCGCGAGCCTTGCCGATCTGCAGTGGCACCTCTTCCGAGCCCGTCGCACACGAGTAGACAGCCAAGGCGCGAGGGCGGTCTCAAGATGCAGACTGACGTGCACTCAGTAGCCATTGGCCGCCATGGACGGCCCGCCCACTCGGCAATCGAAAACAGACGGCAAAAACGTCCGATGTTGTCGACCCTGGAGGCGACAAATTGGCCGCCATGCCGCCCAGTGTACTGTATCTGACCTCACAGATGCACGTCGTTTTCTGGGGTCTTGTCTTTGACGGAGATGCCTGCCGCGCATCTCAGTACCAAAGGGGCTGTCCGTCTAGCGATAGCCGGCGCTTCGTCGGACGGCGCGACGGCGGCGCATGGTATGGCGCGCTACCCCGTACGAGTTTCCAGACTGGCCAGGGCGTCGAGGTTCCGCGGTCGGTCGGCCATCTGGGGTTACATACCGCAGGCAAGGTAGCCTGGGAATCCCACGTGGGAGGCCGAGGGCAGTGAGTTGCCGTTGCAGGTTGCCCCGGCACGCGGGATCCTCTGAAGCCTCCCGCTGGGCCGATTCCATGCCACTTGACTTCGACGCCGCCTCAGCACGCCCGAATCGGTATTGGCACCTTGTTGGAGATTAGTTTAGCATGTCTCGAAGCTGCCCCGACGGCATGGGCATCCAATCGGGCGCTGGGCGTCGTCGCCCCGTCTCCACGGACGAGGTGTAACGGGATTGGCCACCGGTCCGGCGCAGGTACCGATACAGAAGCCTCTCGTCCTGTCCTGTCCTGGCGGGTACCTGAGCCTGCCTCGCTGCGCTGCGCACTGGCTGAGGCGTGTGCCTCTGCCCACACGTGCTGCAGTGGACGCCCCCGGCACCGAGTGGGGCGGGATTCATGTACAACTACATCATCACTTTCGATTGACAAGCCACTTTCGCGATGACGTTTGTTAATCTCGAACGAGAGGGAACAAGAGTCCAAGCTCGCGACGCCAAAGCCCCCGGCGGGTCAAGCAATTCCCGGACAGGCAGCTGCGGCAGGATGGATGCCCGAAAATCGAACTTTGAGCAGACTGGCGGAACGGCGGCAGAGCAAGGGGGCGCGAAGAGGATGGTGCGAAGCACGCAAAATTCGACAACAAGAGCAGCGGCCAACGCTGGATTCCGGCTCCGATGCGAACTGCGGACGTGGGCCAGACATTACGTAGGTGTCCGGGGAGGCTGCTCGTCCGGGGTCCGACTGACCCTTTGGGATCCACGGGTGGGAATGGAAGCCTTCCACTGCGCCTGTCGCCGCCAACCCAAGCCCCCCGGACAAGCCCACCATGCCCACCCACCTCATCAACCGCCCGTGGCCCTCTCTCTGTGCCAATGACTGCCGTGTCCGCCCCGTAGGCGCACTCGTACCTAGGTACCTACCTTACCTGACTTACTCTTGTGCCTGGCCAGCCCTGGTTATCCCGCGCTGCAAGCTTCAATCCCGGCGGCGCGGATGCGCCCCTGTTGGCTTGCTAAGTCGATTCCCACCATGCCACCCTCCCTGCCGAAGGGTCCCGTCTGTTTTTACTGCAGCCCTGCAGCATATCGGAGGACCCGAGGCCAGCGTCCAAGTCTGCTTTGCTGGATCGTCGCTCGATTTTTTATTCTCTCATCATCAGTCAGTCCTTCTCTGCCTTCTGCCTGGTGCCCCTGCCAGCCATAGGTACCTGCTCCGTGCCACAACCCAACTTGTTGCACAGCTTCCCCTTTCGCCCTGCCAAGGACCCGGCATTTCCATCTCGTGCCCTTCTTTGTTGCTCGCCCGCTTGTTCGTCTCCATCCGTTCTTCTTCGTGGCCCTCCGCCTCTGACGCTGCGCGCTGTCTTCTTTCCCCTTCACCCTTCTCGCCTCTCACCGAGTCTGCTGCGGAACAGATAAACCTCTGGCCTCGTCCCTTTGCTTTTGCAGAACTGAGCAGAGTTTCATGTGCTTTGGGCTATTCCCTCTCTCCTCCCCCTTTGCTTGAGACCCCCCCTGGTTGAATTGGGCTGCGACTCGTACGGCCGGCCGGCCGCTGCTGCAACATCTCACTTGTCTCTGCAACCCGCGTCGACGAAAACGCATACATGAGTTTGGGGCTTGGCGAAGGGTATATCTACACGTCACGCCGCCACCGTCATCACCTTTGCGCCCGAATCTTTTCGTTCAGAACGCCTCCGAGCGCGACCCGAGCGAAAAGCACGCCTTTGGCTTCCTACGCAGACTCTTGCATTATTACTGCCTGACAGCGCGAGGCAGTGAAGCAGCAACACGCAAGGGCAAACGGCACAGAGACTCGACTCAAAAGGCTCCCCCACCCGGTCCTCCAAAGACGATCTAGGCCTGCAGCTCCAACCTTCTCCAGACTAGCTGCTCCTCCACGACGGCCCGGAAATCTTCACAGCATCCCGCATCAACGCACTGTTTTATTTCCCCCCTTCACCGCCTTCGCGGAGCACAGAACGCACCGCAACGACACCTCCTGCGGCGATTGACGTCGCCACTGAACGGCCAATTGCTCTTCCAGCACCTCGGCGGAGCGGGCCCTGGCTCGAGGACGACATCTCATCTTCGCTCCCAGTTGCAGCGTCTTGTGGGATTGGCCCAGCTCGGTGCGGCCCACGGCGAGCGCAAAAAACCTGCAAGGCGAGGGACGGCGTATCGGCGCACACCCGGCCGCCATGGCGCCGCGTTACCACATGTCTGCGAGGTACGCAACCAGTCAATTGGAGTCGCCGCCACCGGGCCAGCCCGCTGACAATGCAATTTCAGCCGCGAGCTTCACGTCGTGGTCCTAGGAGCAGGTTCGTGAACGCTCAATTCATAATCACGTGCGCATTCACCTGACTGGGTTTCATAGGCGGCGTTGGAAAGAGCTGTCTAACTGGTAAGCTGCATCTTGTCCGCCCTGTGACAGGCAATCTTGGTCTGAGACACAACAACTGACACTGGCGCAGCGCAATTCGTCCACAATGAGTGGATTGAGAGCTATGATCCCACCATTGAGGACTCTTACCGCACCCAGCTCCAAGTTGATGTGAGTGGACAGCTGCAGCATGAATCGTCCCACCACCAAGCCTTCGCTGACTGACTCGGTCATATAGGGGCGTCAGGTTGTGCTTGAGATGTGAGTGCGCACGCGTGCACGCGAAGCAGCCATGTTGCAGCAGAAAACACTAACATGAGGGATGCAGCCTCGACACCGCTGGCACTGAGCAATTTGGTACGCTTTGATCCAACTCCCTTGCTCCGGCTGAGGAGCTTCACATCGCGTGACTGAGGACTGACCTGAATCAGTTGCCATGAGAGATCTCTACATGAAGACCGGACAAGGCTTCCTTCTCGTATTCAGCATCACCTCACCCTCCTCACTGACGGAGCTAGCCGGGCTGCGAGAGGAGATTATTCGCATCAAGGATGACGAAAATGTGCCCATGGTCATTGTCGGAAATAAGGCTGACCTGGAGGAGACTCGAGTCGTTCCGAGGGCAAAGGGCTTTTCCATCTCCCAAAAGTGGGGAGCTCCTTATTACGAGTCCAGTGCCAGGACGAAGAGTGAGTGCAACGATACCGTGGCGACTGACTCGCCATGCAGAGCCAATTGCTGACCACCTCGCAGCCAATGTGGATGAGGTATTCGTCGATCTGTGTCGACAAATGCTTCGCAAGGACGACGACTACTTGACGACAAACGAGGCCGATGACAGCGGCTTCAAGTTTGATGCCTTTCGCGGCTCCAACAAGCGTCGGCGGCGTATGAGGAGGAGAGACCATGGCAGCCCGCGCTGTGTCATTCTCTAGGCATCGACTACTATGCGACTGTTTCAAAGCAGTGGAATTAAAATAAGCGAGCTCCATTGGATATTGGAAGGATGATAAAAGTTACGACGCATTACGACATTTTATTTTGGGCCTTTGAAGAGATAGCGCGTTTTTGCCTAGGGATGGGACCTCGCGGTTCAACCCGATTTACTGGGGACCAATTATGGTTCGAGCGGCTTACTTTGCATGCCGGCGATCTGCTCTGACACCTCTTGGCCGCGGGCTGGGGTGCTCTTCCAGGAGGGCCATGAACTGCGAAACGGCAAGATGGCACCAGCAACGCCGATGGTATATCGGAACCGGAACTCCAAGAGGGAGTGATGTGGAAGAGGAAGAGTGGTATGGACAAGCGTGGGCTCTCCCCGACTAGGGACGGTGGAAAGGAGGAAAAAA
>JALHBY010000037.1:73023-274490 GCA_024340155.1 Tolypocladium pustulatum | reverse complement strand
TTCTCTGTCTATCTTGTCTTGGCTCACTGCGGGGATAGGATTAGCATTCGTTTGAGAACGACTGGAGACATGAAGCCAGTACTATAGACGAGTTGGATACAGTGCACGAGTTGCGCAGCCATTTGAGGTCCTTTCACACAA
The DNA here is from genome assembly GCA_024340155.1 of Tolypocladium pustulatum. Lineage (NCBI taxonomy): Eukaryota > Fungi > Ascomycota > Sordariomycetes > Hypocreales > Ophiocordycipitaceae > Tolypocladium > Tolypocladium pustulatum. The sequence goes on along the minus strand of JALHBY010000037.1, from coordinate 274,349 downwards.
GGCCATCGGCTCAACCCGAAGAAGAGAGCTGTTTTCTGTGTTTTGTACCACATGCACTCCAGGCGCCGTGCAGAGCCCCTTAGAATGCGCGTGCACAGGTAGCCACGCCCTTATATATATGCATGTGCAATATGTACATGATGGCCAGGAAATGTGCTTCATTTCCTCATTACCATGTTCAATAAATCCCCTATCCACGCCAGCGTACCTCTGACGCTGGCCGCCACGTTCAGCAGCCGCACGTATCGCCACGTAAACGTCTCAACCTCGTCGTAATCCCCTGCGTAGCACTCCCACGCCGCTCGCCCCTGGCCGTCGCCCTCGTGCGCGACCACGGGCACCTCGCCCTTGGGCGCGTGCTTGAGGCGCGGGCCGACCATGAGGGCTCGGCCCGCGATGTTCTCGTCAGCGACGAGTCTCGTCGCCGCATCGATAACGTCGGGCAGGAGTGCGGGCCCGGCGCTACCAGAAAGCAACACCGCCTCAACGGCGCCGGGGAGCATGCGGCTGCCGCCGACGTAGTAGGGCGCGAGCATGTTGACGCGGATGCCGCCGCCGGGCGTCGTGAATGCCGTGGCGCGCAGGCTGCGGAAGAGGCCCGCGATGGCGTGCTTGGACATGGTGTACTGAGCCTGGCCCGGGAGGGGGATGATGGAGGCGACGCTGCCAACGAGCAGGAGGCAGCGGTCCGGGCGCGGGTTAAGAGCAAGGTGGTGTAGTGCGAGATGCACCGTGTACGTGGCGCCCGTGACGTTCACATCAAGCGTGGTGACATTGGGCTTGGGCAACTTCCCGTCGGCCAGGCGCGGGTTCTCAAACTTGCTGCTCTCGCCGGGGTTGATGACACCCGCGTTGGGGACGACGATGTCGATGGCCTTGTGGGGACTGCGGCTTGAAGCGGCGTCGAACAGGGCCGTCTGGTCGTCCCAGCTGGTCACGTCGCAGCGCTGGTAGTGGAACGTGGACTGCGGGTGCGCGATGCGGAGAGCCGCGACGAGGGCCTCGCCGGCGCGGTCGTCGACGTCGCCGATGAAGATGTGCGCGCCACGGGCGGCCCAGCTGCGGACCATGCTCTCGCCGAGGCCATTCGCGCCGCCGGTGATGACAATGGTCTTGTCCCGCAGCGTCGAGGCGTCGTACGGCTGCGACACGTCGATGGGCGGCGACTGCCTGATGATGGGTCTGAGGTCCATTGTCGTCGCGAGAGCCGAGACTTGCCTAGAATGTCTGTCTGCCGGGGCGCTCCACCCTCTGGCAGCGGCTGTTGCAAGACGGGCTGGCGGACGCTGCGGAGGCGGCTACTTATACGTTACGTCGTGGCATCGGTCAGATATCGAAATCCAGGATCATGAGATTTGCCTGGGCGCCCGTACATATCGCGAGCCCCACCCGTTGAGGTGAGGCTGAACCGTCGAGGCCCACCATCACAAACGCCGACTTCATCACGCAGCGGAGCGATGCCTGGCCATGATGAAGCGTAAAGACCTCGACGAAAGAAGGACTCGTTTCGTTTTATTCGGCGGTTGATGAGTTTGAGATTGGCAGTTGGGCAAGTCTCGCGCTGGCAGGCCGAGGTTGGCGCTGCTCCCTGTTAGTCTCGTCGATGTGATCGTTCTGATAACAAAAAGGAAACACAATGCTGTCCAAGGGGGCTGAAGAGGCAGGCTTGAATGCACTGCCTCATCTTTCACGCCCGAACCTCTGTCCACCATTACTTACTGCAAAGGCCGAAGAGGGTATTGCGGCAGAAGCAAGGAGATGCAGTTCGTTCGTAGACAGGACCAGGCGATGGGAATACGGCGCCATCTCAGTGCACCAGCCGACCATATGACAGTCGTCAGCGTTCACTGCTGCCAGGGCAAGTGTGCAACTTGTATTTGAAACCTGGGAGTTGGGTATTAAGTGAGAGCGCGAACTTATATCAGATACGCGCAGCTGAAGCAACCACTTCATGCAACTCCGAGGCACCAACCTGCGGAGCTCCAACTTCGCACGGGAGGGACTTACCTCAAAGACGCTGATAAGCCATATGTGCATACTGTACTCTATACAAAAGTTGGAAGGCAAGGGCCGAGCATCTTGGCAGCTGAATTGCCTGTCCAGACCCTCGTCCGCCCACGATTCAGTATTTCCCTGATCCTCAATCACCGATGCAGGTATCGACTCTACTTCAGCAGCAACTGTAGCATGGGAAGAGCGGAAGCCCAAACGCATCGCGTTTCTCCTGAAGCTCACGGCACGGTGCCCACGATGCCAAGCCCGGGAGTGCTCAGCTTTAAAGCCGGGCACGCCTCAAACACGAACGCCTGGTTGGGCTATACGCCAAGCTTTCATTAGCGTTGGCTAGTCCAATCCCAGTAGCCAACAGGATGGCGTGCCGGGGGGTTGGGGGCCCAGTCATAGATTGGATGGGGTCTGCCTGGGGACTCCTCATGACAGAAGCTCTCAGCAGCTAATTCATTGGCCAGCGGTTCGCGGCCTCCTGGAGGGTTTGGAGGGGTAGCTGAGAGCGATCTCCAGTGTTGACCCTGGAGCTGGCCGGATGGATGGAGGGGCACAAGCAGATCGCACAGTGGCATGCTGACCGGGAAGTGAACGAACTGTCCAGAGATTCACATCAAGGCGAATCGACACATCATACCGCTGGTGGCCACGGGTGTGACGAGCGAACCTACGTACGACGTTGCCTTGCAGTCGGAACAGGGAATAGACCTTCGGGCACAGAAGGCACCTGAAAAGGCTTTGTCGAGGGCTGGCAGCTCCCTCCCTCTTCAAGCTGTAATTAGGGTCGCGACTCGCAAGGAACGCAGCTCCGTAGATGGGACTGACTGGTCAGCCTACCCGATGTCCGCCTAGCATCGAGGCCAGCGCAATGAGATGGCCGGAGCTTACCTCATAAACACTGACAACAGTCGTATGCTGCTGGAGGTGAGGAACCAAGACAGCTGAGTGCATTACGGCCTATGATCTGGAGTGGTAGAGCAGTTCTTTGGAGCGGGCATGAAGCCAGCGTCACTGTAAGCCGAAAGTAACAACCCCTTGTAAGCTCATGCAACGCCAATACGAGTATTGACGCGTGGCAGTACGGAAACACTGGGGATAGGTAACTACCTTAATCCTTACGCACATTGCCAGTAAGCAGTACGACTACGCGCAGCCATCTCCGTCTCGAGCCGTTGCAGCGTCGTATTCCGAAAGAGCGAGATGCCTTGAGCTTTCAAGCAGCGCTAGCAAGCGGTTGGTGCCTCATGAGCTGACGGAATACTTCCCCGAGCCAGTTGTGAGTCGATGTTGCTAATTGGCTAGCCCGCATCAGCCAAGCTTGTCTGCACCGAGTGTGATGGGCCAGGGTCGGCGACAGTAGCGTGCAGCATTGGCGGCCAATGGCATCGCCACCGCCAGAGATTGAGATGGCCATGCCGCCAACCCCGGCGACTGCGGCCAGCATTCGCCAAGGCGGACACGTGGGGTTAAGTGGGAGCTCCGCCGCGGTGATTTTTCGAGATGGGGCGATGAGGCGGCTGAGGTCGTCCCTGTCCGAGCCTCAAATTTTTTATTGTGATTCGCGGCAAGCATACTACAGACGCCGGCAAGGACGGCTGCAGACGGGGCACTTCTCGGCGAGCGTCAACCCTGGAGAATATACGTCGAGGGCGTTAAGGACTGGTCGGAGGTCAAGCAAGGATCATGTACGGACTACCTACTCCGTACACCATTCGCCTGCATTCTGCGGTGTCATTGGACAAGCCGACCAGCCTCGGAATCGCCAGGTAGGTGAACTTTTGGCCAGCGTGAATCCGCGCAGGTAGCGGGCGATCGAGAGGCGAATATGCCGTCAGCCACTGCAGCCTTTCTGGTGCGAGCAGCCCCCAAGGCTGCCAGCTTACTTCGTTCGTTGGGCCGCAGGCATCATCCGACCTGCTGTCAAATATTTCTCACCACGGAACACCATGGCAACGTCGGTTCCGTAGGACTTCGTACGTAGCTTACAGTACGATTTGATATGATACCATGTGATGGCACATGCTGGCCGGCAGATGCGTCTGCGCAGGCGTTGAAAATAAGCCAGTACCTTGGCCGTCATGGTGTCGACTTGGGACGATGGGATGGTGTGTTGGAGAGCTCTCTCAGGCTTCTAGCGTGAAGTCGTGATTTCCATCCGTCCACAAACGAACGAGAGGGGCTATTAGCTCATGACCACCAGTAGATCGTTGGGTGCCGTGACCGCTGACGCCTGCGAATCATGGCACGAGCAGAGGAGAAGCTGGATGAGGCGATCGGAGGAGCCTTGCGTCAGCCTGGACTGGATATCGTGGATGGGACCAGAAGCGGTTTTGTGAATGGGAAGATGACGTCTGCCCTGGGTGGCCCTGCCCTGGATGGCCCTGCGCAGGAAGGCGCCGTTCGCTAGGCCGCCAGGGTTAATTCGGGCAGAGAAGGAGCGTGGCATGCCTGGGCGTGGGCGGCAGCTCGGGTGCGCCTGCTGAAGGTGCATGTGGCCTGCGGCCCTCCTGCGGCCAGAAGGCGCCGCCGCGCAGTGCAGGCAGCCCGGTCCAGCCAGTGGAGGGGCCCTTACGAGCCGGGGGCGCTGGCAGTGGCGCGAGAGCGTGGATGGGGGCCGCTCCCGGTCACTCTACTCGTAGGGCGCAGGCCACGCTGCGGCCACATGAAGGGGCATCCCAAGAGTCAGAGCACCCACCACATCCGCCAGTGGGGCCTGGCCGGTCCCTGTCGAGCACCCAGCATCCAAACTCCATGTCACCCAGCTTCCACTGCCGGGTCCTGCACCTCGCCCGAACTGGCACTGCGCGCTGCACCCACTCAACGCCGACATCTGGACAGATGAGGCCCAAGCCATCCTCGGAGACTTGTCGAAACAACTGCTCTAGGTGGCAGATATATTAGCACTATTGCTGCGCCAGTCATTGCTGTTCCTCACCAGCAAATCTCGCACGCATCGCGGCACTGAACCGTCCGTTGTCAAACGCGCCTCAGTCGACAGCGACGCACCTCTCCTCAACCTCCTGTCTGCCCGGCAGCCATCCAAGCTAACCATCTTGCATGCTGATCATACCCACAGCCTTGCCGCACATGGATGATGATGGCTGTACAAGAAGCTTCGCCAGCAGCCCGTGCATCCTATGCCATGCCATGCCTCCATGCCTTGCCTTGCCATGTCCGTCTCCCGCCCTGCTCCGGGAACCCAACAACGAGACACATGCTGCAGGAAGGACCCGGTAGACTGCTCCTCACCGGTTATGCACAATCCCTTGCAACCTCTCCCTGCCGCTATGGCGTCCGCTGGCAAGGCGCCAGACAACCGAATCACAAGGGGCGGAAGCAAAGACGTGGCTCCTGTCGAGGCCACGGATGGAGCATTTCCCTCGCTGTCGGGCCACGTCCTCACGCGCATGCATAAGATAGTATTACAGGTGCCCGTATTGCGCAAGTTGCGCTTGCCAAGTCGTGTTGCTCGAGGCGCCGTCCAACAGCACCTTCGGATAACCCACGCGTCGCCAGAGCGCCGCCAGATCCGTGGCGTTCTCGTTGTTAAAGCCGCTGCAATTTTTGCCGTCACCAAAGCTCCAGCTGAAAGCTCCGACAACTCAGCTTCGTGCTGCTGATCAGCTAGGTGAAGTCTCGACTCCCGGGAGCATCCTAGATGCCCCTGCCGAGGCTGTCCTGCGCCCGCGACATCCTCTGCATTGGCAGTGCTGCCTTTCGTCGCCTCAGCAGCCTACTGCTAGACTCCACCCACCCGACTGTGGACCGATCCCCCACACACACTTCAACGTCGGGGTGGGGGGAGCTACTTACCCTAGCAGCTTGGGCCCTATCTAAATTAAGTACCCCGGGTGCGGACAATGCGACCCCGTGCCTGGCGCTCCCTCCTCTGCCCTGCCTGTCCGTGTGGTCCCTTCACTGGAGACACCATCGACCATCACTTGTTACCCTCGCGCTCGCCTTATCTGGGGCTTCATGGTGTAAGTCTGACGGTAGCGGCCACGGCCGTTCGAGACATCTTATCCACCTCCCCCTGCCCCAACGCGGTCCCCGAGGCAAAAGGAAGCAGCGCAGTGGAAAAGTTTGCTCCCAACACATCGCGATCCCTATGTGCACGCGTGCAGGTGAGCAGCAAGGTGAGAAGGCAGTCAGCGACGCAGCCCGTCGCGCCCCAAGCTATAGACCAGCAACACCAGCACTTCTCCCGCTCGCCAGTCGGTCCGTCCGACTACGAGTGACTGTCTTGTCCTTGGCCGGATCAGTCAGTCACAGGATTGCCTGTAATTTTAGCATTTGGGTCTAGCCGTACAAAGTTGCCCACGGCTCGTCTGTCGCGTTGGTTTGACTTTGCCTGGCGGCGTTCCCTCTGTTGCGCTCGTGCTCCGATTGGCGGCAGCGTCTGGTGGAGCGGACTAGCACCGCCTTCAGCACCAGAAGCAGCTTCAGGCTGCGCCGCTCACCCCCTCGAGCAGTGGGAGCATTGCAGCCACCCACTCTTGTTGTCTCCAGGAGAAAGATGGCCGAGGTGAGTCGAGCGACGCGGCGCGACGTCGCGGTCCTCGCTGCTGGCGGTGGTTGCGCCTAGGAATACTATAGCGAAACCCGAGGTGTCGTGCCGTCGGTGTCACCTCCCCCTCTCTCCTCTCACCACGGGGCGATTTGCCGACTGGGTTTCTCGAACGAAACAAGTTGATAACCTTTGATCTCCCCAGCCTCGCGTCTTGGCCGCGTCCCGTCTACAGCCGCGTTTGGTGTTACCTGCACGAACTTTACTAAGTCGACTGCGATTCTTGGCTCCCATCAAGGCAAGTCAGGTATACAGGCGCTCTGTCGCGTCTCGCGCAAGGGGACGACCAACTGCGGCAAACGCTGCATCGTCAACGCCAAGCGCACCCTCCGGAACCAGGTTGGACCTGCACCCGGGCCTCAGGCGCTGTACGAGTACCTGTAGTAGTCCGTACGGACAACGTGCACGGCTGCGACAGACGCGGCACATCCACCTCCCTCCGTCTTCCCTAAGGTACTGTACTGTGGGGCGTCCTTCCTCTGTGGCTTTGTTGTGTGTCTCGCTGGGTCAGAAGGCTGTCGCTGTCTCTCATCAATCACAGCTCAGGCTTGCCCCAGGTCGCCCCATCCACCCACCACCCTTCCATCCAACCCACTCGTTCAATCGTCCAGCCCCCCCAGTCCCGTCTAGCGCGAGCCTCGAACGAGGCCACCAGGACCCGGCTTGCGCTGCCGTCTGCCCTTCCAGGACCCCCCCGAAGTCATTAGCCTGGCCCGCGACAGTGACAAGACGGCTGTGCTCCGCCTGGCCTGTGAGAGGCGCACGCTCGCTCGACGTCTCTCCAGCCCGACGTCGCTCAGTCGCTTGCTGTCGACCACCACACACACACCATCCATTCCCCCCCCTCAGTTCTCTTCGCCGTTCTGCGCCCAAGCCTCCGTCTTCAACGCGATACATACTTTAACTTGTCTTGTTCCCCGTCGTCCTTCCCAGCACTCCAACTTGCAACCGTGTCGCTGAGCTGGGAGACTGCCTCGACGTTGCGCGTTTCATCCCCCACGCCATTCACTCATCCAGGCTCGCCGCTGAGAGCTTCGCGCCTCATCTATTGCGACAGGCAAAGCTGCGCTGCTGCCACCACCACCCCCCTCAGTCTCAACAACCACTGCGCGCGCGCGCTCCCCTCACCACCAGCGACGACCGTCGCGCATCCACGATCGTCCCTTTTGGGCGACCTGTGAGCCGCCTCTTGACGCCACATCGTCCGCCGCGCAGACCGCATTCAGCACCGAGTTGAGATCGCGCTCGCCACGCGCGCTGCCTCTTCAATTTCTCCGTGCCCTCGACGCAACCCGATCGCATCCATCTCCTCGACCCTGTCGCGTCGTCAACATCTTTGTTTTTACTACTGCGACGTGCGACGGGCGACGTGCGACGCACGACTTGCGGCAGCGTCAACTTCCTTATCGCAACCTCGTCGCATTCCTGACCGACCAGACACTTTTGTTACCGCGACCATCCATTCCGCCCACCATCTTGCGCATGCACCCGATTGTTGGGACATGAACGCTGACCAGAGCGCACCACCGCCGCCACCTTCCCGCCAGCCAGCTGCAGTCGCGTCTGCGAGACCGCTGCATTCCAACCGTGCGAGTCCTTGCCTGCCTCCTACCACGGCCGCTGCCGACAATCGAGACATGGCCGCCACTGGCTTCATGCCGACGTCGCACGCCTTCCGACCCACGCCGCCGGCGCAATCGCCCTATCCGCTTAACATGTCGACGGCTCATCTCTTCGAGCGCGAACCTACCAAGCCCGTCGGCGCCCCCTTCTCCAAGTCGCCCTCGCCTATGGTTCGCGTCCTCATCCGCCGTCTGCCACTCAACACTTCCGAGGAGTCTCTGCGCCTGATGGTTGTCTGGTCCAAGGAGCTGGCCGATGTTGAGTTGCTCCCTGTGGACACGTCTGAGGATGAGGGGTTCAGATCTGCCCTGATGCGATTTCGAAGCATTGCTGGGGCGACGGAAGTGAAGAACATGCTTGACGGCCGGTCCAACATCTCCAACGACGCCGAGATGATTGTCGAGATTCTTGCGTCCAGCCCCATCGCAGCAAGACGGCACGTAACGGATCAGACATCTTCGAGCGCGGCATCGTCCGCGACGTCCTCGGCCCCCGGGTCCCGACAGCCGTCGCGCTTCAACGGCGTGTTTCCGCCGATCGAGAGGATCTCTCCAACATCAAACGGCGGCTTCCCGGTTCACGAATTTTCGCACACGGACCCCGGTGCCAACTACCAAAGTTTCTTTTCTCCGCAGTCCCCAATCGGAAACCACCTCTCCGACCGCCCCAGGATATCCGGCAAGACGCTCATCAACGACGACTTTGGTGACGACGACGAGACGAGCGATCTGCTCAAGGATCCTGTCGCCTACGCTGAAAACGGAGCAGCTTCCCAGCGGAGGGCCACCGCTCCACAGATTCCGATCGGTCAGATGATGGCGGGCCTGTCTCTCAACACCAACGGTAACACACCAGGGCCATCGTCGTTGCCGCAGTACATGACTCCCGTCTCCCCACTCAGCTCGGCGGGACCGGGCTTGAACTATCCTCTCAGCGGGCACAGCTACCAGCCGCGGCACAACTTTCCCCCCGTCAACCCCGCTGACCAGAACCCACCCTGCAACACGCTCTACGTCGGCAACCTGCCCATCGACACGTCCGAAGAGGAGCTCAAGGCTATGTTCTCGAAGCAACGGGGTTACAAGAGACTGTGTTTCAGAACTAAGCAGAATGGGCCAATGTGCTTCGTCGAATTCGAAGACATCTCCTTCGCTACGAAGGCGCTCCACGAGCTATACGGGCACCCTCTTCACAATAGCGTCAAGGGCGGCATCCGGCTGAGTTTCTCCAAGAACCCGCTCGGCGTCCGATCAGGTCAGGCTCCTGGACAGTCCTCGTCAAGCAACATGAGCAACTTGAACGGAGTGATGGCGGCAAACTCGAACGGGTTTAGCACTGTCCACGGTCCCCCTCCTGGCCTGGCTGCCCCTCCTGGCTTGGGATCCGGACGTGGCAACTACAACCTGGCGACATCCACGAACACGGGCGGAGGCCATCCACACCAGGGCTCAGGCTTCCCAGGCGGGCCTAACCACCCGTGGAATGCACCGGCCTACAACAACGGGGTGGCCGCGGGCCCGAACGGGCCTCTTCAAGCAAACTCGACGTATCCCCCCCGGCATATGATGGGGAGGTAGTCGTCCATCGTTGGCCCGCAAGCGGTACAGACTTCTGTCTGAAATAAGCACGCAAGGCTCATTAGGCTTAATAACGGCAGTTGTGGACAGGCTCTTAGGTGTGGCGTTGCAAGGCGGGCAACGGGTACTCAACTCTCTTGCTTGTTTTCCATACTCTACGAGGGTTAACACGCCGGTCCTTCCAAGACACCCGTTCTCGAGCTGCCACAACTGGCGGTTGTATGCCAGACACCTGAGCTTGCCATGTTTGAAGTCCAGCTCACTTTTGTCTTATCTAGGCTCCCTGGGTGGACAAAATACGAGGTGCCTCCGATGGACACTACCGCCTTCTTGATATCATATATGATACACGATCTCTGCATACACGATCTCTGCATACACAGTCGAGTCATGGCTTGAATTTTCGAGGTCACCACGTTGAGAGATACCATAATTGTCACGGCGTGGCGGCAATTCGTTTAGTCGGGGACTCATTTTGCGATCGCGTCTCACTTCTGCCACAGACGGTCCATGCAGCGGCGCAGAGGGTGCTGTGGCGCTTTGGAATTTACTACGAGGCGTCGACGGTGTGAATGCACAGCATTTCACCCACCCCACGAGATCTGGCGCAAAACGAAAGGTCCTTGGGGAACGTGACCACGGAGTTCAGGGGGGTTTTACTATTGAGCATTTGCATGGTATATCGGCCGGCCTTCCGCATGGGGGCTGTTACATGACCAGACGCCGGCGCAGTCACACTTCAGGCCTAATCATTCCTTCAGCACCACGCGCTGCTAAGTTCGCCTCTCGGCTACATGGATTCGTCAACCTGCCTGGACACTTCAAGGAAAACGTCAGCTTCGGCATTCAGCACAACAAAATCAGAAAACCTAAAAGTACCACAAAAAATCACGTCTTAAAGGAAACTATACCACGGAACTGGTGTTTACGAAAGACGACAGGTTTGGAGTAACAAGGTGTTTCATCGTATGGAATACGGGACATCGATCAGGCCGGGCTTGAGGCATGGCGTCGCATTACACCTCAGACTCAAAGGGTATGGGACACACCTTGTACCGCATCAATGGCATCGGAGGGCAGGAGTCAGCATTTGTCGGGTCTCGCATCGAGCGGGTAAAGATCATATGCATGAGAAACCAGTTTGACCGATTGAGTCTGCATTTTGGGACGACGGGTTGGGAGGGTAAACACGGCATGGTCAGGGGCATCTTTCGGGTCAAGTCATGATGGACGCCGTTCCACGACGAGGCGAAGAGGACCGGTCTATGAACTTGTCACTCGCCTCATGGATGGCAGGCGCGTCTTGAGAGGCTTAGCGGGCATGGCGTTGCTTTTGCTGACGGAACACACTTTCTTTTTTCTCGCCTTAATGACTTTTGATTCCCCTCCCCCCTTTTTCATATCTGCGCCCTGGTTGGCTGGAGTTTTCTTCCCCGGGTTTGATCTGAGCTGCATTGGGCAGGTGGAAAGGCGAATGCTTCTTTTGGTTTTCAGGAATTCCCCATTGCTTCTCTCCTTGTGCGCATTCAGTACGAATCAAGTTTTTTTCTTTCTTTTTTTTAAGTAGTTCAGCAATGGTCATAGAGCGGTTTACAGCATGCGAATGCGCCAGGCGTCTTGATCTGTCCCTTCAACCGGTGACGTAGTTGGTGTCTCCGAAACGGCGCTGTATCCGTAGTAGTATTGATGATGCTTCGCGTTGTCTCACTCCGGCCATGCTCCCCACATGCGCACCTGCCAAGTTCTGTGTTGACTTCAGTCCAATGACCAATGCTGCCAGCCCTGCGCGCTTGGTTGACAACCATCAACCCAAGACAACGAAAATATGCCGGGTTCGGGCCTGCCAAAGCCAGAACCCCCATGTCCGCAGCTGCGGCCTTTGTAGTGCCACGTTGCTGGGATCATATGGTGTAGCCCAGAAAAGGCTGCTACGAGCTCTCTGCAGCTTTGGGGGCAGGGATGAAGCAAGTAGCTGCCTGGGATTTGGTAAATGATGTTGGCCAGGGGTCCGAGCTTCGGTCCGCGCTTGGGGGAGGATGTGGGTGTGATGGAGAATGTGGTTGAATGGACGGCTGTGAAAGAGGTTGTGCCTCGTTGGGCGCGGCGCAGGGAGGTGTGTGGAACGAAGGTCCTCCATTGGGGTCGGGGGAAAGACGTGGCCATGGATGGTGAATGTATATGCATGTAGTGGCGGCTTTAATTGGTAATGCGGGAAACGTGGATTATCAATGTGAGGCAGACTGCTTGCAGACATTGAGGCCTTTGATTCTGGGAAACCATCCATGGCCCCATTGGCGAGTCGCACCATGGTTTTCGGGGAGGGATTAATGTCTCTGGAGCAAGTCAAGATGACTTGCTGAACGAGCAATTTCCGACGAGTTGTCTTGGGCTATGAAAACGTGTGTCACACGGCGTCAACGTGGCTACGAGGTATAGACTGCTGTAGCGTCGAACGTTCAGAGACAAAGGTTCCTCGCATGCCGTAATGGCGAGACATTCAAAAGGTGTCAAAGCTCTATCCCTCGTGTGCTCTTGGCAATGCGATTCGTCGAAACGTTGGGCCCCAGCCCTTGGTGTGATGGATTAAGTTATGGATTGCTAAGCTTTTCTCGGCTTCACTGCCCTGTCAGCTGCACAATTGGGCGCACAGCCGAGTCAGAAGACTGCGTGTCACAGACGAGACTTGCTTTATTGAAGGTGTTTGATTTTTCGCAGAGTTTTGTGACCATAATAATCATGTCTCGTAGCAAGCTACCCTACTGATTTCGCGCATATGTATTAATCAGCTTGAGGAGAACTCTAACATGCATTGCTGGGCGCATGAGAGGACAGGAGAGGTAGAATCCTACATATCGGTCATCCAGAAGAAGTCTTCCTCGCCTTCGTGGCCAAATCCTATACTTTGATCAAACTTCGCCTCCGTGAATATATCTGCAGGGTCTAGACTTGCAACGTTGCGACAAGGGTGAGATGCGTTTGGTATGTCCCCTGTATGTTGTCAGTTCGTAGAGTAGGTCTAGAGAATTCATGCGGTTGCAACCAACCTCGGCATCCATATGCGAAATCAGTCATAATTGTAGCAAGTTCGTAGACCTTGGCAATGTAGGATCCGACTTCACTACGGCCAGCCACCAGACGAAGTAGGCCCAGAAAGGAATGCAGCAGCTCTATATCCCTGCTCTCGGTAACATTGATGGCACTGTGCTTTGCGAGCTGAAGCAGCCCTACTAATGGGTACGATGCTATGAGTCTGGGTAGTTCGCAATAGAGTGTGAGTTTGTGAGTTCATCAACTGGCCTTTCTTTGGGGGCGGGCAAGTCCTTACCGGGTCAGCATTGCATAGTGACCTAACTCGGTCTGATGCCTCCAAGAGTCAACAAATAAGCGCAGACAGTTTCTCGCATCGTCCACGAGTCGGCTGCATGCATCTGCGTCCTCAGTGGCGGGCCAGAGCACCATTATGCGAGTCGAGTAAAACGAGATGGCAAGTTCCAGCCAACAAGAGTTGAGATGTTCACACCCTGTATATTCCCTTCCAAATTCTCCCCACCAGTCTTGCAGGCTTCCCTCTAACGCGGAGACATTTTGCATAATTGTGTCGTGATTCTTCAAGCTTGCCTCTTTTACGTAAAGAGTAGACAGCGCGTGTTGCTCGACGTCGGCAAGCTTGGTACGGGCGAGCAAATGGGCTGCCGACTCATGCAAAAGAAAAGCAGTGTCATTATCGTTCATGATAGCTGACGGCACACATGACGACCAGCCCGTTGTCCATTGAACTGAAAGACTCATAATTCGAAGGCAATATAGTACATTCTGCCTTTCCAGAAGCTGATCTGAATCGATCTGATCATCGGAGCCTGCAGATGAGAAGAGCCCGATACAGCTTGCCACGTACAAGGCAAGATTTAGTAGCAGACTGTGGGTGTTTTCGGCAAGGTACTGTTGTGCTACCAGATACTGCGCCACCACTATTAGCCTTGACCTTGGCGGCTTCTTGCATGGGTCAAGGGAAAGGCGTTTGATTATACCTACCAACGATAGAAGCGCTTGGACATTGGCCAGGCAAGGGAACAGCAACAGCTCAACTCTGCTGACTGCGCGCTTGGCATTGGCGACAAAAGATCTGGTGAGGTCATCATCCAATGACGGGAGGTTGTCATTAACCAAGCTTGGTCCAGCGTCTCCTCCTTTGGAGAGTAAGGATTGCGCCGCCAACGTGAGCAGGATGAGGTTGTTTGAGCACACCACGTAGGCGTTGTGGTGGACCACTTCTGGAGGTCGCTGTCCAGTCTCAACCAACCGCTTGAAGCCCTGTTTGGTCCAAATTGGAACGTAAGGGTTGATGAGGTCGAAGTAAGGATCTATCATGACTTCAAGGACCGCGCGTGGAGGACTCGAGACTGGGCTTCCGTCAGACGTGGGTGTTAATTCACCCAATGTCTCTGCTAATTGGCCAAGGCTCATCCGAGCGGTTGCCATACTAGCCCTCGCGACGTTTTTGCCAGTGAGTGTTCTATCAATCGGATCCAGGACAAACTCAATTGCGTCGTGGATGAGCGACAGCAGAGAGGTAGATCCACCGCAGCTCTCATTCTTACCATTGGATGACGTCTGGCGGCTACCGGGACGGCGCTCTTCACACCTCGCAGGTCTACCGAAGGTTAAAAGCTCCGCGTCATTCGAATTAGAGGTTGAATGAGACGGCGATAAGGCCGATTCGGATGGCTTGTCTTTGGGGTGCAAGTCGATAAGCAAGGACCGGATCTCGGTCACTGCGCACTCTACTTGGTTTAGGCGGTTGCCGAACTTGGCGATGGCCTGATTTCTATTTGTTGAACTAATGATCAGCCCCTGGTCTGGAATTGTGGAATCTTGACAAAAGAGTAGCGCCAGGAACGTCGGGCCACGGGCCGACAGTCGAATCATACCCGAAGGGTCAGAACTGTGGTGGCGTTGCCTTACAGGATAGTTATCTGGCTGGGTTTCTTTCCCTGGCCGAACCATTCACACTTCTGCGAAGTGCGTACACAGTTGAGACAATGCGGTCGCTCTCGGCCACAGCGTATCTTCTTCGCACGGCATGGATCACAGACTGTCGAGAGAGCGCGCAGTTAGATGCCGCAGCCTGGGCATTGGCGTATACGCTTTGAACATGTACAGTGAATACACACCAGAGTAGTCTGCCGTTGAAGCCGTCTCCTCATCGTGCCCGGCCTTCCTGATGCTTTAGCGGCACGTATGAGCGGTCGGGAGCGCACCTCGCCAATAAGTGGACGTACATCTTCCGATTGAAGCCTCTTTCGCCTTACTGACGGCATTTTGGCTCATTTGACGAGGAGAAAGGTGTCGGTCAACGGCGGTTGATCGCAAAAGGATATCTGAAGGACGCATAGCAGCCAATGCTTAATCACTCGCAATATAGCACTGGCTTCTCTGGAACGTCTTTATTGTAGGCGCACCGATTACAAGGCCCCCGCCCCCACCCCCGGGGCAACGCAGAACATGCAGTCAGGAACTTCTGCTGAGCGCCGAATGACCGCATATAAGGCTGGACGCATGCGGCTGGACCATTGGTGCTATCATCGGTCTGTGGTTGTCGATTTGCATCGAGTACACCGGACACGGGGAGAACCCATTTCGACAAAGCGGGGGAACCTGGCTCGGCCTCTTCCGCTTCTGTGCCGTAGCTGTCACCATACGGTTGAGAAAACGCTACAGTACATGAGCCCCGAGTCGATTTCCCCGCAAGAAAATGAAGAAATTGCTACAAGCTTCTGACCAGGACGACATACTCGGCGGCTCCCAATGCAGTCAGCAGATGCCACCAGCCATGTAGCTCCAGCAGCCATGCCCACGGCAGCCCGACCTTGCTCCTCAGCATTCTCAGCTGCAGGCATTGTTCAAGATCGATGTTCCAGGCCACAAAAGCCAAGATGATAAACGATGCGGCCCTCCAAAAGCGTCGAAGTAGTCTGCTCTTTTCGCCCTCGGTCCGCTCGCGGCAGTAGATGAGGTAGAGCGTACGCGGCCAAATCAGCTGGACCATGGTAATGAATGTGGTCAGATGGACGATGATGCTGCCAGACCTAATGTAAAAAGCCGATATACCCGACACAACGAGCGCGATCGCTACGGTGAGCGAACGCCTAACACAGGGGCTCTGACCACGGGTGTAGAGCGCCTGCAGCAGGCAGCCGCCGAGGAGCAGCATGGACAAATCATCCGAAAATTGCGGGAGCTGCCGCAACGTGGCATGATATACCGTGGAAGTGATGCCCACGAGATGGAGCGCAACAAGCAGGGGATCCCAAGCACGCAATCGTACGTCCCGGGCCAACCCCTTGAGTCCAGCCAGGCGGAGGGCAAAGTACACTCGATAGTAGCGCCGTCAATATGCAGCTGCGCCGTCGGCGGAACCATGGAATAGAACAACTAACCGTAAGCGAGGCTGGAGAGGCTGTTCACGAACTCAGCGATGTATCGCGTCACGGCGTAATCTTCTTCGCAAAAGCTTCGAGGAGTGATGGTGGTCAGCCTGGTGGCAGGAACAGGTGGGCTGACTAGCATGGGCTTGCCAGAATCCGAACAATGTGTCTTACTTGGCTTTGCTAGTCGACGGGCTCCAATAACCCAGGTCCGCATAGGCATCGCCGGCAAAGTGGCGGTTGTGGTGTCCCATTGAGGAAGATTGGCGGGAGGACAAGGCTTGAGCTGATTTAGGTTTGTACGTGGCCGCGAGATGGACGCCGTCGCCGGTCAGCGTTAAATACCTCATGTAACTCTAGGTAGGGTTGGAACCAACGAACTACTGCAACATTGCATACGGAATACCACCTGCTTCATTCGCATGCGCTCTATACCGCAGAACGTCGACGCCTGGCTTTGCGCTGTCAAGGTCTCCCAGATTATCTTAGCGGGTATTGGTCCAATTTGCGAGACATTACATGCATGCACGGGTCATGCTTACGTTATTGTGCTTTCGATTGAAGATTGGTTACCAACAGACGTCGTGCCATCAATTCGCCACCCCAGCAAGGGGCCTATAATAGCCAAGGTATGACAGATTGGATAAGGCAGCTCCCGAGGCCCCGATTTGCCACAGAGTCATTTTCCATGCTCATAGAACGTAAATGATTACTGGTTCGATTCAGTAGCACCTGTGGGTCATGGAAAGCAACTCTGCAGCTATATATCCAACTGCAGCCAAGGCAGCCTTGCAGTTGAGAGACCAAACCCAACTGAAACTAACTGCAGAAGAGGATTCATATTGTTAAGAATCTAAGTGCAGCTGAAGTCAAAGTAGTTGAGACATTGGCTGATGAAGGTTCAGTATGTCAGGGCTGTAATCAATTCAACTCAACATGCTAGCTCTCTAGAGTCGGTAGGACGGGAGAGCGACCGCTGTCCTCTTAGAGGATCATGCCTGTAAATAATTACTAGCCAAACCAAATAAGAGCTTGATAGGATCTACTTCTTTCTCCTGATACGGCGCCATGCATCCTCTTAGAGTCGAACGAGACACGGTCTCTAGCCTTTCCGTAGCTATCACGGCTGAATCTGGAATGACTCCACACTCAAAGCGGACACCCAGGCAACCGCAATGCCGGGCGGGTCAACTCGGCTCATCAATTGTCTGATTCGACGGGTGGACCCAATAGACGATGCCGCTTTGCTATTTGTTTTCTGCACTAGCCCAATAGGCTGTGGTAAGCCTGCCCGATTGGCATCAGCGACTCTAGCAAATCCATCTGTACTGCGCAGGTGTACTCTAGCAAATCTGGCAGGGTCGGCACCTAATAAGGAGACATGCGTCATCTGTCCATTAGGGAAGCATAGCAATCAGAGCATGTCGCGTACTCGTTGCAGTGGTTCCACGTCATTGTCTTCCCGATACCAAATTCCACCTTACGGTCACATTTTAGTTGATCATTCTTAATGGTTTGGCCATCTGTGCTTTCGTCATCAGTTGTCCCTTCCTGAACGCTGCCCTTGCCTTGAAAGACCGCCGGTGTTCTCCTAAAAGCTAGCGGGTAAACTTTCTCCTTGAAGAGAGGTAGCGGATGTGCAGGTCCAAGGATTGAACCCACTAACAAGTTGACATTGGGGTAGGAATCAAGGGTCGTCAGTAGAGTTGTAATCATAGTGCCGAGATTTCTGTGTTCTTGACCTCGCTCATCGCCGGGCAGTATACCAGCACGGCGCCATACGTCTGCAATGGACCTCGATCTATCATTGATCCGTGACTGTGGATAACCTTCTCGACATCCTCCAAGAACTTAACAAGCTGAGGGCTCGTACAAGATTTCTGGGCTCTCTGTAGGAGCTTTCTTGTCGACCGCGCCCCTTCGGGGACTACCGTAGAGGAGCCGCATTGGAGGTTTGACGGGACCGGCCACGATACCGGTCTAGGCGTTCCTGGGGTTGGATTGCCGCAATTCATCTGCCCTTTCCGTCAACCTGCCTCAGAAATGGACTCTCCTGGAGCTCGAGTAGACCACGGCTGGCCACTGGTGACAGAACCGTCGGTTGATGAAGTTGGCGGAAGTTGGGGAAGTAGGGAATTTCCATGGAGCGCCTGGCTTGGGGATGGCCAGCGGCCCCTCGCCGTAAAAGCCGTTCGATCCATCTTTGCACTTGTCGAACTGTACCCAACACTGGACCATGCTCGTTCACCTTCTGCATGATTCCAAAGCTTGCTTGTTCTCTAAGAAGCAGCCGGGGCCCATGCTTGTGTGGTTGGCAAAATGGTCATGGCGACTGACTCTTCTACTGGCAGCACTTATAGCCGCATCAGCGTTGTCGATGGTACCCTCAACAGGATGCTCCTGCGAAGGATATGGGGCAAGGTCTACAAGTATGGACTACGAGGAGATGCACATGGCCAAGAATCTTGGGTTGTCACACGAGCTTGGCATGACTGTTGAAGTATTAGAATTGGAAGGCGCCAATCTATATTGGTCTCTAAAAAGCTGATGTCAGGCTCGCTACACCAAGCATGTGGAATGGCTATATCTCTCCGAGCTTTCTCTTGGACCGACGGCGCGGCTGATTGCTGTTTCTCGTAGCTCTACGACCCTGCTTCGGCACAACTGGCGCATGATTTTGCATGGTCTTCGTCTCTGTTTGTTGCACAGACTTCCTGTCAGGGTGCAACGGCGTCGCGACCGAATTCGCTTGGAGTTGCATAGCAGCAATGCGGGCACTACGGCGGAGCGGTGTGGAGGCTGTCTCGGTTGTCTCGTCGTACGTGGCGCGTCACCCTGATTTCGATCTCTTCAACGGGATGTGTACCGATGTCTGCGTCACAATCGAGGGTGAGAGTCTGGGTCTGCTCTGTACTTGCGAGAAGTCGTTGCACGGGCGGCTTCGTTGTTCTACCGGTTCTCCGTCTCTTCGATTGCCTATAGCTTACAGGGTCATGGCCTCTGTTACTTTGTAGCGTTTCATTTGTGCATTGGCTGATTCCCTGGGTCATTTCGGCTCCAATGACGGGCATTCGCTTCAGAACCCATTGCAACAAATCCTTTTGGCGCGCAGCGTTGCGCCTTGCTTCGTCATAGTCCCATGACTGTTGAACAAGGTCGGTGATGAGCTTGTTCCTGTTCTGGATTGTCCTAAGATATCTCTTCGCGGTCTCAAGTCTCTCATGAGCACTGGCGAGCAACGTCTTCCGCTTACTCTCCGAGACAGTGGCGACTGCGGGACTCCTCATCGCGGTCCGCGTCGGCATCACAGCACGCTCTGCAGCCAACTTAGCTGATGCTATATCCTTCTCGGCGCGACCCCTTTCACGAGCTCGCGCTAGTGCTTATGCATCGCTTCGGACAGATTCCGGTGTATCTGACGGCCGGAGCACCCCCGACGCAACGAGGCTATTCCAGGCTTCGGTATTCTTCGAGCATCGGGCCGCCGCTAAGGAGGTGTATCGATCGAGCCGCCAGCACTCGAATCCAAGATATTCGACCCAAGTTGTTGACGGATCTTGCCGGGTTGGGTCCTCATGGAGCTGGAACGTTCGCGAAAAGTCATGCTTCCTCAATCGGCGCTTCACTGCCTCCGAGTATTCAAAGAAGCTGTGATCGACCCGAATCTCTCGTATCGTGCGTCGCTGTATCTATCGTAACCGCTGCCTTTCTTCCCACTCCGACTTCAGCATCTCGGGATCGGCGGTGAGTCTGTCCAGCAAGTCAAGTGCTCCATCGCGGTTATACCGCCGCTTTGCCATGTCGACAAAGGCTGGGTAGCCATCGTTTTCATCGGGAAGGCCTCTATTGTCCAATTGCCACTTCCCAAAGTCTCTCCATCGCTCAAGTTGTGTCTTGAAGATCTCAGTCCAATTTGGCGGAGAATCGGAAGTAGGGCAATTCAGCCACAGGCGCAACAGATCGCGATACTGCTCCGGGTCTTTTGATATGTGCCCGATGAGGCTTATTGCGTACAAGGGCTGGCCACCTTCACGGATAAGGTCATGATAGGCCTCAGACTCGTAATTTTCGCTACTCCGCCCGGGTGGAGTTGGAGATCTCTCGATTGCCCGCGGACGACGCTGCGATAGACGATTCTCTGCGGACGCTTTATGCAAGAGTTCCGTAAGTTGAATTGGGTCGATCAAGTTGGACGAGTCTTCGCCGCTTGAATTGAGCCTCAACCTTCGTAGGGGACCTCCGGTGATGCTACCCTGGTCATCTGCGTCAAGCATTCTTGTTGTCGAGGTGACACTTTTGCGCGAGATATTGATCGGGCTATTGCTCGCCAGGAGCCGCATTACCGGCTGCGCGCAACTGAATCGAACGTGCAGAGGGCGGCATGTCAACAGAGCGTCGAGTGAATGATATCGGGAAGTCGATTGATGGGCACATTGGACGGTCGGTCAATGCAGCCTTGGGTGAGTTCGCTGCGGCCTCGGGCAGACACGGACTGGACATGTTTACCTGTACCTTTAAAGGTACAGGCAATAGAGCGACGAGGGGTCGGAGGCCCAATCAGCATGTCACCTAGCCGCCCACCATCCAAGGCATGTACCGCGCCGGCCCTCCGAATGTGCCAAATAAGTCTCTAGAGGGCCCAGCGGTCTTTGGCAACAGAGCTCCCATCCGTTCGCATTGCAAAGTCTCAGAATGGCAAAGCCGGTCTCACTTGGTGCAGGACTGTTGTCGATGTAATCAAGAATAGTCTCAGGGAGGAGCCCACTGAGTTCAAGACACTCATTGCCACTCTACTTGCATGGGACCCCAGCCTTCGGGGTTCTGCTACGGATTGTCACCGAAGGGCGCTGCGTTTGTCGGAAGAGATCGAAGAGGGCTGTCAGACGCCAACACAGCAATCATTTGCAGAAGAAGGCCAGCGAACAATACTTCAAGAGGCGTTTAAAGATGGCGGTGATGAGAGTCCTATGAGGACGCAGCCGACGGAAATGAACAGCACACGCCTTAACTACGGTCACAACGGTACCACAGTTTCGGCAGAAAATCCGCGGTTCCGGAAATCAGGAGGACCCCCTCCCGAAACGCCCGCTCCGGAACGAAAGAAACAGAAACGGTCGGCGTTGGCCGATGAAGCTCTGTCGGGCCTCGACCACGGAGACGCCACACGAGAGGACAAGAACGCCGACAACCTTCAGCCATGGCTTGATGCGCTGCATCCATTGGGGGGTGGATCGTCCCTAGTAGCCTCGATACTAGGAATGTCCAGACGCGATGAGACCACAGATCTAGATAGTAGAAATTTGTTCGGAGGGCGCGTTCATGGCGATACTGACAACTGTGTCGAACAGCAGACACAACTTCCGACTCTTAAAACACTTTGGGTCCCAGGGCCGGTTACAACGGATAGGCAAGGGTCCATAAGGGATGGTAGTCTACCACGACCTAATCACACCGGACATTCACGCCTGGTGTCGAAGAGCGAGCAAGAAATGGCAATGGCGCTCTTCAATGCGCTGCAACGGGATTGATAGCCACGCACAGACACGCTACCGTTTCGCAAAGCAGGATGAACCTGCCGTGCGGAATGCTACCTGGTGCATTAGAACCCGCGTGCACTTCTCACGTACCTCCAGTACCACCCTTCACTCATTGTCTGCCACTCCCGGCGGCGTCTTCAAGGGTTCGGGAGCGATTAGGTCGCTGTTCGTTACTGGCCTCACCTTCCTCGCGGCTGCTTCACGAAGTCTACATGTAGGGCGGGCATGGTAAACACTGTGATCCGTTTGGGATTTAGGTGGAAAGAGCATATCATGTTAGGAGTGAAGAGAGCGTAGACTTTGATGAAGCCAAGCTTCCTTGACCTTATCAAAAAGATGATTGTGACAAAGCCTGACGAACGGGGTCTGATGGGAGAACTGTTGACTCATTCGTTCACTCAGAAGGGGCTCCTCGCGCTAGGCAAGAAGTTGATGCCTCTCGGTGGTGACTTTGACCAACAAGCTGTGAGCGGAGCCAAAATGGGGAGGTAAAGGTGTGGTACAGCTTTGATCGCTCCTCATGCTGGACTGAAGGACCCAAAACGCATAGGGCAGGGAAAATCAAGGTACCGTACCATAGAGACTGAGTTATTCCAATGTGCACAAAGTTGCAGTCCATTCAACTAAATCCACTGACGAAGGCAGTGGAGTGGATGGACCTTCATCCACGGAGCCCGATGGGGTAGTGAACCCATTTGATATTGTCGTGGACGTGGGATTGATGGAGTGGATTGATTAGTGTTCAACGTCATAGCGCGGCACAAAGTATTCAGAGGAAGAAAGGAGTCGGCCAAGCTGTTAGGCAAGAGATGCCACCAGAATGGGCTACTTATGGGATGAGACAACCAATGTACTCGTAGTTGTGATAAGGGACCAGTTGCAGAGTTCAGCGGTGGTACGGCCGGAACGGGGGCGCAGGTCTCTCGAGTAAGGTAGGGGTGCCGAGATAGCTATCCGCCATGCCGACAAGGGTATAGGTCAGGCAGAGGGTGTTCTCAGAAGAGTAAGAGTCGGCCCATAGCTTGAGCGCGTGATTCTTGACATGTTCTGTGAGATGCATCACCGAGTGTGGAACCCAACATCTTATCGGTGGTTATTTCGAGAGGTTGAGCTTTTGCTCTTGGCGCGGCCGTGTTCCGTTCCACGCGAAGCTGAGGCGCGTGGCGCTTGCGCGGGCAAGGCGTGCGTCGACCTCACCATGAATTATCAGCAGGAACCATGCTTGACGGCTCGGCAGATGGTCACGGTGAAACGAAGTTCAGACAATTCGATGAAGTCGCGTTTTCGCGTGGGGCGAGGGAGCGACACAAGCATCAGGCACTGATTGGTCATCACTCGCGGATGCGGCCGGCGGCAGTGGCCATGGATCCTGGGTGGCTTTTACAAGGTGGTTGGCAGGCTGCGGCAATCACTCGGGTAGCTTTTTGCACAAGCGTCTCCAGTGTCTCTAACAAGTTGGCGCAGTTGTGCTCAAGAAGCTCTAAAGTGCGCATGCCGTCTTGCGCAAGCGTAACTCTTCCTTATTGTCCGGCAATTATCTCTGCAATCCAGCGCTGCCCTCCAATCAATCCATACCAATCGAGGAAGCCAAGTCTCAACCAAGTCGAGCTCATGTCTTCGAATCAATCAATCAATTTTCCAAAGCCCTTCAATTAAATCCGCTTGATACAAATCATCGATGATGTAATGCACTTCATAGCCAATCAGGGTGACCCATTCTTCCCAGAATAGGAAAGAAAACACGAATATTGCCTCGTTTGGCTTAGCGCATATTTTCGTCCTTCCTCCGTGCTGTAGGGTAACTACGAGTAGAGCATCGCGTAGTTACTGGTAAGGTGGAGGGATTGTTGCGCCCGGCGCGTGACATACCCAATGCAAGCCCCTGGGGTTTCAGCGCCACAATCAACCACGTGACTTCTCGTTGAGAACGAATCTGGAATATGGATTGCCGTATTCCCATCCAATGAGGCCATGACACGGGGGAAGCAGACAAGGGTTGACCGCTGAGGCGTTGGGACTTTGCATGTGCTGGATGTGCCAGGGACCTTGATCGGGGTCCGGAAGCCGACAATGCCCAGACTGTTGCTGAAATTCACCGCAGTACCACCATTTGTGCCTAGATTTGTGCTCAAAGTCCAAGTTGCCTCCTTCAATCCACCCTTCAGTCTTACAGGTTTAAAAGTCGCGATCCAGCTCCCACGTCCAGCTGTGATTAAATCATCAGCACCAGGTACATCGCAGTCGCTGAATCTGGCATTCACGTGCTTTTCTATGCGGCCATGAATTCCGCTCCAGAAACGGGCGGAAATCACCAGACCTTTCTCATCGACGATGAACCCGAGCGCCCCCAACAGAAGAAGGCACTGGCCTTCCATATGTCTTTCTTGGCGCTAAACATCATGGTCTTTATCGTGTCACTTGATGCTACGACACTTGGAGTAGCCATTCCAGTTACGTTATTTCCTTCGCCATCTTTTCATGTCTCACCATCCACATCCTTCATGCGAGGAGCTTCTCGCAGGTAGGAACATTCATCTTACCAGCGATGGAAAAGAGTGCCACGTTTCCACTGCTGACCACAAAACACACATGTAGGCAATCGCAACTCAACTGAACGGCACGACTCTAGAATCTTTCTGGGCGAACATTTCATTCATGCTCGGAGTCGTCATCACTCAGCCGCTATACACGACAACCTCAGACGTCCTCGGCCGAAACCTGCCGCTCTATGCCGCTTTTCTGACGTTCCTTGCAGGCTCTATTGTGTTTTCGGTTGCTCAGAGCATGGCAGTTATTATTGCTGGTCGTCTTCTACAGGGGTTGGGCGCCGGTGGGCTTGACGTGCTGGGGGAGATTATCGTTGCCGATATGACCACCCTTAAAGAGCGCCCGCTGTACCTCGGCCTTCTTGCCATACCCATGTCCGTCGGAAGTATCTTGGGTCCCTGCGTAGGCGCCTTATTCACTCAAAATAGCACATGGAGATGGATTGGCTGGATAAACCTCCCCATTGCCGGGCTTGGTCTGGGCCTGGTAATCGTCTTCCTTAGGCTACGCAAGATCGATGCCACCCTCAATACGCGGCTTCGACGACTGGACTGGACCGGGATGCTGCTGTTCGCTATCGGCTCTACAGCGTTCGTTCTACCTTTGAGTTGGGCCGGGGCAATGTATCCATGGGAGTCTTGGAGAACCATTGTTCCGCTGGTAGTTGGTTTTGCCATGCTCGCCGTCTTCGTTACATACGAGTCCCGCCCCCGGGAGGCGGTCCTGCCTTACCGTTTGTTTGGGTCCACCACTGCGGTTGTCACATTGGGTGGCTCTTTCATACATGGAATGGTCGTCTATTGCGTCCTGCTGTATCTTCCCCTTCTCTTCCAAGCCGTACTTCTGGAAAGTCCTTTGCAATCGGCCGTCTCGATATTGCCCCTCAGTATCATCACTGTTGTTTTCAGTTGCTTGTCCGCAATTGCAGTTCAATACTCGCACCAATACCGGTGGAACATCTGGCTCGGCTGGATGTTGCTGGCGCTGGGCATGGGCTTACTGTCTCTTCTCGACTCTCGCAGCAACATGGCCATCAGAGTTGGCTCCCAAGTCGCCGCAGGGTTCGGACTTGGTACTCTATACTGTATTCTTGTCATTCCCATGCAGGCGAGCGTATCATCCGTCGATGATGTCGGTCTCGCGGTTGGACTCCTTGTTTCCTTCAGGCTTTTCGGGGGCCTGATTGGTCTGGCTATTGGCTCAACCATCTTCAACAGCCTTTTCGTGTCCCGCATCAAAGATTTGGTAGATTTACCGGATTCATTATCAAAACTTAGCAACGGAAATGACGCGATTGGATATATACCTTCACTGGCTGGACTTGACCTTCCACCAGAGACGATGCGAGCACTCTTGGAGACATACGCCGAATCCATGCGTGTCATCTGGTATACCCTTGCTGGCCTATGTGCAGTTGGTTTTTGTAGCTCGCTGTTTACGAAGGAACTTACTTTGAACAAGACGGACTTAGGTAGACAAAGATTGGAGTGAATAGCATAGTTCTTCATTGTTGTCCTTTGCCGGTATGCTGTGGACAGAAACAGCCCATATCTAGTCTCTTGTTTGCCTTCAGTGGTTTAAATGTGGAGAACAATATAAGACTGGAGATAACGGTGCTGCTATCTCAAAATTTGGACAGTTCTAAACCACAACCTGTACACCTGGAGCTGACATACGAGAGTAGACCTGTTGAGCAGCTCTCGGCATCTTTCCTCGATCTCCAGAGTCCTCAATGTCGAGCATCTCTTTAGCCCACCCACAGATTGCTTCAACGAGACCTTCAATTTCTGCTTCTGTGTTGGAAGAGTGAAACACGAGACGGACTCTGCTGGTTCCTTTGGGAACGACAGGGAAGTCGATAGGAAATGCGCAGAAATCGCACAGTTGCAGATGAAAGAAGAGAAAATAATTGTGTCGTTGGCGTGTCCATATAGGTACAATCTGAGTCAAGAATGGCTTGGACTCCCAATCCTCACATAGAGGAATACGGAGAACCCCTGTCTTGGACACCCTGTCCCATAAAGCGTGGGAAGTTATAGTCTTGAAGAAATGTTTGAGAAGATGTTGAACATGTTCTTGTGCCTACATCCAAATAATCAGCATGTCACTAGAATCCTGGACAACATACTAACCTGCTGTGTCTCGCCCGATTCCAGCAGCTTATATCCCGCCTTAATGCCTGCGAGCATTGGGAATGCCGGTGCCGTCGTGTAGATGATTGATCGCGCGTGGTTGATCAGCATATCTCGAATGGTGTTGTTTGCTAGAATTACCGCTACGTGGCGGTGTGAGCAGAAAATTACCACAACCAAAACATTGATGCCGCCACTTACCGCCACTTGAAGCCAGTGCCTTTCCAAAAGTATGCATCCGAATTGCAATGTCTTTTTCCAGACCCAAGGCGCAGACAAGACCTGCTCCCTTAGGACCTAAAACACCAGTGCTATGTGCCTCATCAACAACGAACTGTGCATTCCCCATTGGAAAAATCTCCTTAGCAGCTGCTACTAATTCTTTCAAAGGACACACGTCTCCATCCATACTATACACTGACTCGACCGCAATGATCACTGAACGCACGCCCTGGCAGACTTGTGGTTGCGAGTCTCGAATCGATGACAGGACGTCATAGAGAGATTCAACGTTGTTGTGTCGGAATGGTAACCTGCACAAAGCCAGCGAGTCCTTCATACCGTCGTGAACACTAGCATGTATCAATTCGTCAAAGACAATGACGTCGCCTGCACGCGGGATAACAGAAAAGATCGCGCCGTTACCCTCGTAGCCAGAATTGACGATAATAGCCGCCTCTGCACCGTGGAAGGCGGCGATTTTCCCCTCAACTTCCTCGATGTAGTCATTGTTGCCATCAAGCAGGCGAGAGCCGGTGCTACCAAGTTGGAAACCAGGATGGGAAGCTAGCTCTTCGAGGAAGGCCTCACGCAATAGTCCCGTTGATGCTAAGGATAGGAAGTCGTTGGAAGAAAAGTCAATGGTCCCTTTCCTCGTGCGGAGCGTTACTAGCATATGTTCCGCCCGACGCATGTCGAGTTCCTCCTCGAGGTTGCGATAGAAAACTGGCGCATCTTTCATTCCGGGGAGCTTGAGCCGTTGACCTTGGATCCATTCTGCGATCATGGAAGCAGCCATTTTGTGATCAATGCCTGTGACTTTGATGTCGTGATGTTGATGTTCACGACGTATAGAGATATGAAAGTCACCTTACTGAGATTAAAAGAAGTTTTGTCCTCTAATGAGTACCTGGTCCCAAATGGGGCTTAAGACTTGGAGAAATATGGCAAGGTTGCAGGCCTAATCCACGGAAGCCGACGCTAAAGGCTCCTTGCGGTACCCAATGGACCGGAATCCGGCCCCAGCAGCCTCTCGGAACACGGGATCCGACGCTTCATTCTATACGCAGCGACCTAGTCCCCCAGTTCAGGAAGGACTTGCAGGCTCAAGGCACCCGGGCATTAGTCTGACATAGAGAAACTGCTCTTGGCGCTTGATAGGGCGCAGCGTAGTCTCCCAAGAAATTTGGTCATCTTCAATCCTGAGTGCCGATTTCAAGATACGCAGTACCTTGCTCGGGTCTGCCTGCATTCTGCCTTACCTTGCCATCCAAGACCGCAAACACCTGCACAATTGGGAAGTGCACTGCGCTGCCTGTGAATGCGATCAAATCCTGCAGCGTCGATCTCGTTTGCACTACCCGTTCATGTAAACTTATGACGATGTGCAGCCTAGAAGGCAAGGTGAGTTCTGCACAGTGTGCAAAATTGATTAAGGACATCATACTAACTAAATCATACAGACGTACTTCATCACAGGGGCATCTGGTGGTCTTGGACAAGCGTTGACCAAAGAACTGGTCAGAAAAGGTCAGAAAAGATCAGGAGCCTTCGCCTGCCCTTAGCACAGCCTGCACAGGCAATTCACTCGGCAAGATGGAGGGCTTACACTACTTAGGAGCCAACGTAGTGCTATTTGCGCGCAATAGTCAGAAGCTCGACGATACTAGACGAGGGCTTCTCGGCTTCCGGATCCATGACAGCCAAATTGTTCAAGCTGTCCCGGTTGATCTGGCAGATTCTTCGAAGGTTCGAGACTGCCGAGAACTCCCAGAAAATGTAACATTGCTGCTGACACAATCCAGGTGGAATCTAGCTTTCGATCTCAGAGCGTGCGACCAGACGGACTCTACTGCGTAGCAGGCGGCGCGATTGCTGAGAATGGTTTCATTGCAGATATTTCAATGAAAGACTTAGAGCAATGCATGGCAAACAACTACCTGACTGCCGCATTTTCGGCACACACAGCGCTCAGGATTTGGAGAGAAGATGATGAAGTACAACTTCGGCAAGATAAGCAGGCACAACACCCCAAGGTACGCCAGATTGTGTTCATCAGCAGCGCCGCCGCCTTCCTTGGCCTCCCTGGCTACGGGGCATACACACGTACGTTAAACCAGTGCCACCCTCACCAGATCAAGCGGCAAAGAGGCTAACTCATTCATAGCAACAAAATGCGCAGTGCGGGCTCTCGCCGACACACTCAGATCAGAGGCCTTGGTGTATTCTAATTCAGTATCTACCTACGCGATCTTTTGCGCCTTTCCATCTACCTTCATATCCGAAGCATTTATTCAAGAACAAGAATACAAGCCCAATCTAACGAAACAAATCGAGGGCACTAACAGAACTGTTGCAGAACTCACATCTCGCAACCCATCGTGTGAAGAGATGGCTCAACGCATCATTGAGGGCATAGAGAAGGGCTCCTTCTCTATTTGTCCTGATCAGGATTCCAGGATCCTTTTTGCCAACATGCTGGGGCCTTCACCTCGAAGAGGTCTCGGCATTGCCGATACAATCCTAGCCGTACCAATGCTGTTCTTCTGGCCGCTAGTACGACGGTGGTTTGATGGGATATGCAGGCGGTATGTGATGGAGGCTTCCGAACCAAGCTCCAGGTAGGGAGATGTCAAGTCCAAGAGTGAGGCGGTCTCCAATCTGTTGCATTTTCTTCCCAATGGGAGGACTATTCACCCAATGGTGCGCTAAACCATAATTTCCTGAAATATCGCGAAGCTTGGCATGGGCTGCTGGACTTTCTATTGTTACTTCCTAATGAGCCTGGCTCTATGAAAGTGAGAGAAGAGTTATGTCATCAATCAATCCACTGACTTCCCATTGCGTATGTTCTTGAAGAGAGCAACTTTCGGTATGTAAAGAGCTAAGGCTGCACGAAGTTGTTTACTCTAAACTACCGTGTTCGGCTAGCCCTGCCTTTTTACCAAGTCCACATGAAGCTCTTTGCGAGTTTCATAATCTCGTCCAGTGCTGATAGCCGATTCATTCCTAGTGGCAGACACCGTTGGCTCCTCGCGTAGATTGCGAGACCCTTGGTATGTGGTGTTCATCCACCTATCCCAAAATGTGAAGTAGATCTGAAAGTTTGACTGTTGAGAAATGAATTAACATCTTAGATGTGTCCGCAAGTGGTGCCATAGTACTCGCCTTCAGGCCCCAGCCCTGGTGGTGGATATTGTGGTAGACCACCCCTGCACCCGTCCACCTCCCAAAAAGAGTGAACGGGCTCCAAGGGAGCTCGTAGGCGGCATGGTCTTCGACAGTTTTGGCTGTGACAGCAGAGTAAAACACTATCTGCTCCAAAGGACTCAGTCCTATCACTGTCACAGCGAGAAATCCTCCGATACTATCAACTACCAGGCTCTCGGCCCAATGATTGTACAATGCACCATAAGAAAACGGTGTGTAAAGCTTATGGTGTACGGAATGGATGTTACCTACATAGCTTTAGCAAGGCGAAATGGCTGGAAATTGGGGTGGCGTTTGGGCTGAGAGGTTGGCTTACGGTATAACCAGGGAATCTGGTGTTCTAAATAATGAGCCCAAAAGACCCAAGTGTCTAGGACGAAGAGAGAGGTGAGCTGCCGTGCGCCGAGGTAGATCAATCTGATCATTCCTGCAAGATACGCCAGTGCAATTCCATCAGAAAAAGCGAAAACATTCGAGAGAACGTTCTTGCACCCAGAAGAGCTAAAGAGACCGGTTTGACTCTCGATACGCGGAGGTGACACTCGAGCAGCGATTAAGAGAGCACCGGTGGAGATGGCGTGGTAGGTAAGCATGTATCGCAAGACTGCGGTTCTTGAAATCATGTTTTTCTTGCACATTTCATCGGAAGGGCGTATGCGGTAGCGAGAGAAGAGATGAAGAGCGTCAATGGTTTCATAGAAGGCGCACACTGCCCAATAGGTGATTGCCGGCGTGAGAGCCGCCCAGTGGGTTGAAGTAAGTGTAGTCAAATCCATGTTGGAACGGAGCCAGCCACCTAAATCAAGATGGAGAATGGTATGGTTGATCTTCGACTTGCAAGTGAGGCTGGACCTTTTTCCTTTTCCATTTTTTTTCTCATTTCTCTCTCTCTCTGCTTTTTTTCTCTTAAATTTCATTTAGGTCAGGAAGCAGAGTCGACCCGGCTCGGGGACGGAATCCGCGCAAGTGTCCAAATCGGTTGGCTCATGCTAGAAATGTTCGGATTCCGAAGGACCTTTCGCCACTTCAAGCCCTGCATAAGTCATGTAATTCGACCAAAGCGCTTTGTACCATTTTGAAAGGCGCACGGTACGAAGATCATATTAGATAAGAAAACGTTGGCCCTTTCGGCTCGAAAAGAACACAGTGTATTGGTCAACAGAGGTGACCCAAAATCGCCAACTCAATACGGGCGCCATAGCAAAGCCTACGCCATGAACGGAGCACGAGTAAACGGTACCAAACCTGGCTTGGCGGGAGAAAAGAGCTCCAGCAACCATCAATCAAATGGTTCCATTCACGCCGGGACGGCAAATGGCGCCAGCTGCCTTGAGACCGATGCATTTCCCGTTGCCATTTGCGGCATGGCCCTTCGCCTCCCGGGCAACCTACGTACGCCGCAACAATTGTGGGACTTTCTCATGTCCAAAGGCGATGCTCGAGGCCCAGTGCCAGGTTCGCGCTACAACATTGACGCGTATTACTCTGCTACTGGAAAGCCAGGGTCGGTGAAAGCACGCCACGGTTACTTTCTCGATGAAAGCATAGATCTGGGCGCCCTGGATTCGTCCTTCTTCTCCCTCGCGAGAACCGAACTCGAGCGCACCGACCCACATCAACGGCTGATGTTGGAGGTCGCGCGAGAATGCATCGAAGATGCGGGCGAAACCAATTGGCGAGGTTCTCTTATGGGCTGCTATATGGGCAGTTTCGGTGAAGATTGGTGCGAGATGTTCGCCAAGGAGCCACAACAGTATGGTATATATCGTGTAAGCAGCTATGGGGACTTCATGCTGTCGAACCGAGTGTCCTACGAAATGGATCTGCGCGGTCCAAGGTAGTTCCGCCCTATGAACTCTTGAGTATCATTACTGAACTGGCCAGCATGACTATTCGAACGGGCTGCTCGGCTGCTTTGATCGCGGTGCACGAAGCATGCTTGGCACTGCGGCGCGGCGATTGCACTTCCGCCCTCGTTGGAGGTGCAAACCTAATCCTGGGTCCTGGCATGACAGTTGCCATGACGGAACAAGGCGTACTTTCGCCTGAGGGCTCGTGCAAAAGCTTTTCTGATGATGCCGACGGATACGCGCGAGGCGAAGCCGTCTCAGCCGTATACCTCAAACCACTTCACGCAGCAATTCGCGATGGCAATCCAATCCGAGCCGTTATAAGATCCTCTGCAACCAACAGCGATGGCAGGACTCCAGGAATCACGTGCCCAAGTGCAGAGAGCCAGGAAGCCATGATCAGACGGGCGTACGCGATAGCCGGAATCGATGACTTTTCCCAGACTGCCTTCATTGAGTGTCACGGGACAGGCACTCAAACAGGCGACCCCATCGAGGCCGAGGCTGTTGGTCAGATTTTTGGGAAGGGAGGAGTCTATATTGGGTCTGTGAAGCCGAATCTCGGCCACTCCGAGGGAGCCTCCGGTCTGACATCGCTCATCAAAACGGTCCTCTCATTAGAGCAGCGGATCATCCCGCCCAACATCAAATTTACGACGCCACATCGCAATATACCCTTCAGGGAGAAAAACCTTGTCGTTCCTCTTGAACCAACCCCATGGCCAGCTTCGTCCTGCGAGAGGGCTGGGGTCAATTCATTTGGCATCGGTGGGGCCAATGCCCATGTTATCCTCGAGTCAGCTCCAAAGCATACGAATGGATTGAACAATACAAACGGTACAAACGAAAAGAAGGAGACCCCCCAGCTAGTAGTCTTCTCCGGGAATTCCAAGAAGTCCCTGCTTCAGATGATTGATAATTTTCAACACTTTCTTCTAGCTCATCCTGAAACTATTGGCGATGTTGCGTACACACTAGCAACCAGGAGGGAACACCTACAACACCGTGCATTCATCGTCGCTAGTGGGGATAAGCCTGGCAGCCCCTCATCAGTCGCCACAACTACGAAGCCTCCGTCTGTTGTTATGGTCTTCACGGGCCAGGGAGCTCAATGGCCCTTAATGGGCAGCAACCTGATGCAGTCCAACGATGTGTTCCGCCATACTATTAGAGAGCTTGACCGATGCTTGCAAGCGGCTTCAGCTGATATGCAGTGGTCAATAGAAGAGGAGTTGCAAAAGTCGGCTATGAAAAGCCGGGTGAATAAAGCAGAGTTTTCACAGCCACTCTGCACCGCCATCCAAATCGCCTTGGTTGAAGCCTTCGCAGATCTTGGCATAAAGGTGTCGGCGTTAGTTGGGCACTCGAGTGGTGAGATAGCCGCCGCATACGCTGCAGGTTCTCTCACGGCCTCGGAGGCTATCATTACTGCATGGCACCGTGGATACGTGACTACGAAGCAGACGCGACCTGGCGCCATGGCTGCCGTTAGCATGAGCAGGGACGATGTTAGCCAACATCTACTCCCCAACGTGACGGTCGCTTGCCACAATTCTCCAAGAAGTGTAACGCTTTCTGGTGACGCTGATGCAGTTCAAGATCTTGTGTCACGTCTTCAGAAAGATCGACCAGATACTGTGGTGACCCTTTTGAAGGTAGACAAAGCATATCATTCCAGTCACATGAAGGAGATTGGAGAAGAATATGTTACTGCCATCCAACATGAGATCAAGGCGAAACCGCCCATGACGCCTTTCTTTTCAAGCGTTAAAGGGGGTCTTCTGAAGGAAGGCGATTCTCTCGACGCTAGGTATTGGCGGGAAAATCTCGAGTCTCCCGTCTTGTTTGAGGAGGCGATTACAAGCATCTTGCAACACCCGATTGGGGAAAATCCCTTTTTCCTTGAGATTGGGCCTCATTCAGCTCTTTCGGGGCCATTGAGACAGGTCCTCAGTCATCACTCTGCCTCAGCGCCATACGCAGCCGCAATTATTCGAAATCAAGACTGCAACGAATCCTTCTTAACAGCCGTTGGCAAACTCTTCTCACTTGGAGTCTCAATTGATTTCAAAAGGTTAATTCCGAAAGGTTCTTGCCTACCGGACTTGCCGCGGTATCCTTGGGACCATGCGAATAGCTATTGGTACGAGTCGCGGCTGTCGAAGGAATGGCGCTGTCGCAAGCATGCGCATCACGATCTTCTAGGAGTTCGCCAACCCGAAAGCAGCGATATAGAGCCAAGCTGGAGGAATATTCTTCACATGCAGAGCGTCAACTGGCTGCGTGATCACCGAATTCTAGAAGATGTTGTTTTCCCGTGCGCCGGGTACGTCGCAATGGCGGGCGAAGCTATACGCCAGATCAGTGGTGTGCAGGATGCGTTCAAGCTTCGTCGCGTTGTCCTTAGCTCAGCACTTCTGCTGAGTGAAGACAAGCCCGTTGAGATTATAACGACGCTTCGACCCCATCGACTGACGGAAGATACCGATAGCAAGTGGTGGGAGTTCACTATAACGTCTCACAATGGACATGTGTGGACCAAACACTGCGTTGGCGAGGTCACCAGTCAAAGTGGAGAGCAGAAACGGCCCATGGAATTGGCTCGTCTGGAGCGAAAGTTGGACAAGACTAAGTATTATAAATTTATGCGGCAGATTGGTAACGACTACGGCAATTGCTTTCAAGCCATGCAGGACATCAGAGCGGCAACGCAGGAGCATCAAGCCACTGCCACAGTTGTCAACCACAGGATTGGCGATGAAGATTGGTATCACCTACATCCCACAATAATTGATGCTTGTCTGCAGTTGTTCAGCGTTGCGGCCAAAAAGGGTTCCATGAACAAAGCAAAGTTCAACAAGGTAATGCCGACTAGGATCGATTCGCTCACCGTCCACCGTTGCGCTTCCGACGTCACAATGCGAGTGTCAGCAACGGCCAATCGCCGAGGTGATCTCCTCGGTAATGGAGAGTGTGTGGCGGATGGTAGGATTGTTTGTCAGCTCGGCGGCGCCCTATTATCCGCTCTTGACGAGTCGCAAGACGACGAGAAGGCACAGGTGCAGTCCACGGCGCGGTACGTCTGGAAATCTCATGTCGACTTCATGCGTGCAGACGATCTGATTGGGTCATCAATTGATCATGCTGTATACTCTCCTACGCTGAACGACCTAAGCTGTTTGTGCCATGTGTACATCGAGCGTCAACTCAAGAAGGCTACGACAAGCCTGCCGCACATGATGAAGTACCGCGAATGGATACATCATTCGGCTCCGTCAATGCACCATGCAACCGCCAAAACCCTCAGTGATTGCTCTGTGATGAGCGAAATCACGTCGCTAGTTGCGCAGTTGTCAGGCACACCGGCGGAAGCTGCAGGCATTGCCATGCAGAAGATCGCGCGCAACATTATCGACATTTTTTCCGGCACTAGAAATGCCATCGAGTTGCTTCTTGAAGACGAAACCATCACCAAAGTTGATCGGTTCATACATGAAAGTGACATTTCAGGCTACATTCAGCATCTTTCCCATTGCAAGCCGAATCTCCGAGTACTCGAAATCGGAGCGGCCTCGGGCGATTTAACAGCCAAGGCTCTCAAGGACCTCACCACATCATCTGGACTAGTCCTGTGTTCCAAATACACCCATACAGACATCTCATCCGGTTATGTGATTTCAGCCAAAGAGCGGTTCAGAGGTATTCCCAACATAGAGTGCAAAGTGCTTGACATTAGCAGAAACTTGGCCGATCAGGAATTTGATGAACAAAAGTACGACTTGATTATCGCAAATAATGTCATCCATACTACTGCAAGTCTACAAAGGAGCCTCAGAAATGCGCTCCGACTTCTGGATGCCGATGGTAGACTCCTACTACAAGAGATTTCGCCAACCTCGAAGTGGGTCAACGTCATCTTTGGTACCCTCCCCGACTGGTGGCACGGTGAGGAAGATGGGCGAAACGACGAGCCTTATGTTGGCATCCAGCGCTGGAAAGATGAGCTCGTTGCAGCGGGATTCCATGAGCCTGAGGTAGCTACTCTGGATTCACCAGAGCCTTTTCATCTGAACGCAATTATGGTTGCAAGGCCACAGACGGACAAAATGAGAGCTCAAAGGGTCACAATACTTTGCTTGCAGCAGGACGAGGATTTGGCACGCCAGCTCTCCCAAAAGCTACAGACCAAGGGGTATGTGATCGACTTCAGATATCTAGGTGAGTCGATGCCTGCGCGTCAAGACATCATCTCTCTTCTCGACTGCCGCCGGCCACTTTTAGACGACATCAGCGCTGCAGAGTTTGAGGACTTCAAGAAGCTCATCACCGGGCTTGATGAGTCAGGCATCTTTTGGGTGACGGGACTCTCACAAGTGCGATGTACTGATCCCCGATGGGCCCAGATCATTGGCACGGCGCGAACAATTCGCTCCGAGTTAATGGTGGACATTGCAACATGTGAGGTTGATAACTTCGAGTTGTGCACAAGTGAGATTGTTGCTGTCTTTGAGAAGTTTCAAATGAGAACAGAGAGCCGCTCCCTCAAGGCCGACTTCGAATACGCAATCGTCGATGGAAATGTTAGCGTTGGAAGGTTTTACCCCTTTACTCTAACAGAAGAGCTTCAAGTGGAATCGGCCAGTAAAAAATCCACCCTCGGAATCACTAAGAAGGGGCAACTAGCTTCACTAAAGTGGTTGCAATGCAGCTCGCGCCAACCCCAATGCGACGAAGTGGAGATTGAAACGTATGCGACTGGCCTCAATTTCAGAGTGAGACACCCCCTACACGCAGTTTTTCTCAGGAGAGCTATGTACTGACTACAGACTGTGTAGGATGTCCTCGGAGCGTTGAATGTCGTTGACCTGCCTGATGGCCGGTTTGGCTTTGAAGGAGCAGGCATCGTACGCCAGGTCGGGCCTCAAGTAGACCACATCTCAGTTGGTGACCGCGTCGTCGTCCTTGGCCGTGGCCTCTTTTCCAGCTCTGTCACAGTACCCGAGAGTCTCTGCGAGAAGATGCCGGATAGCTTGTCATTTGTCGATGGTGCGACAATGCCTTGCGTGTATGCCACGGCGATCTACTCTTTATTCACCGTTGGCGGGTTACAAGAAGGCCAGGTAAGTCTCAAGTTGTTGAGTTTATATCTCACTAGCTGGGCTTTCTTGTCTAACTTGAAGTAAACAGTCCATTCTTATTCATAGTGCCTGTGGTGGAGTCGGCCTCGCAGCTCTTCAGCTTGCGAAGATGTCAAAGGCCAACATATTCGTCACCGTTGGCAACGATCAGAAGGTGCAATATCTCATGCAAACTTTTGATCTTCCGAGAAACCGCATCTTTGGTTCTAGAAATGATCACTTTGTCGAGGATCTCATGCGTGAGACAGACGGCAGAGGCGTTGACCTCATCCTGAACTCACTCTCAGGCGAGCTATTGCATGCCACCTGGCGTTGCGTAGCAGAGTTTGGGAAAATGGTTGAAATCGGAAAAAGAGACTTAATAGGAGCAGCGAAGTTAGACATGGAAGTCTTTCTGGCCAACCGCAGCTATTGCTGCGTTGACTTGGACCAGATATGCTTCAAGAAACCATTGATTTGTAAGAGGTAAGCTGATGCGACTTCGCGGGGTAGAAAACAAGACGAAAGCTGACAATATGACACCGCAGTCTCCTGCAATCAGCAATGGAATTCTACCGAGCAGGGCACATCTTGCCAATCAGGCCGACTAAAGTGTTTGGAGTATCGGAGACCCAGGACGCATTTCGCTACATGCAACAAGGCCAACATATCGGCAAGGTCGTACTTTCTTTGCGAGACTCGCCAGATTCATTGCAGATACTTGGTCAAGTGCCTTTGAACAGTCGCAGGTCCTTGGAATTGGATCGCGACGCATCGTATATTCTTGTCGGCGGCCTTGGTGGGATCGGTAAAGCTGTGTCTCGGTGCATGGTGGAGCACAACGCCCGGCGCCTCATTTTTCTCTCTCGCAGCGCTGGCGACAAACCGGAAGACCATGAACATGTGCGGGAGCTCGAGAGCATGGGTTGCGACGTCCGCATCGTGAAAGGTAGCGTCGCGGCCGTGGAAGACGTCTCGAGGGCTTTTCAACAGGCTCCAAACCTCAAAGGTATCGTTCAGCTATCGATGGTCCTCCGCGACCAAGCGTTTTCTCGCATGACCATTGAGGACTGGCACGGCGCGATCAATGCTAAGATTCAAGGAACATGGAATCTACATAACGCCAGCTTGGCTGACGGCCTAAGACTCGATTTTTTCGTCTTGTTCTCCTCCCTGTCTGGAATAATTGGTCAACCAGGACAGGCCAACTATGCCGGCGCAAACACCTTTCTAGACGCTTTTGTCCAGTTCCGTAATAACATGGGGCTCGCTGCATCAGCTATTGACATTGGCGCTGTTGAGGACATTGGTTTCATGTCGCATGACCAAGACTTACTCCGAAAAATCAAGGCAACCAGCGCGAGTACTGTTCAGGAGGCAGAGCTCCTCGAAGCAGTAATGGCGGCGATGATGTCGCAAGGGCGAAATGAAGAGGAGCACACGTCAAATGGCGCGAGGTCAGGTAACTACACAGCCAGAGAAGTGTTCGTGCTCGGCTTGGTATCAAACGTCCCTGTCAGCAGCCCAGAATGCCGAGCTATTTGGAGGACGGATATGAGAATGGCAGCCTATTACAACTTGGGAGGCAATAAGAGCACTCTGGAAGCCAGCAGCAGCACTTCGACAAGTCAAGGTCTGAAGACCCTACTGGCAACCGCTCGAGCAGACCCACACGTCCTGAGAAGCACAGATGCTGTACAGACCCTGACAATGGAGATTGGCAAGAGGCTTTTCAATATCCTCGTCCAAACAGATGAAGACTTGCCGTCACTTATTTCCGTGCCCATGGCTCAGCTTGGCATGGACTCTCTAGTAGCCATAGAATTACGAACTTGGTGGCGACAGACGCTTGGTTTCGACATTAGCGTGTTGGAGATGCTCGGGATGGGAACATTGGAGGCGCTTGGCTCACATGCCGCGGAAAGTCTGCTGTCTCGCTTATCGTGAGAAGGGTTTCTAAGGATAGGGGGTAGCTGCTGTCCCGTAGTCCAAAACCGCTCCTATAACTACCAATATTCTATGTTGTAAACCCGGCAAGTTTCTTCACTCGTCACCGACGTCCTGTAGGTCGAATCGACCCATGCGGCTCGCAAGTCTGCCACCAAGACAGGTAGAACAAGCCATAAGCGAACGCCACTGTTTGTGACCATGGACTCTGCTTCTGGCTTTTCAAAGTCCTGCTGGCTACCAAAGCGTCCTTCGGTACCACATCACGGACCGGAGCTCCCAGTTCTCTTTTGACGACGACTTGGCTAATCAGCCTATCGGCAACCGCTTCGCCCGCAAGTGTGGTTTTAGCTGCTTCAATAACCGATTTCCCTAGGTCGTGCGGGTCAATGTCAAGAACAAAAGTCGGCAGATCGGAATCTATGAAGCGCTGGGTGATGTTTCGAGTGTACGTTCGAATGTTATATCAGGCTTTCAATGCCTTCACGGAAAATCATGTCCACGCCAAGCGATGGTGCTTTCTGCTGAACTCAGCTCGTTGCAAGACTTGTTGTTCGACTTCGTCCATCTTATATTGTGTTGGCACTAAAGATTGCTTGAGGGTCTGGGCGTAGCGTCGTAGCCCTTACAGCAATACAGCCAAGCTCGTCCCGTCCATATCGATCGTTTGGCGTGATTCATTTTTATAGCTACCTTGAGTTTTGCCAAGTTCCATGGATTTTTGATACTGAGCTCCTCTGTTTTCTCTGGCCAGGTATCATTATCTTCAATACATCTTTCTAGTTCTGGGAAACTTATCATCTTTCCTTTCTCTTTATCGGTGATGAATAAGCCTTCTGCTTCACAGGACTAATAATGTTCGTTATATGCATCCTCCCACGCTGCCCAGCCATCTTCAGCAATCACAAAGCACTGTACCAAATTGTCGAAGACAGCCAAGTCGTGAGAGGTAAAGTGATACCAAGAATCGCATGGATTATTCGCCTCGAATTTAAGTCGACGAATGAGGCGTCCACATCCTTTATAGCGGTCGTAATAATATTCTTTTCTAATATTAATAATATCAATATCGAGGTTAGCCTAGACGTAGGACTTTTCTATTTCTTATCTAGATAAGAATGAATTTTTATAAAAGCCTTAGAATAGCTTTCTTAGTAGATATATAGAGTCTTAGGTATAGGTATTAAGGAGACTAGGTATAAGACGACTATATTGAATATTAAGGAAACCCTAGACTTAAATTTAATATATACTAAAATCACCTAAGCTTTGAATATTAATAGCTATATTTAAGTCTAAGTCTTATATAGTAGATTAAAAAAGGAGGCTATTAGGTCTTTAATATACTTTTGCGGTGTCGTATGAATCCTATGGAAAAGACCAGTCCAGTGGAGCAATATGGTCTTTATGTTAGCTGAAAATCTAAATTATAGTCTTGTTGTGTTGTGACTTCTTCTAATTCGCGTAATGTAGAGTCATGTGGAAAGAAACTTGCGAGCCTGCGTTACTCATACGATGGGGTTGACAGCCAAGGAATTCCCTGCAGTCACACCGGAACCCTCCCGCTCTGTTAACGGATGCCAAGTGTGGGCCGTCCAGAGTGCAGCGGACTATCGATCAACCATCGTCATGGCTCTCCTCTGCCGTGGTCGTGTCATGCTGAAGGATTTCCCCAATGAACAGCATGACTCTCCGATACTCGCAAATTTGCACACGAATCACACGGGTTTCCCGCGCTCTGAATAGTGACAATTTAAGCAGCGATATCAACTTTTCAGTGATTCAGGTGATATCCAGTAGAATTGAGGATGCGAAAATAAACCAAAGACCATATTGACGGACCAGCACAAGTATGCAAATGATAGGCCCTACCGCCTGTTCATGAAGCAAAGCTGTTCTTACCAAGGCGTTTGCGAGAACACGAAAGCGTGAGCAGCGCCTGTACATGTAGCCTTGCTTTCTTTGATGGGATGCAAATAAGGTTCGACGCACAACTCGTGCGCTGATTAGTCCATTAAAGATACATATCTCCTTCCGCGAGAGGGCATGGGTCTTGTATTACCATCCAGCTTCATTCCTTCAAAGCACGAAGTAGAGCCTGACCCATCTGCCGCCCACTTGATGTTGCAGGTTCCGCTGACTTCTGTGCCAGTCGATCACTTCTGCGGGGCGGGGCAGGTGGGTGGCTCGAGGAGGAGGTCCGTGGCATTTGAGTGGATGGATCTGACGAGCTCTCTTTCCGTGATTCTTTGCCCATGGCAGCAACTTCAGAGCCGACAGCCATCGGGTTGGCCAGCCAATTGCCCCCGAAAATGTCATCCTCGTCCCAACCCTCCACGCTTTGCTCGCTGTCTTGCTCGCTGCTTTGCCGAGGTCGCTGGGTTTGTCTCGGGGTTGACTGGGAGCTGCTGCAAGATGCCGGCGGCCTTTTCAAGGTAGCAGTGACCTTGTACGACGACAGAACAGAAGAATCTGGCTGTAATATTGTGTTCGGCGGTGGCTTCGCGGCAGTAACGAGAGGCGCTAGTGGTAGTGGAATTCGTCGTGCTCCCCTAGATGCTGCGGCTGCTGATGGACGTGCTCTTGGGTCTATCGACAGCATAGGGCGGATGAGCTCGGCCAATGGGTCGGGAGGCAGGAAGCGGGCTTTTCTCGCTACCGACTTCACCCAATCTCTTGCGTCGCCTGTCCACGTCGGTAACCCGTATCCAATCTCCAAAGCCACTACGCCTAGAGACCAGACGTCAACAGCGGCCGTATAATTGCCTTGATGAATCTCAGGCGCCTGATAGTACGGTGTGCCGCACTTGGTGACAAGCTCGCTGCTGGCCTTTGAAAACCCAAAGTCTCCGAGCCAGATATGCAGAGGCTCCCGAGACTTGAGCAAGATGTTCTCAGGCTTGATATCTCGATGGACAACAGGTTTGTCGAAGTCGTGGAGATACGCGAGAGCGCAAAGTGCCTGAGTCAGAATCTCGACACACTGTGTCTTTGAGACAACCGCCCGCCTCAATAACCCACCAAGAGTGCCGCAAGGAGCATATTCAAGGACTAACATTGGCTCAGGGTCATGGCTGAATTCTATGAATGGCACTATATAGTCCTTTTTGATGTCAGTAGGGATTGCATGAGCAGTCGGTGAGGGCATGCACCAACATGTGGGATCGTCTTCAGGAGACGAGCCTCGTCATTCAACTGTCGTTGTTCATGCCTGTTCAAAGATACTTTTCCCGCGTACTCTCGGCCAGTGCTGACGTTCCAGATCTTTCTCACC
Organism: Tolypocladium pustulatum; assembly: GCA_024340155.1. Classification (NCBI taxonomy): domain Eukaryota; kingdom Fungi; phylum Ascomycota; class Sordariomycetes; order Hypocreales; family Ophiocordycipitaceae; genus Tolypocladium; species Tolypocladium pustulatum. Next base: position 232,320 of record JALHBY010000037.1, on the reverse strand, counting down.
TCAGAGAAGGCTCCTTTCCCCAGATACATTTCCGTAATGTAGACGGCTCCTTGGGTGGGTGTGTGCGTGCCAGTGGGAGCAGCCGTGTTGGCAGTGGTCCGAACCTCCAAGGCTCCAAGGCGGAGGCTATTTCCATCCTCAATAGGTGCGGCCAGAAACCGATGGATATTCTCAATGTAGTCTTGAGAACTTACATCACGAACGGGGACTCTGAGCCTGAACGCCAGGTCCTCGCGAAATCGCATGACTATACTTTGAGACTGCAGGAATTCCTGACCGCCCACGATCCAGGTGAAATGTTTCCGTTTCAAACCCCGTTCTCTGTTGTATTGCACAGCTGTACCGTAAGATGAGAAGTCTCGCAGAACGAGTCGTCGATGACTGTCGAAAGTGATGGCGCAATGATGTCGACTAATGCCCTTGACGGTACGTCCACGGGCATCTTTCTCCGGGATCCGAACATCGCAATCGTCAGCGGTCCCAAAGACAATCCCGTGTCGGCTGCTGCGTTTCTGATCAAAACGGAGGACGAGGTAAGGATCCATGTCCTTATCGAAGCCCCGTTGACTCGCGGGGGGCTGTGTTCCTTCTCGTTCAGCACGAGCTTGCGTCTTCGGCGCAGACGCAGGCACTGTTGGCGTCCCGGCTCCGCTGCCGGCTCCGCGAGGAGTTAGGCGCAACTTTCGATTAGCCGGTTGCCAAATCGTATGCAGACACAGGTCTTCATCAGACATTATGTCATGTGGGAGGACCGCAGCGATCACAGCAGGGTCTTGTAGGTGTTCCATTGTGGCTGTTGCTGCTGCCTAATGAAGAGCATTCAACTTTGATTTCTAAGGAAAGGAGCCTCTTCTTATTGATCCAGTCCAATAGGGCCTAAGAGGCTGTATTCTTTTCCGCATCGGCCAACAAACTGCCTGCAGGAACATCGGGGCTGAGCCAGCATACGAGCGCCCGCGGCTCCGGTCCTCTTGGCCAGACGGCATTGTCGCCGACACATTTAATGTTTCATCCCTGCAGCCAGTCGGCGCTTAGCTGTACGACCCAATGATTGGAGGTACTTGGTCGTAGTGGTACGCGCGCGCTTTGAGAGGTTATAAGAGGGCAACCCGCAGCATTGGCTGGAGGCTTGCCAGTTAATAGTCGGTACATTCATATGCGCAAAGGTAACCGTACCGTCCGCCCCGCTCCCCTACCAACTAGCTACGTCTGTCAAATGATTTGGTGCAGCTACCGATACACGTAATGCGGCCGGAGTCCTGGATTACGGCTCGGCCATGATACTCCATCAGACCCGGAGGTCCAGATAGCGCATAACTACCCCGTAAGGCTCGGACGCTCAGGGTACGGCTGGGCCTCGTGCCCTAGCGACTCGTAGTCGCTTTTGGCTGCATGTGCCGACGATACGTTGAGGCTTAAACGTGCTTGTCGCGTTCGAATTAACAAGGCCACGTAGAACTACGGTGGGTCATCTTTGCAAATAGAGAAATGAGCCGTGCGGATACTAGTCCTCATTAACATTCATGTGCCATTGCTCGGGTTGCTGCAATCAATGCACGCTACCAGAAGAGCTTTTGTGCAATTCTTGAGCATGAAGCCGTGCTGGCACCATCGTTACGCCGTGGTCCTAGAGGGTGGGCCGATCGATGTTGGGCCGCGGGGGCGGGCCGAAGCCAGGCCTGGGCGCCTGGGGGCGGTCGCCTTACCTTAATTAGGTACGATACGGTCGCCATATTACGGTGGGCACGAAGTAAGTTACAAAGTACTCGTAAGGTACCTTGGTAAAACAAGGTACGTAACCCTCGGCAACCGCCCCCTCCGAATCTCTCATCTTCATCATCAGGCATTCAGCGTGTCCCAGGGCCATCTCGACAGCCAGGCGGATCGCGTCTGCGGCTTCACTATTTCCATGGCGCACAAGGCAAGTTACCTCGCTGCGCTCAGCAACGAAGACCTTGATCGCTACTTGGAAGCCCATACGCGCCGCGGCTTGAATTCCAACTTCGTGTCTGTTTCGACCCGACGCTACTATCCAACGAATGATGCTGATCCCACGGCAGTGTCGTTGACGTCCAGGACCCCCAGAACTTACCGTCCTCTTTCATTGAGAGATTAAAGTAATTACGTCCGCGAGCGCGTTCATCCGTTTCCTTGCACTCATCGCTTCTCAGAGATCGCGTCAAACCCACAGACACATCCAACCCTGTTGACTCCGATCAGCTGGCAGCCAAGCTGCAGGCTGTTGTCAACGCGACGCCAGATCGATTCGCATCGCCGACCGATGCCACGCCACCACCAACGCCCCCAGAGTCGCGACGACGCAGATTGGTGAAATCTCAACGGGAAGCTTACGAGGCACTTGTCGCAGACGGAGGACTACCAGTATTACACATTTCCGAGATTGAGTCGCTCATCGACGATCACCAGTCACAGAGGGGCAAAATTTGGGCCTGGCAATTCTCAGGCGGAGATTGCAAGGTACTATCGGAGCAGCTAACGGAATGGAGAGGGTTCCGATCTTGGCAGCGCAAACAAAGGCAGACTTTCAGCATATCAAGATGTCGGCAAGATATCAAGAGACGTCTGAGACGTCATGGACACGCGCAAGACATCTGCATTCATGAAGATCCGGCGAAGCAAGGCCGGTGGGATACTTGGGTGGAGTTTCTCAGTTATATCTGTGTGGAAATCGAATACACCGATAAAAAGATCAAGCCTCTCCAGAGGGAACGCCGGAAATTGTGGAAGGCCTTGCTCAAATCCGGAGTCTTACGACCAGGTGAAACTGAAGAGTCGCTCTTGCCGAGGGAAGACTTTTCGGCCAGAGAACGTGAGGAGCATGATGCTCTGGCTGCCTGGAAGTGCCCTCCAGCCGGAGCGCAGGCTTCCCCGATCTTCTCACCATCTAAAGCCAAGGAGACTTGGAAGGAGATCAAAAGACGCAACGAGCTCATCGCGGGCTACCTTGGGAGGACTGTCGAGGTTCGCAGCGGAGAAGCTCCTGTACGAAGATATCGGGAGCGACTGCGGTGGGGTATCGAACAGCTTGCTGTTATAGAGCGCGAAGTTAAAACCACTACAGCCGCAGAGGTCATGCCGGAAGAACGGCATTCAACACGACGTCTTAAGCGTCGTAGGGATACTTCTGCTGCAAACGAAAGCCGAAACTTGGAGCCTACGTCAAAAAGACAGCGGCAAATCCTGCCTTCCAATCGCCGTCGTTCTGAGGGAATGGGGCCTTCAACAACTAAAGAAGGGAAAGAACCGACGAGTTCACCTGGGACGAAGACACCTGTGACTCGTTCGACGGACAAGCAAGCTGGACAGCTCCAAGATCATGAGGCGAGGCCGTTGCGCCGCAGCCGTAGGATTGCAGCCATGGCATCTTCGAGAGATCAAGACAAATGTTGAAATGAGGCCTTGCTTAAGGTGTTTTGTAACCCTACTCATCAAGCAAGTTATATTGCACTGTCACTGACTTGCAGAGGCGCCAAAGGCATGCCGTTGAAAATGCGCAACTGGGACTGGAGACATGGACAAGTTTGAAATCAGTCGCGAAGGACTCCTTTCACATCACTTAGTGATCAATTCTTGGATGGCACTGGCTTAGATTAATAACAACATTATGAAGAAGCGGTGGGAATGCCCGTGCACCCATACCGAGACTCCATCCGACGGGTTCTACGCAGACACGCCTCAGCCTTCTAGGGGGCAGGGCCCCTCCATGCGTTCCAGCGACCACGCTGGCTTTTTCGCGACAGTCTGCTTGCCATGGATAAGTCGCAAGTGCTCACAGCAGACGTTGTCGCCGCGCTCAGCGAGAAAAAGCCGGAACGCTTCCTAGAATCTAGCATGAGACAAGGTTGCGGCGGCTACAACGGTCTCGGGTAGACCTTCGTTTGAGTGCCTTGCTTGCAGACATTCTAAAGTTGCTGTAGTATCACTGACGTACAAGGACCTCAGAACCTGCGGGCTCGTTCATCAACGGACTGAGGTATTTCTCGTCGTCTCTGCCTCCAAGCGATGCTCATCTCACCATGACGGCGGGCATCGCGCCAATGCTGCTCTGCCCGAATCTGGTCAATCTGGAAGGTTGTGGCTCACCTGCAAGCCCTCGTCGATGCTGGAGACAAGTATGGGGCGCCGTCTACCGCGTCGACGGTGCCTCTACCGCCCCCTGACTCGCAACGACGCGAGGACATTGAGTCGGAGCTCAAGAAGCACACCGCACTAGTGGAGGACGGCTGCCAGCCCCGGTATCCCATCGCCGAGCTTGAGCAACTAGTACCATGCCCGACGGTTTACTTGGACAGAATTTGGATGTGACAGAATATTGATTCCGAGTCTAAAATATTTTCAAAACAGCTACATCTTTGGAAGAAGTCTCGGCAATGGCAATATGCCGGCGCAGGGCCGTGCACATCAGGACTACAAGTGAAATGCGGGATGACGAAGAAGCATCCAGGCGCTTTGGCGCGGTTATTGCGGTCTTTAAAAGATAAACTCGCCTCTACGGAGCACCAGCGCCTTGTCTCAAGCCTGCTGGTGAGCAGAAGAACTCACGAGGTAGAATGCAGGGTTTCAAACGCACCAGAGAGGAGTATGCTGCAACGGAAGAAGCCAGCGGTGGAGCGCTTGAGAACGAGATGCCTTCTCAGCGTCGCAAGGCTAGCACGAAGCGCGACGGAAATCTGTCGCGGGTGAAGCGGTCCCACCCAGACAGGAAAGTCGAGGAAGCAGCCGCACTGGGCAAGAGAAGGAAGCAGGGCCCAGCAAGTCAGGAACTCGATTCCTCCGTCATGGCTGCACCGCGTCGCAGCGCCAGAATCGCAAACCTTCGCGCTTTGCGAGAGAGTGCTCGTAGCTTGGCGCATCCGTCAGCAGTGTCGGGAATTGGTTCTACACATAGCGACGTGCTGTGTGCGACCTTTTCTCACCGAAGCAAGCTCCAGCGAGGGCATACCAAATTCTACATAATTCTCGCGAGTCGTGACGGTCGCGACAAACCTGAATGAAGTTAATGTCCAATAGCTATTTACATTTGCAAGCCAGCTTATGTACAAGGTAAAAAAGGAGTCCAGCGAAAGCTTCCAGCTCCAATTCAAAATCACCACCCTCAGTCCCGTAAACTATGTATGCTCAATAATATGGGGATCCGTCCCAAGCTCTCAACTTAGAAGCCGCCGCCCCAATTCTCGCAAGTACCCTTACCTGGAGCCTGGGGTCTTGCCGAATTTCTGGTCACGTCCGGGCCAGGCTCCGGGAAGTCGACATCCGTGCCCTCGTAGGTGCAGATGCCATTGCCGACATTGGCAACGAACATGTTCGGGCGGCTGCTTAGAGGCACCGGGGTACGACGTCTCTTACCACTGCCCCCACCCTTGACAGTGATGGCGGCACAGTTCATGTAAAGCTCGCGATTACCCTCATTGTTGTACCAAGTCCACGCAAAGAGCATCTCGCCAGAAGGGGTGTCGCTCGGCAGAGTAAACTGATAGCTCGAAGAGCCCATGACGGGGCATTTGCCAATGTAAGAGTGGATGACTTTGAAGGTGTGGCCGCCATCAAAAGAGACGGAAGCTTGGCAGGAGCCGCCGTTGTGAGGTGTGTTTCCCGTGATTGTCATGCTGTAGGTCTGGCCTGGAACCCACGTGGCCACAGGCCTCCCCTCAGGAGTGCCCAGGAGCGTATTATAGCCCTTGCAGGGAAAGTTGCTTCCGTCCGAATTCAATGGCGAGATCATGTCGTAGTCGATATCGTCGCCAGTGTAGGGGTTGAAGGTCGAGCGGAATGGCGGAGGGTTGCTCATCTCCATGTGGGCTTTGGCAAAAGTGGCCAGCCCTAGGACGGCTCCGACAGCCTCGATGACCTTCATGGTGGCAACTTGGTAGTCGTAGGAGCGGTGGAGTCGTCTAATCGGTGATGAGGGAGAAGTACTGAGAGAGGCGTGAGGCAAGATGGCTTGAACAGGTGAAACAGCTTCTTACAGGACACAGATCAGAGAAGATGCTGAAAATTGAAGAGATTCTGTTCTTCTTTAATATTCGAAACGGAAGAGCTTCTCCGAGTCATGTCTATTAAAATGCAGGCAAGACCCGAGCGGTAACGTATCGTGTGACATCCCTCCCCACAGGCAACCACACGCAAGCATTTATATCACACGCTAGCCAGTCCCCCGCACGAATGAAATTAAAACTTGACGTTCCCAAGGGCGACTTTCGACGCGTTTTCAGTCGCTGCATGGCTCATTGCAACTTCCACGTCCCGAGACTGTGAAGAACGCAACCTCACAGCCAACCTGCCCGACAGATATGTTCCTCAATGTAACCAGGTTGTGCTGGTGAAGTCTCATTCAACGGCACTGGGGGGTCGGTTCGTGACGCCAACCTCTCATGCCTTACATGTGTCTTGCATTGAAAGGAAGCTGCAAATGCAAACCACCGTCTCAGGTCAAGAAGCCGGCATGCCGGGTTGGCACCTCCCTCTATGTACGCACCATTACCGCTCGCTTTGATCCAACATTGGTACGTGTAGCTGGGGTCTAAAACGGCGGCCCGCAGAAGTGGCGCTTCCATCCGATCCCCAATTGGTATGACCCAGAAAAGCAGTTCGTTCGTGTTTCAAATTCAAGTGCTTGAGCTTACTGTTTGTTGCGCCCATTGACGCCGAATTCATTCTTTAGCGCTTGCCAGTTGATGAAACGAACTACGGTTTACCGGCTCATGGAATTGCAACGTCGCCTTTGTCCTCCATCGACTAACAGCCAGGTGCAATCTGACATCTCACCATCTACCAAGTATCCTGCCTGACTAGGCCGGCATGCCTCACGTGCCGAAGGACCGAAAACTCACCTCTTATATCAAACGACGGGATGAATTTGGACTTTCCATCACATAGTGTATGGCAGACCTAGCCCAATCTGGGATGTGCTTAAGACTGTTCCATGGTTCCCAGATCCGGCCAACCCCACGTGCACACACACGGATTGAATGGACAGGGTCATCTGGTCAAAAGCTTGGTAGTAACGTAACGTTTTAGGCAATACCAAATGTGAATGCTATCACATCGAGTGCTGAGAAGCCATGGCACCCGTGCCCTGTCTGGACTCTTATCCATACGTAACAAATGTAGGCAGTATTATCACACTCTTTGCCGAATGCACATATATTCGCCTGTACATCGTTCTCTCTCTACCTTTCCGCGCCAGGAGTGTTTTGCAACCCAGCCAGTGTGACCGTGTTGGAGTGCATGACAGCGTTAGATTAGACCCACGGCTAATATTCGAGAGCTTTTGGAGCACATAGAGCATTGCGCAAGCCTCTTTACTTCTTTGAAGTGGCCGCGAGGCAATGTAGTCAGAAGTAAAATTCCTTAAGGCGTGACGCAATTGATATTCTCGCATAGACATAAAGAAGCCTACCAGCTTCCCAGTGCAAACAATCAAGCAAGACAGTCAAAGAAACGAATGACGAGTCAAACAGAGAGTTTACGGGCTTGCAGGCTTACGAGTACAGTCTATGTTAAGAGTACGCCTACTAACAAACTACAGAAGGTGGAACATTGAGCCATTTCTCATATGCTAAGGAACTTTATTTAGAAGGTGGGGAGGAAATCGCGATTTATGTATTACAGGCTGAACAGCTTTCACGGTCAACTCTACAGCGTCACGGGCAGCTGTAAGCACGGCCAGCACAGACTGACTGGCACGGATAACAGAACATTTTAACAACGCAAAGACTACAAATCGTATCAGCGACCAGGCCAGAGGTTATTTGCCCGAGCAGCTACAAGAGCCAGCAGCTGCGAGACTTTCACCCGTGCTAACGTAATTCCGAGCCCGCTCACACCGTCATAGGGCGCTAAGGCCATCGCACAAGCTCTCTTGCGAAACACCCGGGCGCGAGAAGGTACATTTACTTATGACGCGGTATGCTTACTTTTTGGATGATCTATGATTGCCTGAGCACTAGGTATAGGCTTTGTGCGCCCCAGATTTGGGGAGCCTGAGCATTCTGCTCCCGCTGGACACTGTTTTCCACATTGGTCTTCCTTTCAGTGCACCTGCAGTCACTGCGGAAGAGGACGCTTGCCGCTTTGACGCAATTACGGGTTGAGTGCGGACCGAGAGGTCACAGTGACAGCTGTTGTGCCAGCACGCCGGTGACGTACGCGTTTCTTAGCATTACGCGTAGTACAGAGTACAGGTAGGTCATTTGTCTCAATAGTACCGTACTCCGTACAGTACAACAAAGCCTCCCCCTTCTTTAGTTGGTTGAAGTGGTGTCTCACCGCGGGCTACGTCATCGTTTGCTAAAACATGTTGAAGACCGCAAATCAAGGCCAGCCAGCTACGTCAGCGCCACCCGTTTGAGAGACGAATTAAGCGGACTGTTGGATTTCTTCTGGGTATAAATACTCCAGAGCCCCATAAATCTAGCTTGCTTCTGATTCTAGCCAAATCCGCAAACCATTGCTGTGACGAACTCGCAACACAACAGCAGTGCGATTGCTCTGCTCAATGGCAAGCTTGAGTTCACTGGCAATATGAGCACGGACGAACCATCGCCTTCATTCGGCCATGCTTTGGCCGAAGAAAGCATCTCTGAGCTCGAGGGACAAGTTGGTGACGATGGCAGCAAGGCCGAGCAAGGCAGCCCCGAAAATCGGAATCTGGGCTGGAATACCGATGCGGCACGAACTCAGCCCTTTTCAGGTAGCTTGAAAAATGAAGATGTTTGGACGCTGATGCGCCGGTTCAATAATCAAGTCTTTTGTGTTAAAAGCATTGACGAGCGTCCCCGGACAGCTCTAGACATAAACGTTGCCACAACGGACAAGCTCTCACCCGAGAGGATGCGAGCACAGATAGAGCGTCTATATACGACAGTCTTCGTTGCCCTCTATTCCTTCCACAAACATATCATTCGCCTTCGTTCGTGGAGAGAGAAACCGAGAACACTGCGATTCCTCGGCGTATATGCTCTCGCGTGGTATATGAACTTGCTGACGCCAACACTCGGTGTCTTCTTGATCCTTCTGATTGTGCATCCGCCGATCAGAGAGACATGCTTTCCACCAGCGCCGCCAGCACTAATCGACGCCAAAACAGGGGGCATACAAAATCCCCTCTCCGGCGAGCTGGCTTCCGACTCGATTACAGGAGCCCCGGAGAAACATCCAGGTGAAGCCCTAGAGCAGGAGGCACATAACTTCATCAAGAGTCTTGGCAAGGTTCGTGAGGTGTCCCTACAATCCCTCAACCATCAATTCTGACAAATTTTGCTGCTAGTTGATGATGAACATCAGCTCAGGCACAGAGCCGAAAACGAACCCCCTCGAAAACAAGTGGGAGTCGGCGACCAACCCATCAAACATACTGGAAGGCATATCAGACGAGCGAGATAAAACGGAGGGTCTCATGACGGGCACTGATCATGACGCAACGAAAGTACCTGTCTCCCAAGCTGTGGAGAACCTCGAGGTCTTTCCAATCATGCAGATACTCCCCGAATTTATCGACGATTGGGAGCGTTTTGAGAATGCCCTGAGTCCGACTCCACCATTTCCTACCCACGAACCAAGGAGGAAACTGGCAGCCTGCTTGTTGCCGCCGCTGTTGGTCTTGAGCTTTACTCCTTGGCACACTCTCATGAAGGGCCTAGGTTTTGTCGTTGGGTTTTACCTTTTTGGACGCCCGATCATTGTGCTGTTTCTGGAGTTTCTCGACAGGTCGTACCCTTCTTGGCGCGAACTCGTCAAGCTGCGGCATTCGATATTACGAGGCGTCCCAACCAATGCGCAGCTGATCGTTACCATTCTTCGCATCGGAGAGGCCAAAAATGGTCCATTGCCCCCGCCCCCAGACAAGTATCAATCCCCAAGCACAACGAAGAAGCCTCAAGGTGCGCAGCTCGATTATCTTGGTACGTACCCACACAGCCAATGCTGCAGCGGGATGCCACTCGCGTGGAGCTCCTCCACCCTTGCTTATACTCTACAGGAGCCTCTCGAGGCGAAGTCCAGGCAGCCATTGACCCGGATTCGGACAAGGAATCTCGCACAAGCGGAAGTGAGAATGAAGGCAAATCCAGGACCATCCGCCGCGTCGCCAATGCCGTCAGACGCGTTACAAAAGGCGGCGTCCGAGCCATGCATAAGATGAACGAGGTGAAAGCTGCCGCTGGAGGGGAAAACGCCAAGGATCGTCTCGGCGTTCTTGTGGTCGGGAAAGAAGATAAAAATGCTGGTCCAGTTCGCTTTACGGCGCGTTATGAGGGAAAGAAAGGTTACGCATACATCACAACGACGGCTACGAGCCCAGCAGTCAGTTGGAGACTCGAGACGGAAGGCTTGGATTCTGCCTGGACGATTGCGCTGGCGGATATTTCTGAGATACGAAAGGAAGGCGGCATTGAGTGGAAGAGCAAGGTTGTTGTTGGCGCGGTTCTCGGTTGGGAGATTGCTGATGGTATGGTGTTGACGACGAAAGAAGGTGCAGAGTATCATCTCACTGCCGTCATGCTGAGAGATGAGATGTTCAACCGACTCATCTCCATTGGGTCTCACATGTGGGAAGTAGTATAGGAATTGTGTGTTGTGCGAATCATTGGCTTTCTACACGTACGAAGTAAGGGCATGATGAAGCTCGAACATCAAATGTCATAGTGAACAACAACAGCCCGCAGTTAGGGGATGGCTAGCAGTAATGATGGTGCACTCGGTCACGGATGGCAAGCTGGATGGCGCCGTGCCGGAGGTCCCTTGGAGGCAAAGCTCAACTAATGGAACTTAAAATCTCCAACTTGAAGAATTTGGCGATGATTTTTTGCGAGCGAACTTATCTTGCTGTCCTTTCGCCTGCCGCTTGTCGACTGGTGTTCCATTCTGTCCCACACAAAATAGAACTGCAGCTGAGACAACTGCGCCGGATGCCGAAATCTATTTGAGAAACTCTGATGCATAGGCAGCAATGGTGCAATGCGACTGCAGTTGCGTCGTCCTTTCAGTAGGCCCCCTTGGTGCAGGGCTTGCGACTGAGACGCGGGGTATGAGACAGGGTGTCGCCTCGTATAAGGGGAAAGCGTTAGCTATCTACGAGTAAAGCCGCTTCATTAGGTCATTCTCTTTCTAGGAATCAAGGCTTATTTGTATCGTCAATCGTATGCTCCCAAGGGCAACAAAGCGCACACCGTGACAGCTATTCCTTTGATCGCCTCCCTTTGCTCTTCTTGAGCACTGGCTGTAGTAAATATAATGTACAGGCTCAGATATCATCACGTTTGCCCACTTGGTCCTTGAAGTGCCGCCCTCCGCTATCGTCTTACTCTCCACTTCTCTGCAAGGCTTCGGAGCGGGACGTCGGAGTGAAAGCATGGCGCTCTGCAAAGTCAAGACGGTTGGTCCACACTCCACATATCATGCATGAGCTGCGCGTTCCACTTTTCGGATCTTTGTGGAAGGCCCACGGAATGTTGCTCCGCGGGGCCTGAAGACCCTGCATGCCCGTTCGACTTCGTCGCCACAGCCTTACTCTTCAATCAATCAAGTCATGCTCTTATAAGCCCCGCAGAACAGACATTGTGAGCAGCCTGCCGGCGTCCGGGACTGCCGGCTGCCTTTCCACTTTCGGAAGCAGCCGGACAAGGACCGAGCATCGGCCCATGTTGGGTGAGACCGTCGAGGAAAAAACAGGGTCGTGCCCGTAAGCGCTGGGGGAAAAAAACCGTATCCTGTTGCTTGCTCTCCGAAAGTCGCACAAGACCTCGGCCAACAAGCCGGTCCATCGCGATGGACGCACGGGGCGAGGCTGGAACCAAAACAGAACGTAAATGTGCATGGGTTGCAGGATGAGACACGCAGTCTAACTTGTCAGGCTCAACGCCGTTTCTTTTTGGTCAGCGACGAAGCCCGTCTTGGTCAACGTGAAGTCAACTGGAGATGCCTGGCCTCAGCTGCCGCACAAGCAAACCTAGGTACGAGCACCTGAAAAGCTCGTCAGTAGACTCGTTGATTATCCACTCCGTACCGTTTAACAATTCGCGCTTGCCAACAACACCGCGCCATTCCCGGGTGGCGTCAGGACGGGCTCACTGCTGTGGGCAAGCTAAACATGCGGTGGTTCTTTTGTGTGGGCTGGGCCCAGTGAGAGCTTAGACTAGTTTTTGTCTGATCCCACAATCTTATCAGATCCGCAGCCGGCGACATCATCGTCCAGTGATTCGCTGCTGCAGGACTCATGCGCCGCTGGGGGGTCACACTACTGGGCATTCAGCCTGTACAGAGGTGGAGGCGATCGGCAACATGGTGCCGCCCAACAAGTATGCGAACCACGTTGGTTGCGCCTTGGCTGACGCACGAAGTCTCTGCGACTCTACGTTCGTATGTACAAATATGCAGTGCCTCCCACCAGCTCGGCCAGCACGGCCGAAGCCTGTGAGAGTCGAATCGCCCCTTCTTCCATCAAAGCGAACCTGAAGCCCCCAGCGAGATGCATCTTCGTCGCGCCATTGGCGACCACAAGGGCGCCGATGCCACCCCGGCAGGCGATTTTGAGGCTACCAAGGGCCAGCCCCGCGTCTTTCAAGATGCGACGACGAGCGATTCCGACACGTTGAGTCTGGAAGCGCAGAATGAAAAGGAAGTCCAGTCGAACCCCAACCGAGTGACCCAAGGCGCCGAGCTTGGTGTCCAGAAAGCAGAGGCCGCGGCCCTAGTCTGGAGCAAAAAGGCCGTCTATTTCACCTACGCTTGGTACGTTCTGTTCAGAGCTCACAGAATCGACCCCGGCTGCGGCTAACAGGCAACCGATGTCGCAGGATCTGGGTCTGCTTCTTCATGCTGGCTCTCCAGCAGTCAATCCTCAGCTACGCCTCCTTCGCCGCCTACGCCGACTTCAAGACGGCGCCCGCCATCACCACGGCCTCGATCCTGTCCAACATCATCGGCGGCGTGCTCAAGCTGCCCATCGCAAAGACGCTCAACATCTGGGGCCGCGCCGAGGGCTACCTCGCCTTCCTCGGCGTTTATATCCTCGGCATCATCGTGCTGGCCTCGTGCAACGGCCCCGATGGCTACGCCGCCGGCTACGTGCTCTACTGGATCGGCTACGATGCCATCTACATGATTCTCGACATCTTCCTGGCCGACACGTCCGGGCTGCGCAACCGAGCGTTCATGTTTGCCTTCGCGTCGACGCCCTTCATCTGCACGGCCTTTACGGGCCCTCTTGCGGCTCAGGCCTTCTTGGCTAACAGCACCTGGCGCTGGGCGATCGGCTCGTTTGCCATCATCCAGCCCTTCGTCTTTGTGCCGCTGGCCGTCGTCTTCAAGTTCTATCAGAGAAAGGCGGAGCGCCTGGGCATTTTCACGCGACAACCAAGCGGGCGCACGGCTCTCCAGTCGGTCGAGCATTACGTGCACGAGTTTGATGGTAGGTTCCTGCGCGAGGTATGCTTTGAATGGTGGAACACAACGGCTAACAGGTATCCAGTCTTCGGAGCTCTCATCCTAATGGCCGCTTTCGTCCTCTTCCTGCTCCCCTTCAGCCTCGTCAGCTACGGCAGAGCCACCTACGGTAGCGCCACCTTCATCGCCATGGTTGTCTTTGGCTTCCTGCTATTCTTTGCCTTCGCGGCCTGGGAGAAGTGGTTTGCTCGGACGCATTTCATTCGTTGGGAGCTCTTCCGGCAGCGCACCGTCCTCGGCGCCTGCTGCATGGCTGCCATATCTTATTTCAGCTTCTACTCGTGGGAGCTCAACTTCTACAGCTTTGTCACCGTGGTTTACAACCTCGACGTATCCATGGCCGGCTACATGACGCAAATCTACAACGTCGGCTCGTGCTTCTGGGGTGTCGTCTTCGGTCTGTGGGTGCGCTACACCAAGCACTTCAAGTACACTGTTCTGTGCTTTGCGCTGCCGCTCATGATGCTCGGTGCCGGGTTGATGATTCACTTCCGTGGGGCGGATGCGGATATTGGCTACATTATCATGTGCCAAATATTCATTGCCTTTGCCGGCGGCACCATCGTGATTGGCGATAGCATGGCCGTCATGGCTGCCAGCGACCGCGAAGGCGTGCCCATGATGCTGTCTCTCCTGGGGCTGTTTAACAGCATTGGCGGTGCCATCGGCGATGCCGTGTCGGCTGCAATCTACTCCGATGCATTCCCCAGGGCTCTTCGGGAGAGGCTGCCGGCAGATGCGCAGGACCAGGCGTCCAAGATCTACCTCGGCGGATACCTCCTGCAGCAGACGTACCCGGAGGGGTCGCCGATCCGCGATGCCATCAACTACGCCTGGGGGCAGAGCCAGAAGTACGGCGCCATTTCCGCAACGGCCGTCTTGGTTCTCGGGATCCCGGCCGTTGGCGTGTGGAAGAACTATCGCGTGGACAAGAAGCAAAACAAGGGCACAGTGATTTGAGCATCGCGTACGAAGCACTGATATGATTTGACGCTGCGACATGCAATTTCCTCTTTGGCTTGGTAGAAAATAGCTTGAGTTGGACCGATTTTAATATGGTGATGAGTTGAATGAATGACGAACCCCGTCTTGGAGATGGGTGTCACAGAGATGGACTCTCACCAAGCACCGCCGGCTTGTCTGCTCCCTTTGCCTTACAGACGCTCAAAACGACGTCGTTGGCAGCACCAAGTGCCATAGTGAGAGACACTGGTATCGACGCGCTCATTTCCCACGAGTCAAGCCAGCAACCTGTCCAACAATTGCCATTTCTTGAGTACTCGTAGCACATTGTGAAAATTTTAGGTTACCTTAGTTAGCCCGTGTGGGTGGTCCAGTCCATCCATCCATCCATCCATCCAACTCGCAAAGCCTCGGCCCGTCCTGTGTAGCTGCGGCCTGTGCCGAGCCGTCAAGCGCCAGCATTCCTCTGGCTGATAATGCGGTGTGGCTCTTGTTCATAGTCTTGTTCGTGCTTTGCGGTCAGTAGGTCGAATGCTCCCCAGGCAGCACCAAATCGTCGCCCATCAGCATTAGCAGCCCACTCCGGCTCCGCTATGACCAATAGCACGACGAGACGCGATTGGCCTAGCCTAGGCAGCGGCTCCTGTCTGCGCCGCGCACAAAATACGATACCTCACCACGGATAACGGCCGCCTAGCCAGCCGTCGTCCGGGGCATCAGGCAGCTGTAATTAATCCGGGCAGGTGCTTGCTTACCTGAACCATTCTCGATGCCTGACGTGCCTCCGGGGTTATAAGGCTGCGCTTCTGACCCCTTGAAATTTACAGCCACGCTCGCCTCAACCACAGCGTCGTTGAAGCGCGTCGTTCCATCTTCATTCAAAATGCGCGAGATTGTGAGTGCGCTTGATGAGTCCTGTTGCCAGCGTGAGCATGGGTATGCTGACCGCAAGCTTCGTTTCGCCGCCATAGGTGCACCTCCAGACTGGCCAATGTGTAAGTACCAGCACCGCCAGTCAGATCACGCGTTGCATTGCGTCTCATTAACCGCATTGGATAGGGCAACCAAGTCGGCTCTGCCTTCTGGCAGACCATTTCGGGCGAGCATGGCCTCGACGGCAACGGCGTGTACGTCCTCTTCCGCGGGCTTGCCGTCCGCCCGACCGCATCTTTAGCCATTCACCTTACTCACGGCCTTGTCTAGGTATGAGGGCGACTCGCCCCTCCAGCTTGAGCGCATGAACGTTTACTTCAACGAGGTATGCAAACCTCTCCTCCCTCATGAATCTGGTCGTCCCTGCCGCAGCCCTTCTCACAAAATCTCCCCCGCTTGTCGCAGACTTCCAGCAACAAGTATGTGCCTCGCGCCGTGCTCGTCGACTTGGAGCCCGGCACAATGGACGCTGTGCGCTCCGGCCCGCTTGGCCAGCTGTTCCGCCCGGACAACTTCGTCTTTGGCCAGGCCGGCGCTGGCAACAATTGGGCCAAGGGCCATTATACCGAGGGCGCCGAGCTGGTGGACCAGGTGATTGATGTTGTACGTCGCGAGGCCGAGGGCTGCGACTGCCTGCAGGGTTTCCAAATCACCCACTCGCTCGGTGGCGGAACCGGCTCTGGCATGGGCACGTTGCTGCTGTCTAAGATCCGCGAAGGTACAGTGCCCGGCCCCCGTCCCATTCGTCGCCAGCGCCGGTTTCTAACGATGCCCACCCGACGACAGAGTTTCCTGACCGTATGATGGCTACCTTTAGCGTTGTGCCATCCGCAAAGGTGTCTGATACCGTCGTGGAGCCATACAATGCGACGCTTTCCGTCCACCAGCTGGTTGAGAACTCGGATGCCACCTTCTGCATCGACAATGAAGCGCTGCACGAGATTTGCAGACGCACTCTGAAGCTGTCGAACCCGTCGCATGGCGACCTCAACCACCTCATTTCGGCTGTCATGTCTGGCGTGTCCACCTCGCTGCGCTTCCCCGGCCAGCTCAACTCCGACTTGCGCAAGCTCTGTGTCAACCTGGTAAGAACCACCTCGTCGTCGACAGAACCTGGAGTGCCAATGACGCTGACCCATTCCCCTACGTGACTGCAGGTCCCCTTCCCCCGCCTTCACTTCTTCATGGTGGGCTTCGCCCCATTGACGGGCCGCGGTGCCTCCTCATTCCGCAACACCTCCGTTCCCGACCTTACCCAGCAGTTGCTGGACCCTCGCAACATGATGGCTGGGTCCGATTTCCGCAACGGCCGCTTCTTGACGTGCTCGGCCATCTTCCGCGGTAAGATGGCCATGAGGGAAGTTGAGGAGCAGATGCGCAAGGCACAGACCAAGAACTCGGCCTACTTCGTGGACTGGATTCCTCACAACGTGCAGACGGCGCTGTGCTCCGTCCCGCCCAAGGGGCTGAAGATGTCGTCTACATTTGTAGGCAACTCGACAGCCATCCAGGACATCTTCAAGCGCGTCGGGGACCAGTTCTCGGCCATGTTCCGTCGCAAGGCCTTTTTGCATTGGTACACTAGCGAAGGCATGGATGAGATGGAGTTTACCGAGGCCGAGTCTAACATGAATGACCTGGTATCGGAGTACCAGCAGTACCAAGAGGCAAACGCTGACGATGAGGAAGAGGAGAACTGGGGCGAGGAGGAGATTCCTGGCGAGGAGCACGAGGAGTAATTCCTCGGATGCTGTGGGCGCCCACTTCACTGTTCCTTCTCACCTTCCCTTCGTCCTCCCGATTTTTACAATACAATCTTCCGGCTGTCGTCGGACAAGCCGATAATCTTCAGGATACATGCTTGATAATTGCCGTGCTTTGGGGAAATGCAACTACCAGCTGATGCTCCATGGTGACCCAAAGACCATCGCAAGAATCCTGCTCGACCCCTGGAGGCCTCTGTCCGCTTTGATAAGGTTTGTGCACGCGTGCGAGCACTGACTGTCTCTGCAATGCGTGCTCCCGCTGACCCGGCGATGGCGCATCACCACTGGTGTTCCCCGGGCATGTCGCCCTCGTCGGCCCAACCCATTGTCATTGTCGCCCAAAGGTCATGAAAGACAGGCTTGCTCGTCTCACTCGACCCTGCCGCAGGCTGCGGCATCGTCAGTGGCGGCCCCAACGCTGCATCCCAGATCGGGTAGTAATGGTCCAAGCTCCCATCCAACATTGGACAACCAACGCTCTTGCCCGGTGTCGACACTTGTGATGCCTCCAACGCTTGTAGTCGACGCCGATACTTGTCCTTCACGACCCCCATGATGACTCGACTGGCGGAGAGGACATCGACCTTTCTGGTAGCAGGAGTAAGGTCCGGTTCTTGGCATATCTGAGACAAAAATCCGTCGAACCGAAGGTGCGAGCGGGCCCATGAAGTGTCAAAGTCCGGGCATTCCGGCGCTGGGAAGGAGACACGAAGAGCCAGGACCACGGCCAGGATGAGCCGCGCCCAGTCGCTGAGAGAGAAACATAGCAAGTCCGACTCCGTGAGTTGGCTGTAGTGATCGAAGAACTTCCGGACCTTTATTGTGGCGTCGCATAGTTTGGACGCTACTGGCGGCAGTGATGTGTTTCCCGCAGGAAGCGCAAACGTCGCGCGAGGCAGTTTTAGCAACGGACCGCCGTCGAGGTAAAAGTCGATGAACATGACCTGTAGCTTGACGGGCACTGCCTGGAGTCAGTCGCGCATTACAGCGCAGGAGACGTAAGAAGATGGTACCTAATGAGGCTATCTTGGCCGGCAATCGTGCTTTAAAGTCTTGGAATTGCAACTCCAGGCCGCCCAAGACGAGCCGGCTATATTGCTCTTTCTGGAGCTGTCGGTCGTGAATGGCCTCTGCGGCCTGATAAAGGATGCTTGATGAGCGTAACAGCGAGGCGAGCACCAGATCGCCATCCACCTGTGCGTGACGCTCGAGAATGTCGGAGCACGTGGTGGTCCAAGAAGTGAAGCTGGTTGACACACCGCGTTTGTTTCTCCAAACGACGACAAATCTGGGCTCGTCAGCAAGTACCAACAACGGCCGAGCAAGCGGAGGCTGATACTGACGTCGAGGCAATGTAGCAGTAGGCAGTATACGCTCGGATGCCGTCAAGTTGCTCGTTCGTCACCTCAAGCTGCGAATGACCTCCGCTGGGGGCCAACTCCTGGTCCAATTCAAGATCATGGATGAGGTCGGCCGCCATTCGTATGTATTGGACGGCCAGCTTGTTCTTTGGCCGTAGATGGAATGGGTACCTGACAGCGTCAATATCGGCTGAGCCGCTGCAGGTAACCATGTGAACTCACCAGGCACAGTAGATGAGGATGCCCTGAAGAAGCTCCAGACTCCTCTCGCCTCCAGCGACAAACTTCAACCCCAGTACCTTTCGGAACTCTTCATCGTATAGGCTGTGGCCTTGCAGCGTCTTGGATCCTGACGCGGCAGCTAGGATGGCCAGCAAGACGAACGGTCGCGTGGCAGCCAGTTGCGGCACGGTTGCATCAGAGGGCAGCACGATGCAGGGAAGGTAGTGGAGCTTAGATCGAAAGGACTCTAGAAGGCAAGCGGCAGATGAGAGGTTAAAGGTTGGTCTGCCCTGGAAGTCTTGGATGGACTGGGAGTGGGTCGACGAGGCCGGCGGAGTCTCAAAGCCGCCCTTGGCGGAGGGTGTCCATTGAGACATATCCACGTCGCCTTCCTCGGGAAGCATGCTGTCGAGGAAATGCTCATGTGAACCCCGTAGAGTCTCGAAGCTGTCGTCGACCTCGGCCTTGGCGGAGACGGCAAAGTTGATGCTAAAGGTGCTAGATGAACCAGCGGGATGGGGCTGTGGGTGTAGGACATCCTCGCCTGCTCTAGAAAAGGCGTCAAAATCCTTGATGCCGTACTATGGGGTTCACGGAGGCTTACATCCTGCCTTTCCTGGACCGGCGGATCCGTGGGCCAGTCCGCGAGATGCACTCCTTCTTTGACGCAAGACATCTGAGGCCGTCAGCGAGAACCGCAGCTTAGCACACAGGAGCTCGACGTCCCGTCTTACTTTATACACACGCCAGGCTGCTCACTGGGCCGGCACCGGATCTTGGTGGCCCGGCAGGCCTCGCATGCCGTCGAGACCCTCTTCCGAGTGGCGCCGCCGCCGCCGGCGTCTTCGTCGTCCATGGCAGAATGAGACGCGGGATTCATCAGCCAGACAGCCATCCAACCTTGCAGGGGCTACGTGCAGCAGCTCGGGGGAACGGAGCTTGTGGAATTGAGGTGGTGCGAGGACGTAGCCGACGATTAATCTGCGTCCCGGACGAGGACTCAGAGCCGTGTAGTAGGTGGCAGCGCAGACAACCCGAATCGGGGTTCAAGATCCGCAGTCGTTCGGATGGAGGAGCAAAGTGGGTCACGGCTCACTGAGCGTCTGTCTGGACAGCTCGTAAGATGCCACAACTCGCCGCTGCATACCGATCACGAGTGGTTCTCATAGTTGATAATTCGGTGCAACGAAACGCCGGAGCGGCAGAGGAGTTAGATCCAAGCGCAAGGAGTCAAACATGTGTTCATTGCCGGCGCACCGCTTCCCAAACTCCCAGTCCAGTCCTCGTGCACCGCGCCTCGTCAAGGGTATATATATATATAGTACACAACACCACAGCAGCCGCATCGCGACACCTTTTACTCCACCCGCGACATTTGCAAGCCGGGGTTTTCTTTTTGCAGAGTAGTCTCCACCACTTCTTCTGCTGGAGCAACCAGGCCCTGGGCGTCTTCGCCCTGCGTTTTGACTCCATGCGCACGCTGCCTGTGCTCAGCGATGTTTTCTCCCGCACAGCGTTGTGAGCAATACAGCGTCATCCGCTTCTGGCCAATGCACTCCTTGCATGAGACCGCTAGAGACGTGCCGTCGCCCATTTCTACATCTTCGTCCCGTAGCTGCACGCACCTGTCACCGGCTTGGCAGTCGTGCTCTGCTTCGACGTGGTTGCTCTGCCAGAATATCAGTTTATAGCTCCGAGTGGTCGCCATCCCGGAAGACTCACATGGCCTTTGTGGAAGCAGACTTCGGAGCAATAGACCGTCAGCTTCTTGGCGCCTCCCATTTGCGTGACTGCTTGACACAAAGAACACGAAAGGACCCCTTTAGAGTCCATCGTCTTCTGGCAAACGTGACAAGGAGGCAAGTTGTATAGCTCTTCGTTCGCGCTTAGCGATTGTCCAGATAGCCGGCCCTTAGCCTGCAACTTGTTCTGTTCAAAAGCCGTCTTTGCTCTGCGGAGCTCGTCGAGTCGCCTTTGGTGGTTGTCACGTTGGGGCTGAGAGATCCTGCTGTCTTGAAAATCCGAGGCAATTTTGTCCATGATATCCTCCAGCAACATCGTCTCGCTGGCCATGTACTCATCTAAATATCTTTGCGCATTCTCCAGGACGTTACCCGTGGTCTGATTGGTGAAGAACTCGGCAACGTAGAGCTTCTTCAACTCCGCAGGGTCAGCCTTGGTCGTGGCCACCTTCTCGGCAAATGCCTCGACGCTCGCCGGCCAATTTGCTGGCTTGCCGACACCTTCCAGCATCAAGCTCACCATTTCTTCGCGCGACCGATCGGGGTCGTCCAGCATGCCCCGTAGCTCGTCTTGGTTGACGCCGCGATCGGAGGCGGCGATGAACTCGGGGTACTTGCGAAGGACCCAGCGATACCATGCCTCCTTTTCAGATTCTATCCTCGCCTCGATGAATTTCAGGCTTCTCTTGCGGTCTTTTGCGTCTTGGAACAGACCCTCCAACTCATGCAGAAAGGCCCGTCTCTGTGAGAACCACTCCCGGTCTTCGCTTCCCGTGTATCTGAGGCGCATTCGGTCCAAAACTTTGCCATAGCAACTCGAACACTCCGCCACATGTTTCTTCCCGCATTCCTTTGCGCAGGATGTCTTCAAGACTTCCACGTCCTCGGAGCATAGTCGCTTTTGTCTCTTGGCGGCACTGAGCTCGGTCCAGTGCTCCGGCATGGCGTGGATGAATGGCACTGCCATGTTGTTGATGCAACGCGGCGGGCACAGTCGCTCCTGATAAGAAGGGGAAAAGATGTGCGTCGAGCGATGGGGTAGACTGCTGGATTTGTGCTGCAACGATACTCAATAGCCTCCAAGTCTTTTGAGCTCAGTCGCGAATCTAGTGATGAGAGGGTAAAGAGCCAATACGCGAGCCACAGTGCGATTTGCGGTACGAAAAGACCGAGAAGCCGCGGTAGAGTGAGTCTAAGGCCAACAAATCGAGTAAAGGCGACTCGAAATGAAGGTTACGTTGAGATTGGTGTTTCCATTGTTAAGAAACTAAGAGCATCGACGAGTAGTCTCGAAGTGTTGCTGGTGGCACTCAGGCGCCAGCCGAAATTTAACCGTTGCGCAACAACTTCGCCGCCAGCTTTGTGGAGCTTCAGCAACATTCAACATCCCAGCAAGCAAAACTCGGAATTGACGGCCTACAATTCCAGGGCGAAGCACGTGAGGGTCTTTGCGTCACTATATCTGCCATCTCTTCATCTCTCATCGAATAAGACCGTCGCTTCGCCAACCAGAGACACCTCCGCGCACCTTTCCGATCCATCCGCCCCCCCAGCAAGCCGTAACTGCGCAATCATGGTAAGGCTCTTGACAATTCCGAAAGGGCGCTGCAGCAAGTGTCCCTACTCACACTCTCTGTTCGTAGGCCGACAAGCTCCGAAACCAACAAGAACTAGAACGCCTGCAGGCCAAGTTCGTCGGCACCGGCCACCCCGATACCACGAGCTGGGAATGGAAGACGAACATCCAGCGGGACACCTTCTCGTCCATCGTTGGCCACCGACCTCTGCTGGCATACGTTGCGCTTGCCGAGAATGAGCCCATTGCCCTGACCCGAGCGCGGTTGATTCGCGTGCGTCACCCTCAAAGCCCTCGCGAGAATCCAGGCTGACCATTCGCGAGCAGAAAATGATTCAGCCCTGCGGCCCTCCCCCGCCTCGCGAAGGGGACGAGGTAACCACTCAACGAGATGCGAACTAGACGGACGGGCCATAATAAGCTATCGAGATGTTGTTTTTGCGTAGGGAACGGCGTCAAAGGAAAGATACCCCAGTACTGATGGGATCATGCATGTACATTCGCGGCTCTGCTGCATCCATTTACCAATAAGAAGCAAGGTTCTGAGTTGTTTATTCGCTACAACAGCTACTCTTCTTCGTCGTCAGCGCCCATCCTGCTGCTCTCTCCGGCGTCGTCCGGATCCTCGCCGGCCGCTGCAGTTGCCTTGACTCTTAGGCCAAGGTTTGACCGCAGCTTCTTCTCCATGTCTGGGTTCCATTCTCCATATACCTCACGGACCATGCCCATAACTCCATCGAGCCCTACTTCTTCCTTTGCTCGTGGCCCAACGTGCCAGGTGACCGTTTGCTCGCCATCTTGGCCTATCGGGGGTCGTTCGACTTGTCTCACCACGTACCCTTGTCTCTCCATCTTCTTGAGCGTAGCTTCAGTTTTTTCGTTGGAAACATTGTGGTCGGCATTTAGCCGCATGAGATAACGCTTCAGCTTTTGCTCGCTCAGTTCACCGGCGTTCAACCATATTAAGGAGACGACCATGGTATAAAAGGCTACGTATGTAGCTTCGTCGTCTGCGCTCGGAGTCTTGGACGGTTTGAGGACCGACGCGCTTCGGTATGGGTCGGGTAGTGTCGAGGAGAGGATGTAAGCCCCGGATCCCGTCTTCAGCTGGGAATTTGACTTCATGGCTGGCAACAGGTCAGCTTCAGTCTTGCAGGACCGAGCAAAGTCACATACCCTGCCTCTTTTCTTGCAGCGACATCTTTTCTCGAACTGGCAGTTCTCGCAGCTCCATACCCCATATGTCTCGCAGCTGCTGTTGCGCCAACGTAAATACTCGCTTGAATGAACGTCCTTGGTTGCCAAGAACTAGCTGCCATGTTAGCGACAACAGTGTGTGGGTATTGGTACCATGCTGGCGTTACCTCTCTCCTTTATCCCATCTCGGCGTATTGCCGTCCTCGAGTACTCGCATGAGATGGCATAGCGGACCAGCTTCTTCGCAAGCTGATTGTCGGCGCGTTGGGCTGGGTTGCCGTCCACTTCCATGCCGTCTCCCGACTCGTCTTCGGATTCTTCGTCCGACATGTCGACATTCTGGCGCTGGCGCGGACGCGCATGCTCGTCTTCGTCTTCATCTTCGGCCTGCTGATTTGGTCAACGAGAACGTCTCCATCCACAGGCTACAATCGTACCGGACGTCTTCTCCTCTGTGATGGAGGCATTGTGGTTGCAGCGTGTGAATGTCGGGACACCGGTCGCTGAATGCCTTAGTACTCGATCGATTCGTGGGCTCTTCAAAGGATTTGCGCAAAGATGATTAGCAGTGATCGAATGCCCTTCAAGCGATGAGGGGCACGGAAGTGAATGCCCAAACGCGGTCAGCCGTTCTAGACGCGTCGACGTCAGGGACCTCTTTAATGCTTATCGCTTATCGCCGCAAATTTCCCGAGCTCTACTTGATGCTCTACCTCCCAGCTTAACGAATCTTTCTTGCTGCAGCACAATTGATCTTCCCACGGGCTTTCTTTTCACGTTTATTCATGCTTTCAAGGACGGCTGCTCTGTCACGCGGTTGCCTGACGTGTCGACTGAGTCTCGCACAACGCAACGCGACGCTTGTCGCTTTCAACACCTCGAATCAAGGTGATCCGCCACGACGGTACGCTTCCGACTGGGCTGCACAGAGCAAGGAAAGGATAGAGGCGCTGATTTCCGGGTCGCTGGACCATGCCGAAGCCAATGGCCAGAAGAACAAACGAGGCGGCGGTCGCGGTCGCGGCCGGGGAGGGAAAAGGAAGAGTAACCGGCGAGACGACGAACCTGCGGCTTGGGAGCTGCCCCCGAAGGAAGAGCGCAAACCACGAACTCAAGTCGCGGAGGATATCCCTGTGCTACCAGAGATAGTCGAGCTACAACTCGAAGCCTCGACGGTAGAAACACAGAATGAACTGCCAACCGACGCAACCGACGAAGCGGTCGCCCCCGAACCTTCACGAGAGTTTCGCCATGACTTGCTTCACCACCACCACCTCGGTGTCGCGGCGCTCGGCAAGCCAGTCGAAGCATTGATACTCAAGAATCCAAATAAGATGAGGAGATCCAGAAAGGCAGCCATCTTGCTTGAAGAGGAGGCCGTGGCTTCTGGTGTGCCCCTGCGCTGGGAAGATGTCCTGCCCAGGGAAGAGGGGCCGGAATTCGATTTCTCAGATGAAGTGCGGCAGAACATCGACGAGTTGCGTCCCAGTGACGCAACGGTTGTTCGGAGAAAGGATTTTAAGAAGCTGGTCAATGCCCTTGCCGATGGCTTCACGCGAGAGCAGCTGGTAGGCTACTTTAATAAGGGGAATTGGGAGCACACTTTGCAGGCAAGCGACGCCCCATCTTACTCATGGATGGTCAAGCAAGGAGCTTGGCAGGCGGCCGAGTCAAACCAGTGGAGCAGTCTCAAGCCGAAGCAGCAGCAGGCGGTCCTGATCTTGACGGCAATGTGGAAATTGGAAATTCAAGAACAGGTGGAGGGTCTTGGAAGGACGCTGGTTTGGGTTCAGCCCGACATCTTTCGGCTTATTGCCCGTACGTTCATCCTCTCCCTCAGCATCAGGTCTGACTCTAATCTCGCCCTACAGGACCATCCAGCCGTGTCATTGAATCCCTGAGCGCCGACTATCTTGATAAATCGAACAACGAAAGAATATCGGTCAAGGTTGAGGAGTCTCGAATGGCAATCTACGCTCGAAAGTCAACAGCTGCTACTATTCTAACAAGAATGGACGAGATTGCACGATCAATCATATCCAAGCAGGTTTCGGTACAGCACATCCCTAGTGGCAATCTTGCCGAGCCCGTCTTGGAAGAGCTCGGGCGCATCACCAACACGCTTCTTCAATATAACAAAAATGCTTGTGTACGTTTTAGTCCGCACCTCTCTCCATGATCTGCCGCTGACATCTAGCTAGGAACTCTCCATATCATGGGTTGATGACAAGGACCGTCCTGAAACCAGTACGCCTGGGGCTGCGGAAACGGTGCCCAGGACGGGAACAGAGGACCGTGCAGACGTTGTTTTACGACTGCTGGCCGGACATGAGACAAGCACACAGTCAAGTCAAGTCCATACGGTCTGCTCGAAGAAGTCAAAGACTCGCATAGGCCTCCTTGTGGAACACCATCGGGAGATGAGAGGCATGTCTTGGAGGGATAAGCTGCGACAATGGTCTCGCTACATCAACCCCATCACCAAGGAGGTTGCCATGGAAAAGCAGCACCTGAACCTGGCTGGCGAGGTGTCGTTGAAGGTACCGCCCAAGACAACGAATGACAAGACAACAAATCGCATGACGGCTACGTTTGGACACATTCTGCACACTGGACACGACACTCGGGAAGCCAAAATGGCCAAGATTCGGCGCATCCTCTCTCCTGTAGTCCCACATCCAGCATCTCTCACATCCATCACCGCCAACAGCGACAACAGCGTTGCCCAGTCGACGACAATCATCCTCAACTTTTCCTCTGACCCAGCCCAGGCACGGGAATTTGGCAGCGCAGTGCCAGAGATTCGACTCAGGCTTCCAGTGAACCCTGACACTGACCTCTCCGCATTTGCCTTTCCACCCGACTCCACTCTGGAGGGTGTCGTCTCTCGGCACCAGATCGATGTCTTGCTACCAGATCAAGGGGTCGACGTACGGCTTACCCAGCAGCACCTGCTTCCTCTGGAAACCAATCAGCAGTCCCTCAAAGAATTCCTAGCCGGATCAGAATTCAATCTTCTCGCTGGCCGACTCAGAACCCCGAGTCAAGTAAAATTCTCTGTCCCTAGCAAGTGGCTCTCAGCCGACCATAATCAAACCACACAAAGCCAGGCCACGGACGTTCCATACACTTTCATGGGTCTCGAAATCCATCAGGTCGTCGACCTAGAGTGGCATGGCCACACCCTCCGCTACAGCAGCATCGAAGCAGGCCAGCACGGCGGCCAGCGGCAAGAGCTCTCCCTCCACGCCGGACCCCCAGGCCCCCATCAGCAACAAGATCTCACCAATGAGTCAGCTAGCACGTTCCTGCAGCTTGTAGAAGAAGTAGCCATGGGGAAGCAATTTTCATGGGACGAGGGCTACAAGCTGATGCAAGACCGGTCCGACGAGGGATTCTCCTGGGACATGATTGACGAGTCCTTGGACGGCGAGGAGATCATGGGTCTGGACTTGAGCGCCGACGAGACTCGAATGCTCAGCGATATCGAAGGGACTCCACCGCAGGAACAGATGGGTGACATACACCCTGGCCGCAGCGAGGAGCCTAAGACACCATACACGGCGTCAGTATATTCGGAAGAATTGCAGCCCATGGGGTCGGCTGTGAGTGACCAGGCAGCTTGTCTCCACGACGAGCGCTCTTCACAGAGCACACAAAAAGGCAGAGACGGCGAGGCGGCGCAAAAGCCATGAAGGAGCTGTGTTTCTTTCTGCGCTCCCAGCGACGGGTGTACAATACTGTATTATACAAAATGTTACTATAAGCGCTCAATTTCTGAATGTGTCGAAGCCTCCATGTGATTGGACGGGTATGCCATATGCTGCAGGTGGTAGGTAGCAAGTGTAATGCAGGCAGTGCAGTCCACGAGCCATGTTGGCAAGCCAATATACACAGCCTAGACACAATGGCATTACACATTACATTCACTGGTTGCGGATGGGACAGACAAATGCCGGAATCACTTCTAGACTCTAGATATTGGGTAAAGCACATGATGAGAAGTCCCTGACGCAGAAAAACCCAAATCCCAGCCTCTCATTACGTGCCCCGAGAAAAAAGCCGAGGGCTCATCCAAAGCAAAATTGATCGTTTCGTCGTAGAAGTGAGTACACAACGCCCCGAACCCGACATTTTGAGGCACAAGCCAATGACAAGGACCGCTTATTTCTTGGAGGCCTTGGCAGCGGACTTGGTGACCTTGGCGGAACCAGCAGCAGCCTTCTCGACGGACTTGATGACACCGACGGCGACGGTCTGGCGCATGTCACGGACGGCGAAACGGCCCAGGGGAGGGTAGTCGGTGAAAGCCTCAACGCACATGGGCTTGGAGGGAACCATCTTGACGATGGCGGAGTCACCGGACTTGATGAACTTGGGGGCAGCCTCGACGGCCTTACCAGTACGGCGGTCGATCTTCTCCTTGATCTCGGCGAACTTGCAGGCAATGTGGGCGGTGTGGCAGTCCAGGACGGGCGCGTAGCCGGCACCAACCTGACCGGGGTGGTTGAGGACGATGACCTGGGCATCGAAAGAGGCAGCGCCCAGAGGGGGGTCGTTCTTGGAGTCACCGGCGACGTTGCCACGGCGAATCTCCTTGACGGAAACGTTCTTCACGTTGAAGCCGACGTTGTCACCGGGAACACCCTCAGTGAGCTGCTCGTGGTGCATCTCCACGGACTTGACTTCGGTGGTGACGTTGGAGGGAGCGAAGGTGACGACCATACCGGGCTTGATGATACCAGTCTCGATACGGCCGACGGGAACTGTGCCAATACCGCCAATCTTGTAGACATCCTGGAGGGGAAGGCGGAGGGGCTTGTCGGTGGGACGCTTGGGGGGCTCGATGGAGTCGATGGCCTCAAGGAGGGTCTTGCCGGTGGACTTGCCAGCCTTGGTCTCCTTCTCCCAGCCCTTGTACCAGGGGCAGTTGGTGGAGGCAGCCAGCATGTTGTCGCCGTTGAAACCGGAGATGGGGACGAAGGCAACAGTCTTGGGGTTGTAGCCAACCTTCTTGATGAAGTTGGAGGTCTCCTTGATGATTTCCTCGTAACGAGCCTGGGCCCACTTGGCGGTATCCATCTTGTTGATGGCGACGATGAGCTGCTTGACACCCAGGGTGTAGGCGAGCAGAGCGTGCTCACGGGTCTGGCCATCCTTGGAGATACCAGCCTCGAACTCACCAGTGCCGGCAGCGATAATGAGGATAGCGCAGTCAGCCTGGGAGGTACCAGTGATCATGTTCTTGATGAAATCACGGTGACCGGGAGCGTCTGGATTTGAAGTTAGTGGCTGGGCATTGAGAGCTGCTGGAATAACGGCGAAAACATACCAATGACGGTGACATAGTACTTGGGAGTCTCGAACTTCCAGAGGGCAATGTCGATGGTGATACCACGCTCACGCTCGGCCTTGAGCTTGTCAAGAACCCATGCGTACTTGAAGGAACCCTTGCCAAGTTCGGCGGCTTCCTAAAATCCAAGCAAGTTAGCGATAAGCTCAATCGTGGTGCGGTTGAATTATGGTCTCAGGTGGCGGCGGCCTGCAGTCAGGGCAGAGTGGCGGGACTGAGCCCCACATAAACCAGCGATAGCCCGCAAGAAAAAATTGTTTCGGTGCGAGGGGTAAACCATCAGGTCGCCAGCGTAACATCGCGGGCGCCCAGGTGAAAAAATGCGAAAAGGAGGGAAATGGAAAGAGAAAATCTTACCTTCTCGAACTTCTCAATGGTACGCTTGTCGATACCACCGCACTGGTAGATCAAGTGACCGGTCTGTGAAAATGTCAGAGATTATGTCTATCAAATACCCCGCGCCATGACGACAGGCGGGGCAGCGACCAGGATATCATGATCGCGGCGGAGGGGAAAACTCACGGTGGTCGACTTGCCGGAGTCGACGTGGCTGTTATTGAGGTCAGTACGATGGCGATGAGGCGACGATGATAGACTCATGTTACGCACCCCTAAAGAATCAGTTAGCAGGAGCGTCTCGGAGGTAGGGAGGCATGGGGGAGCAACGTACGATAACGACCACGTTGATGTGAGTCTTGTCGTCCTTACTGCGAGGCAGTCAGTATTGATGTTCGATGAATGAAAGCGGACGAGGCTGTTGCGATGCCTCGAGAGATGCCGACGTACCCCATTTTGGCGGTGTTCAGGATGTGAAGATTGAGTCGAGTGGAGTGCTTGACTGAAGT
Source organism: Tolypocladium pustulatum (assembly GCA_024340155.1). NCBI lineage: Eukaryota > Fungi > Ascomycota > Sordariomycetes > Hypocreales > Ophiocordycipitaceae > Tolypocladium > Tolypocladium pustulatum. Next base: position 202,898 of record JALHBY010000037.1, on the reverse strand, counting down.
TTACTGTCGACAAGAGCAAGAGTTAGTCGACGGTGCCTTTGCTGAGATGATACTGAGGCTCGATAGCCAAGGGGACGAGGCAACGTACAAATCGCAGATCGGATGCTTGAACCGGGTATGCGAGACGAGGAGCAGAAAGAGAAAAATTCGCAAAGCGAAAGTGGGAGGAGGAGATTTAAAAAGGTGGGTGGAGGAGGGGTGGAGTGACTGTGCTCCTGCTCGCGCGGGGCAACCAGAGGGGCAGTCGCTGATTGACTAGCCCTAACACGCGGGATGTTTTTTCTGCCTCGCACAGCGGAGTTTTTTCCCTCCTTCCTCAGCTAGGTCCAGCAGGCGTGGGCCAATCAGGTGTGTTTGTTTTGCGTGCCCGTAAGGCGAGGCCGTCTCTGAGCTGGCGTCAATGCTGGCGTAGAGAGGCTGGTTGCCATACAGCTGGATGTAATTGCATGCACATGAAACAGCTACGAGAGTCTGTTTTGAGGGCTACTTCGGTCTCAACAAAAAACACGCCCTCGAGACTGAGTCCCTCGGAGGTTTGTGTACTAATTTCCATCATGGCCATATGATGCTTATCGCGCTCTGCGGTCGCTCGCTGACGGGCAACGCGAGGACGTCGTGCGACTCGTACCACGCACAGATTGCACTCCGAGCGGCTGGGTCAAAGTCTGCTGTTGCCCGCATGCAAAATCGCCGCATCTGTATTCTGAGCGTCCCGAATCATCCCAATTTCATCTACTTTGCGTCCGCATTGTCGTCATCTGCCACTGGCGATGCTCTTCATCAGCCTCCCCGGATGACTCTTTGGCGTGCTGCCTCAGCCCGCTGGCCCAGAGGTACGAGCGCCATGTTAGCAGGTACCTCTAGAGTGGAGACTGGCTGCCACGGCGTGTGCGAGGGAAAAAAAAATTCACTGCGACCCAACTTTTCTTGCGGCAAAGATCGCGCGTCGAGTCGCCAGGGCCTGTCTGCCCAACGCTATGGAGCACGTACGAGCCCGAAGCACATCCTGATGCGATTCTACCCGGTCTCATGCGGTGTGAGTCAACAGCGGCCGGCAAAGGGTATTGGCTCTGCCGATAGTGGATTGCACCGCAAGCGTTTTGTTTATACGGCATACTGTACAGTACTCGTGCGGCATCATCATTAGCATCAGCGGTTGCTGTCGCAATGCGGATGTTGCTTGTTGTTGACCCCGCGGCTGTCTCTGGTTTTGCCATGCTTGCCCCTCCCCAAACGTCATGCCCCACCAAAGGCCCTCGCCACCGCCGCATCCTTCACCTGGAGCCTCATGCTCGCGCGCCCATGAGATCGGAGCGGATCCAAGTAGTGAATGTCGCAGGTGCTGTTGCTTGTCTTGGTCACCTACGCGTAGCTGTCTGGGGATTGAGTGCTCTGGGCCGAAGTTCGGGCAACTTCGTCCAGCGATCTCACGATATATCGTCTGGGCCATCGAGGCGGCCATTTTTACCCCTCCTCACATTTCTTGTGCACAATCCTGTAGTGCCAAAACCTGTCACAGGGAGGCGACGGTGTCCTCAGCCACAGTGGAGTTTTGCAGGTTCTCTGTCAGATCTCTGCAGGCGCTTCATCCCGCCAACCGGCCAGGGCTGCCTGGGCTCCGTGGCAACGACGACTTCCTATTTGGATGTGGCGACATGCACGGTCGCGGCAAGATTGTTGAGCTTCGAAAAGATGTTTTCAACTCTGGCTCGATTGCATTGCACATGAGCATGCCTCTTTACTAGAGGCAGAACAATCGGGTTCCCTGAAGTCGGATGTGCTCGAGCGCGTCAAAGAAAGAGCTGGTCCGACTACGGGTGTAACTCGTACAAACAAGTAATTAATTATGTGTTGCAACGAAGCGTCAGCTCCTGTGAGGAGCCTGACACCTCTGCGCAGTAATATTCTGTCACTCTGACAGCTGTTTTAGCGGATTGCTACGTTGCCCATGAGTTCAGTTGCCCGAAAAGCGGCAATGTTAAATGCTGCGCACGGCCGGTTCAAGTACTCGCTCCCGGAAGCAGGTACTCGTATACGTCCCATGCTTCGGGCCATGCTTCGAACAATTTACTCCAGTGGAATGAAATGACTGTATCCAGTACTCCGAGAACGCGGAGCCAAGATCTCATGAAATTCGGTCCAAATTCACTGGCGCAGTACTACTATATTGCAGAGTGTATCGATGCTGTCGCCGCTCATGACAAGGCTCCCACACGAGACTGGCTTATCAATACCCATGCAAGCAAGGAAGCTCACTTTGCGCCCAAGCAGGATGGGAAGCTGTGGACTTGGAAGAGGTACGATCTGGTTCAGCGTGACAGCTCTGGATGGAAAGCTTCATTATGCCCCGGTTCGGTGCTCCTCTGTAGCACCCACAAGCTGCCGGGCTTCGCCAACGAGACAGACTCTGAGTCCGGCAACATTTTAAGCCTGAGCAGCATCTGTCTTGACTTTAGCCAAATTGACTAGTTCTGCTCGCGGCCTCGTGCAGCTCCCTGTTAGCACACCGTCGTTTGCTTCACCCCGAGCGAACCTTCAAATACCCCGTCAGGCTCTTCCGTCAACACCACAGCCAGAGTCGGCAGCCCGCTTGTTTGGTCAAGTGGCATCAGGCCGAGTTCTTTAGACTGCCCGTATAGAGTAATAGCAACTCGTTGGCCTCCTATCCTGGGTAACAGCCAAGGATCTCGGTGCAAATCCGGGTACGGGTGTTTTTTTTTCTTTTTCTCGGTCCCTTTCATCTTCTCTCTGAGTAGGTACGACTTCGACTGCTACTTCTTGCTTCTCCAGTAACAGACCTCTTGTAAGGCCTCGTGTTCTACACTCATGCATTGTGGTGTGTTTTGGTTCTTTATCAAGACGCAATGTGCATCATCTGACTCCTGTAATAACACTCTAGCGTGGACTCTTCCCCAGATCCAACACTAGACAAGTAACGCTCTCACCATCGCCGCCTACTATTGCTTCTTCCCATTTACCATTGCATTCTCCGTCCCTCTGGGCGTCTTCAGTCCCATCATCGCCGCCGCTGCAACCACCGCGATGCCCGTCGACCCCATCGTGTACGCGACCTCGCGCCCGGCCCACCAGTACACGCTGGTAAACAGAATTGGCCCCAACCCACGCCCCAGCTGGCCCCAGCTCCGCAGCATCCCTAATTTGGCGCCGCGCTCGCCCTCGCTCGCCTCGAAGCTCGTTAGCGCGTTGAGGCCCGTCACGACGGTCGCGGAGGTAATGGCCAGGCACGTTGCGGCGGCATAGAGGCCGCCCACGCTCGTGATCCTGGCTAGCAAGACAAAGGATACAAGGCAAGATATGACTCCAACGCGAACGGACAACAGTGGAGGTAGCCTCCGCGTGACACCGCCTTGGAGGACGGACGCCACCAGACCAATGAAACCCAGCAGCCTGCCGTTGTTGCCTGATGTGAAGGCAAATAGCTCGTAGGTCATGAAAGACAAGGAGCTCTCCATGCCCGAGAAGAACAACAAGAAGAGAAAGTTCGTGGCATACAGCAGGGCGTGCAAATTCGTCCTCTCCACCGTCTTAGCCTCAGTCTTGGGCTTCTTGTCGCTCTTATTCTTGTCCACCCTGCCCGTCAACGCAGGCAGTGTCTCCGGCAAGCAGAAATACAGATACAACGTCTCGGTGACAATCAGGGCCAGGCTGAACCCGGCAGCCGTCGCGAATGGGTTCGCGGTGAAGATGGACTTGGTGCTGAGCCATGCACCCAGCCCGGGACCAAAGGTGAAGGCGACGGAGAAGCAAGCGCCGATGATGGCCATAGTTGGGCCGCGCGAAGCTTCGTCGGAAATGTCGCTCGCCATGGCCGTCGTCAGCTGGACGTTGCCCTCGGAGAGACCGCCCACGATGCGGCTGGCTATGAAGGTGCGGAAGTCGACGGCGGCGACCCAGAGCAGGACAGAAAGGATGTTGCCGCACATGGAGGCGAGGAGGGCGCGGCGACGGCCGTAGCGGTCGGAGAGGTTGCCGATTATGGGGGAGGCAATGGCTTGTAGCAGGCTGCGGTCGGAACAGTGTGAGTGTGCCGTCGCCCGGACAAAGTCATCATCATTGGGGGTTTACACACGAGAAAAGGGAGCCCATGGCTCCGCCCAGCAGAACAATGTCATATCGCGAGTCAATTGGCCGCGAAAAGGCGGTCTTGTATCTGTTGAGGGCGCCGAGGACGTGCTGGAGCAGAGTTGGCGGGCCGTCGTCGAGCAGCGATGGAGCTTCGCGATCGCGGTAGAACTCGAGGAGCTTCGGGAACAGCGGGAGGATAAAGGTGAAGGAGATCTGTACACGGGGCCAGATTAGCAACGTACTCCTCTCGGCGCTCAGGGAGATTAGATCCAGGTCAGCTCACCAGGTCAAGGAGGAGGGAGACGACAATGACGCGGAGCACCCTCTTCCTCGTCGCAGGGTCGACGACGGCCATGGCTTCGCGATGCTGCGATGCTGCGATGACGTCGCGAGTAGCTACAAGCTCGACAGGGTGGCCGCTGCAACGAGAGCTGCGTTGAAGAAATAAACAGTCGGAAAGCTGGAGAAAGCAAGGAACACGAACAAGAAGAACAGATCCAACGAGGGCCGGGAAAGCTCAGCTGGCATCCCCACGGTTGCGAAACGGCCGGCAGCCACAGCTCTCGCCGTCCCACCAGTCAGTCGCGTGCAGCTTCCGATTCCAAAGCGCAGCCCGCCAATGGATGCGTGATTCCCGCTGGGGATCCGCTGCGGGCTGGGCAGCGGGGGCCTGGGGCTGGCTCGTTCAGGGGCACCATGGGCCCGCTAAGCCCAACGCGTCGCCGGCTATTTCTGCGCCCGCCCTGCCGTCCCGGGCGCTGCACGATCCGACGTCTAGCGCGGCGACGACTCCAGTCCCCAACTCCAGTCCCCATCGTCCAATTCCCGGGCTGGGATTAAGGCTCGCGGTGAATGTCCGCTTGGTACCATCACACGGACGAGGTCAAAGGTCGATGGAACTCTTCAAAAGCGGGGAAGTCCATTGCTCTATTGTCTGCATCTCTCACAAGGTCGTCATATGTTTGCTCTACATCGACACCACATGTCTGTCCCTTTGGCAACGCTCGAGCTGACCGTTGGTTGGTAACAGCCATGTCTTTGCGGTGCGCCGCCTTGCACATTCAAGAAGCAAAAGCCGCGACAGCTATGGCTTCCCAATCGCGCCGCTGTAAGTTCGAGGTGCATTCCAGGCCGACGACTCTACGAGCGTCCATTGAAAGATGCATACGTTCAACAAGAAGGTTCCAGCACAAATCTTAGTCCCTTGCTACCCTGTATCGTCATGTAAGCAGGTTGTCCGGTCACGAGGATGAAGTACAAGTGTACAGACCTTGTATGAAATGGGGATAAAATAGTCCGACGCCATCTGGCAGTCCCTCGGCGTGCTCTTATAGATCTTCAACACCCCGACATCGCCCGGCCGGCGGTCGCCGTCGTCGCTCACGTCGACAGTGCCGCCGCTGCCCCAGCGACGGAAGAGGTGCGCCAGCAGCAAGTGCAGCTCTGCATTTGCGAGAGCCATGCCCAGACAGATGCGCGTGCCACCCCCAAATACGTCCAGGTACTTGTCGAGCCGGCCGTCGAGCCATCGCTCAGGGTAGAAAGCCAGCGGATCCGGGAAGAGGTCCTCGTTCATCACCAGCATGAACGGGCTCATGCTTACCACGGTCCCAGGTGGAAGCTCCCAGACCTTTCCAGACTTTCGGTCCTCACAGATCAGCGTCTCAGTGGGCGCGATGCGGGGAAGCCTACCGCTTGTGCCAATGTTGTGTCGAAGTGCCTCCTTAACGACAGCCCGCAGGTATGGCAGAGTCTCTAGCTTAGCCAACGGCACGACTTCATCACGGTTGGGAATGGCGGCGAACAGCTCGTCGCGTAGCTTTCGTAGCGCTTCTGGTCGGTGCAGTAGATGGAAAGCTGCCATTGTCAGGGTCCACGCCGACGTCAGCGTTCCGCCTTGGACGAGAATCTGGCCTTCCTGCGCTAGTCGGGTCGGCGTCTTCTCTTCAGGCGGCAGCATCTTTGATGATAGCAGCTCATGGAATATGGTCGGATGGCTGACGTCCAGCTGCCACTTTATCGTGTTTTCGGACGCTTTGATCTCGGAAATGTGAGCCACAATGTCGTTCTTCATTCTCAAGAAGCCTCCCCAGCCTGAGAGCACACCTCGTCAACAAGATGGCAGTAGTGAAGTGCAATAGAGTTTGACTTACCGGGAACCCAACGGCTAGAGAAAGACTCGGGTAGGCTGTTGACAAGAGTGAGAGCCCAGTTCATATGCTTAATAGACATGCCCATGTGAGTTCCCGTCAACAAGTTATCGGTCACCTCACGGCCAAAGTCTGGCTCCTCAACTGGAGCATGTTAGTTCTCCGCGGATTCGCTGCCACTCGCAAAGACGTACTTAGGTGATCGCTTCTCGCAAAAGCATATTCGTTGATTACATCTGCAAAGCCCAGTTCAGCATGAAAAATGTAAAATGGTGTGAGTAGGATAAGTTGTACCGTTCGAAAATGCCGAGAAGGGGTACATTATATTTAGCGGCTGCCCCCTTTGAGTAGTTGCCCACTTCAAGAGCGCGGCCAGGAGTGCATGCACGCGCTCCTCCAGGATCGGCTGCAGGTTGCGAACGCTTTGGGTTGAGAAGAACGGGTTCAAGACACCACGCCGGAGCTTATGGAGATGGTGATCGATGGTTGCGAGAGCACAGTCTTGCCTTTGGAGTTAGAAAAATTGTCAAGATCATGATGGCCAGAGCTCGACCACGTACGAGGTGCACCAAACTGCACCAGGTCAGTCAGCCAGTATTTTAGAGGACCAAACCAAGGAAGACGTACCTGCTTCGCATAGAATTCCCACTTGTCTCGCGGGCGCAATGGGCCTCCGTACAGTTCGGTGTTGAAGTCGGGAGTCAGAACGTGAACCTCCCAAGGGTTGATGCGGACGACATCGCCGTACTTCTTATGCATCTGTGCAATACGAAACGTATATTGTCCACCGAGCACAATGTCGTAGTAGGACTCGTAGTACTGTGTCAGGGCCGCGAGCTTGGGGCCCGGAATGTGAGCTATCGGGCTGAGCCATAGCCTCTTTATTCCTAAAATGACCGCGTAGACAAGCCAAATGACACAGGAAACACAGCCTAGCTGCCTCCAGCTGTGGTCAGTCATGAAATCATAGATCGCCATGTCAGTCGATTCTTGAAAACAAGTCAAGTCAATTTCTGATGAACAGTGGGTAGGCTGCGGGCGGGGCGAGGCCATATATAATGGCTGTTCAGCTTCTTGAACATGCTACGGGCCCCACGAACCAGGGCCTGGAAGCTCGTAAAGGAGGAATCGGATCGAAATGCTTCAGCGTTCTCATATTTACCCCCTGCATGGCAGCGAACCTTCAAGGAAATGTGCCCGCATAGATCGCGAGATCCACGGAGGGCTGAATTCGACGTCTGATAGGCCACAGGCAATGCCGGCAAACTTGAAGGGCACGCAATGGCACGCAATGGCACGCAAATGCCTGTGGACTACCATCAGAGACTAGAAGCCTCAGCGTCCACGACGTATCGCATCAATTTCCCGGCGCGAACACAAAAGAGCATGGTGTTCTTTGGGTTAGCACTACTTTCTCTTCGCGCCGAACGCACGCGGTGGTGCTGGTCTCTGGGCGGCGGTGTCCCGATAATGCGACGCCACAACTACATCCAACCATCCTGGCATGCTGCGGGGCGGACCACCCGGCAGCCAACCCTTGAAGTCTTGAATTTTGCCTGATTGGACGTCTCTCGTATATAAACGAGCTGGGCCTTGCAGCGAAGCCATATCCCGTCTCACCTCCCGAGAGTGAACTTGCCTGACTGGGGTCTCATGTCAGAATGATAGCCCCAACAACAACTCAGCCACTTGACAAGGCAAGGCAGCTTTCGGCGGTGCGACTACCACAGCAAGGCGTGGCAGCCATGGTAGGCCGGTAACGGTGTAGCTGACGACTCCTCAGAACGCAGTTTAGACGAACTCGCGCGCGATGTTGCGTTTGGTGGTTGCCTACTCAAGCCACGATGGGAGACGGGACACCCTTTCAAGACGATCGATGTCACGGTACCTCGTTTGTCGTCCGAAATAGACCCTTGCGGCGGCGTTTCGTGTGTGACGACTGGAAAGCATGGCAAAGATGTGGCGTTTCCGTGACGTGTTTCGACAATGTCGCCGAATATTCGAATATGCAGACGGGACTTACACGCCAGCTCCAGTCAGATTTTTGTCTGGCCAAGGCAGCTTGATTGCTAGAGTAGCCTGGTTCGTATTGCCCAGGCTACAATAAAGGCAAGAAAGAGGTGGGATTCTGGATCCAGGTCAAACTCTCTGCCCATCAGGATGTCCGGCTTGCAGAAGGCGATTTGATTAGGCCCATGTGCGTCGGGACGCGCTCTGGCAAGCCTATCAGACCCCAGTATCCAGCCGTAAGGCAAGAGAAAAATACCGTCACAATGTGATAGAAACCCTCGCCCACCGCATGGTGGCCAGTGGGGGCCGGATTAGCTCCCTTTTAACACTCTAGATCTTTTGAGCAAGTTCCTACCGATGTCAGCATCAAGTCCGCAGCAGGCGAGATCCAACTCCGCAAGCGCCTCTCGGTGAAGACCACGCGAGACGCCCGCCCGGCCACCTGCGCCCGCAATTCGTTCCCTGTCCTTGAGAAAAAAGAGAAGACGGTCCTTTGGCAGCTTGTTGGACACCACAAGGCTGCAGACTGTTGCCAGAAGAGCTACTCCCAAGGCCTGGCACGGGTGGGCCAAGCATAACGCGGGGCCGAACAATGGCCATGAACCTGACCGCTTTGAGATGAATCGACGAGTCAGATGCAACGATATTTGGCCTCGGAGTGGCGCGTGGGCGGGGCATGTTTGGTTCATCGGTGCTCGCTGCCGTGCTCTGACGCTGAAGGCATAATCGCTTCGAAAAGCGAGAGGTGATCCGCGATACCAAGCTCGTTGCGATTCTTTGCTGATCGACAGTGTGACAGAATCAACGCTGTTACGCACATCTGCAATCATTCTCGTCATTGGTCACGATGGCCACTCCGTCAAAATTCTCGGGGACGTCGGTGAGGGATCGAAGTCGGACGATGTGACGACGGGAGCAGGGACATGAGCTCCGGGACAGCCCCGCCCCCTCCACCACCGGAGCGTCAAAAAGGTCAGCTTCTGGGGGAAGCGGCCAATCAACACGAAACAGTTGCCGCGTGAAGGGATTCTATGGATGCCGTTAGAGAGTCGAAACCCAATCCAACCAGCCCACTCCTGCGGGCGGCGCCGCCGCAAGGCAAGGTATGGTTGGCCGCTGTTTCCTGCGCCCTCCCCCGCTTGTTCTTGGGCCATTGCCACTTCCTTCCCCAATCCACTGCTCTTCGGGGAGGTCGTTCTCAATGGAAGCTCTCATCGAACGGCCCCTGTTATTCTCTGGAGGTCTGCCCAATTGCGCTCTCACGCCTCCAAAGCACCAACTTGCTCCGCCGGCCACACGGATAATTACTGGCCTCCAATTGCATCTACTGCTGAGAAGCGCGACTCCCTGTCAACAGCAAACGGCGGTTCAGTGGAGGTGCCTGGCATCGCATCAGGCAAGCGGGTGCAGGATGTAGCTGTGTAGCCGACGCCTACATCGACGAACTAGCTGATGACCAGCAGGCTGGTGTCGAGGCTCTCCTGTCCTCGCAGGTTTGTTCGTCTACGGAGTGCACTCCCACCCAAACCTCCTCGAGCACTATTGTACGAGTAGCCGGTGGGCTCCACTGTTCACGGCGCCGCTCGCAATGCAATTCCCACATCACATCGGCCGTCCCCAAGGGCCCACTCCGGCTCCCGGCTGCAGCCGCTGCCAGCTTGTGCTCCGCAATGCTTCCCTGTGGGTGCCGGACAGACGCATCGGCACTTGCAAGAGGCCGGTGGCTCAACACTTGAACGTTGACGACGTCAAAAGACAACGTGGCGATGTCTCGGTGAATGCGGCCTACGGCTCGGCCAGAATCTGACCTTGTCCCTGTCTGGCATCCTGGGCCCTCGCACACCTTTCATAATCGACAAGGAATGGCAAAAGAAATCCATGTGTTATTGACGTCGCCGCCTTCTACATTCTAGGGCCGTCGCTCACGAATGCCGCCGTGGCAACATAGCCCGCGCCTCGGGGACATGATCGGTTCTAAGGCGGTGACACCCCGGCCGTGGTGTTCCTTTTTCTTCCCAGTATTTCGCCCGTTCCCAAGTCTATATTTTCCCAGCCGTTCCCACACGAAAAAGAAGAAGCGAAAACTCCCTTTTGCAAACACAAAAAGCCCAGAAGTGTTACAGATGGTCGCAAGCAGCGTCAGACTGCGCGGTAGTGGCTGCGCCAGTTGGTTAGCACCGAAAAACGTGCGTCATGCCTGAGCGTGTGGTCGCATACCAAGACCGTGATCCCTCAAGGGGTTAAACGTTAACACCCCCTAGAAGGCCTTGGAGGCTTGGGCGCGTTTGGCTTGGCGACGCCTGTTGTGTCATATGGACCTCGCGGCATGGCTGCGGCTGGTAGTTTGGTCGGGGATGTCGTATAAAAGTGTTGGACGCAGCAGAAGGGTCCAAAGTTGGGGCCTGTTGGCGGCGCGAGCAAGACCGGGCAGAAAGAATGAGACGGCGGAGAGAGCAGGCGATTCTTTGGCGGCTTGTATTCCGTACAAAGCAGACTGAAAGACAAGTATGAAAAGTAACAGTCTGGTCCGAGAGATGCGAGAAGTTGAAGGAACGAAGTCGGAGGCGTGTCTGAGATTTTAAACCCCAGTCGGTTTGCGGTGATGAATTTTGTCCACGACGTGTCTGCTAGCGAAGGGGGGGGGTGCACAACCTCGCGTGGCAGTCCTTTTGCTGAGCCCATTAGTCCGTAACCGTACCCTATAAATGTATTCTGATGTTGCGGTCAACCCTGGCCGGTCAGCGATACCCCTGATTCTGCCCTGGCTACCCTTGCCCCCTGCAGGTTGTGATGTTCTACGCCCGGTCCGTCGAGCACCGTCTAACGGGATCCACAGGGGTTTGTTGACGTAGCCGGCCGTTTGTCGAAGAGGGCGAACCAATGGCACGGCGCCGCGGAACACAGCCAGAATCTGCCTGTTGGGAGACGCTGCAAAGTTGCGTGATCGGTACGGCTGTAAGCCCTGGTGCCGAGATGGGCACGGCCGTGCCTGAATCGCGGCCTGCGCGCAAGGCTGGCCGCATCGACACCTCATGCAGACCCGACGACAGCAAGCAGCGTTTGTACACGGGAGCAAGCTTGGGGCAAGCACCCGCGAAGAGCGAGTGCGGTGACGAAGCGCCAATCGAAATGGCGAGGGAGCTTTACTGGGCCCGTACGATCGGCTTGGGTTGTGCAACCTGGCGAGCTTCTAGAAGAGCCAGCTGCATGGCGGCTTGGTTGCGGAGCCCGAGAGGGCCATCGAGTGGGCATGGTAGAGATCCAATGCTAATAGCGACGACGCCGACGACGACGAGGACAGCAACGGCCAAGGCCCTGCGTTAGCCTCCGCAGTCGCCGGGGAACACGACGCTGGCCATCGTACCGTGATCCCAAGCTTCAAGCTAGGTAGCTTCGAGAATGCAAAGGGGCGCGATTGCAGCATGGCGGGACCTGCAGCTTCGTGCAGCGCCAGGACAACCTCAATCCGTGTAGGCGCGTGCCATTGCTGCCGAGGCAGGCAGGCCGACCATGACGTCTGTCCCGAGAGCCGAAGAGCCTCACCCCTGAAATGCAGAAGTGGAGCGGCCTCGCGTGTCCACCGAGGCCCAGCATCAGCACAATCTACAACCAGGAATTGCCTACGAGCACGGGCAACCCCCTCGCTATGCCCCGGATGGGCAGCGCCGACGAGTGTTTCATTTCTCGGCCAGGGTCCGTGCCAGTGAGCTCCAGTGGACTGGAAACCAACGCCAGGCGTGGCGGAATGCGGATCGGGACGCCTCCCGACGCGGCGAGGGGAGACGCGACCAAGGGACAGACGAAGAAGATGATGACGAGCGAGGGTCCCGCGACGGGTGGTTTGCCTATGGCGAGCGGGCTGCCGTCTCGCCAGCAAATCGGACAGCCCAGCAGAGCTGACTGGCTATCAGCAAACGCCCCCTTTCCTCACAGCGCCGATCGTGGCGACGATGCTGCAGCTTGTGTCTGGCATCGCAGGCGTGTGCAACGTCGTCAATGTCTCAATCTTGATTGCTTTGCCGGGGGGGCAGCGACATGCAAGGTACCTCGCCTCACCTTGGCTACACCGACGCGCGGCAGTGGTGAGTTTTCCCGGTCAGAGAAACGTTGGCACTACTCGTGGCCGTGCCCATGCCTTGTAACGGAGCCCAGCAGGGTCAGGCAGACATGAAATTTCTCAAACCCAAATCCATACCGGGGACTCGGGACGACCACTGCCAGGGATCTGCCCTTCCGCGACTGGTCACACAAATTGAGGGCAGCATGCATCCGCCTGCAGGGAGGACGTGCGCCGAGACCGTTGTCGAATGCCATCGATTGGGCTTTGCCAGACTGTTGCCAGAGCAAGACGGCAACGAGCAAGGCTCAGGTTTTCCCATTCCTTTGACCTCGTGGATGACTCAAGGGCCGGACCCTGAGACGCGGAGTTTCTATACAACCACCCAGCACGTTCCGGGCCCTGCGGAAGCAAGCGCCCGTCTCCCCGTCGAAGCGGGACCGTTGCTCGTTTCCCGGTGCCGCAGCTTCGGTAACCGACCCCTGCTGGGACGGGTACGTACATTTTATTGTTGAGCTCGACAGGGGCAAAACGCTTCAACGGGATCCGTCAATGCGGACGCAAACAAGAACGGGCTCAGCAAACGTCAACGCGGTGACAATCCCATGCTTACTCCTGCTCACTGCGTAGCGGCCGACGGCTTTGATCCATGATGCTACAAGCAAGATTATCCCAGTCACCACCCGTTCACCAATGGCCCTCAACCGTCAACGTGCCACTCTTCGTCACCATAAACTCATCCACTGCCACGTCTTTGCCGCTCTCCTTGCCGCAGCCACTTTCTTTGATGCCACCAAACGGAGCCTCCGAGGACGAGCTGTTGCCCGTGTTCTATTGTCCGCCCTGCAGTCAGTGACCTGTCTGAAGTTTCGTCGCCAATCAAGCCATGCGCTCAGTCCATAAAGGGGGAGAAAACAACAGTTGGCAGCGAACCAATGACGGAGGCGCAAAAAACAAACGGGAGCAAGCGGTAAGAGACAAGAAAGGGAGAAAGACGCACCAGCCCAATCATGCCGGCTTCGAGCTTTTCAAACATCCTCCACAAGCGGTCGACGTCTTTGGTGAAGACGTAGCTGGCGAGGCCCATGCTCGTGTTGTTTGCCCGCGCAACGACCTCGTCCTCGGTGTCGAAGACGGAGACGCCCAGCAGGGGTGCGAAGATTTCGTCGCGACTCATGAGCATATCATCAGTGACACCCGTTACGATTGACGGCTCCATGAAGTAGCCACCGTTGCTTTTCGCGTCGGCAGAGGCATTCACTCGCTTTCCGGTGCCCAGCACCAATTCTGCGCCGTTTGCGAGCGCGTCTTGGGCCATCTCCTCTGCCTTGTCGAGCCCCCGCGGTGTCGTGACCGGCCCCAGCGTGGTTCCTTCAGCCATGCCGTGGCCCATTTTGAGCTTCGACGTCTGCTTGATGAGCTCCTCAACGAATTTGTCGTGCAGGCCGCGCTGGACGTAGAGCCGATTAGACGATATGCAGGCCTGCCCTGCGTGCCGCCACTTGAGGGCCATGAGTTGGCCCATCGCTTGATCTAGATTGGCGTCGTCGAAGACGACAAACGGACAGTTGCCTCCGAGCTCCAGCGTTGACTTCTTCAGGTTCTTTGCGCAAAGGCTGGTGATGATCTTTCCCACGCGGGTGCTTCCAGTGAACGTCACCTTTTTGACCAACTGATGCAGGCAGAGTGCCTCTGCCACCTTCGGGGTGTTGTCGAGGCTCGTGGTCAGCACGTTGAGAGCCCCCGGTGGAAAGCCTGCCCGCAGCGCGAGCTGTGCCATAGCCAGGATTGTAATTGGAGTCTCCGGCGAGGGCTTGACAACCATTGTGCATCCCGCAGCCAGAGCAGCGCTGATCTTCCTAAGAGATAGCGCAATTGGAAAATTCCACGGCACCAGCGCTGCTGCGACGCCAATGGGCTGCTTGATGGTGATGGCGCGGCGGCCTGGGATGGCTGACACGATGGAGTTTCCGTGCGCCCGCTCCGCCTCGCCGACGAACCACCAGACAAAGGTGAGGGCGTAGTCGATCTCGCCGTTGGCCTCTGCCAGCGGCTTGCCCGTCTCGTAGACTAGGATCTTGGCCAGGTCGTCCTTGGCCGCGACGATCTCCTGATGCCACCGCGACAGGCACTGCGAGCGCTGTCTCGGCGTCCACTTAGAATACGACAGGAAAGCCTCGTGGCACGACTTGACGGCGGCGTCGACGTCCTCGTCGGTGCAGTCAGGGCAAGATGCCCAGACGCTGCCGGAGCCAGGGTCGACAACGTCGAAGCGTTTGCTCGATTTGGCAGCGACGGGCTCGCCGTTGACGAGGCAGTCAAACTGGCCCAGGTCCGCGTCGGTGAGCTTAAAGGGAAGATTTGCCATCGTAGTGAGTCTGCGAGTCGCGCGGCTTCTGCTTGAAACTTGCTTGAGATGTTTGCAAACAGCCAGCTATCCTACATCGCGGTCGTCACGCCGCTCCTAGCCCCACGACGCCTCAGTTACTCCGTACAGGTATTTGACTTTGGACCTACCAAGCGGGGTCCCGTCCTCCGCACATGTCGATCGGCAACCAACAACCGGAGACCCTTGTGGCGTGTTGGGGCCCGCATGGCCCGCAAGCCCCCCACGGGGGTTCCCTCGATGGCGCAGGCAAGGTGGCACGCTCCGGTGGTAGGTCTCAATCGGAAACTTGACATGTTGTATCACCTGGCATTTCGCAACATGGGGCTGCGAGCCGACGGATTGCATGCGGTCGGGCATCGAGACACAGGAGCCAATGCTGTGCTGCCTCGCTCGCGTACCGGAGGTGGCGGTTCCATGCATTTCAGCCAACCCATACATGAAATACGAGCGTTTACGACTCCTTGAAATGGGAGCTGTACGTAGCCGAACTTTGCCAACTTCATCGAGCTCAGGTCCAGCGTAGCATCACGGCTTCGCTCGGCATCGCAGATTTGGACGATGTGTGCATTTTCAAACCCCGAAAATGGTCTCAACGGGAGCGTCTCCGACACTTTCCTGCCGTTTCTTAACGCTCGAAAATCCGTAACAACGGTTGCTCTGCGGCGGAACAACTGCGAGGGAGGTATTATCTGGACTCGAGCCAGCGAATAGTAGGCGCGGGCAATGTAAGCGCAGATACTAGGCTTTGCATCTTTCAGCATCTGTGCCGTGCAGCAATCAGCGTAGGCACTACCTGTCCAGAGTTGGCAGATGCATCGATAACGATGTAAGCTATAAATAGACGCGTAACCTCGCAAGACGCCGAGACCAGGCCATCCATTGCGAGAGCGTCGATTTGTCCGACATGCCACGGCAGCTTTCTCGCTCCATGCGATCAATATCATGGCAGTTTTGAGCACGAAGGAACATACCGTCGAAGGTCCACGCTGATGTGTGAAGTACAGGTCGAAAGATCTGGAAGCCGAAGACATAGGCACTAATGAGATGTCTGAGTAATCCAAAGCCAGAGAGCATGTCATTCTTTGTCGACTCGTGAGTGGGCAGAAACGTGATAAGGAAAAGGCCAGATGAGGCCTTCTGCTGCTGAGGTCTACGGTCCATGTCCCGCAAGTGGTTCTGGGGGGCCTCAAGAGGTCGAGGAAGCCCGCCTCTCGGCCATGGTCCGAAGGACATGACAGAAGTTTAGGCCGGGATTGGACTGGCTCTCTTTCAATCGATCAATCAAGGATATTTTCTGTTTGCTACCAGAAGCTAAAGACCCAGGTGTCTTCGTCCCCGCAAAAGACTCCTTCTCTCTCAGACACATCGCCCACCGTCCACCTCCATGTTAACGCCCGTTATAAACCCAGCTTCGTCGCTCGCGAGATAGCAGCAGGCATTAGCGACGTCTGCCGGCGTAGATGGTCTGCCAAGCGGCACCGTCGACACGAATGCCGCTCGGTTCTCGGGAGTATCAGGCTTGCCTAAGAACAAGTGCGTCCTGCCCCAGCAGGGTCAGCATTCGCTGTGACTGTGTAGACTCTCCAAACTCACATTCCTGTGCTGCCAACGACGGGAGACACGGCATTGAAGCGAATCTGCTTCGGGCCAAACTCGACGGCCAGCGATTTCGTCGCCGTGATGACGGCGCCCTTGGAGGCATTGTACCAGGTCAGCCGCGGACGTGGTCGGATACCGGCCGTCGATGCCACCTGAATGAAGCATCCGGGACGGTTCTCCATAATGAAATACTGCAAGAGAACCGTTGTCGACAGGTACATAGACTTGACATTGACATTCATGACGAGGTCAAACTCGGCTTCCGTCACGTCTTCCGTCGGCTTGTTTGGATATGTCGACCCGGCATTGTTGACCACAATGTCCAGCTGTCCATAGGCGCTTAGCGTTTCGGTGAAGAGTCGCTCCCAATCAGCCGTCTTGGTAACGTCGGCCTTGACAAACCTGGCGCCCAATTCATTGGCAGCTGCGATGCCTGCCTCCTCTGACAGATCCGCGATGATGACTTTCGACCCTTCTTGCGCAAATTTGGCTGCAATGCCCTTGCCGAAGCCAGAAGCACCGCCGGTGATAATGGCAACCTTCCCATCGAGACGTCCTGGAGGCATGGCTGCGGCTCGGTGTTCGCTCACGATTCTACGAAGCAGAGCAACGAAAGTCTTCACAATGCAAATTCTTAGCAATTTGAGATCTCAGAGTTCCGCGACCTGTTCACTTGAGAAATAATATTTCCTCGCATATGCGTGCGACGACCGCGGGGCGATGCTGCGGTGGTGGCCATTGGACGTCATTTGTGGATGCCTTGGTGGCACGCTCCGGCGGGGATGCCATCCTACATCACCTTCCCCGCGCCTGTACTGTTTAGCGACCCATGCCATGCACCACGCATAGACGAGATTTTGCAGTCATCAATTGGGTTCGCTGATCAGCATAAGTAACCATACCTGGCATCCGATTTTCGGAACGAGCTTTGGCCGCGGTTGTCCTTTGGAGCTGCTTGGAGACGGCATCCTCTACAAGGAGACGTACAGAGTACGCTCTCATTCCCTTTACCGGCAGGCAAGTCGAATCGACATGAGCGGCTCAAGCTTCGAAATATTGGTCCTTCCTGGGGACCATGTGGGCCCGGAAGTTATGACGGAGGCTTTGAAGGTGCTGGACGTTATAGAGGAATGTCGACCTGCCCTCAAGTTTGAGCGTTCCTTTGATCTCGCCGGCGGATGCAGCATCGATAAACACGGAACTCCAATTACGGAGGAAGTTTTGAACAAAGCCAGTCAAAGCGATGCCGTCCTATTTGGCAGCGTTGGAGGCCCGGAGTGGGCGACTTGCTCGCCAAATCCAGAATCAGGTCTCCTCCTCCTCCGACAGCGGCTCGACGCCTTCGCAAACCTACGTCCTTGCGAGATCATCGTGCCCTCCCTCCTGGACGCATCGCCTATAAAGCCCGATATCATACGAGGCACGAAATTCATCGTCGTGAGGGAGAACTGCGGCGGAGCCTACTTTGGAGCCAAGCAGGAAACCTCCGAGATTGCGTCTGATCTCTGGGTCTATACGCCGCGTGAGGTGGAGAGATGCGCTCGCGTGTCCGCGACTGTTGCACGTATACTGGGACGGTCTGGAGACGGCAAAGGCGGAGGAGGGCCGGCCGTCGTGTGGAGTGCGGACAAGGCAAATGTGCTTGCGAGCGGGAGGCTTTGGCGCAGGGTCACGACGCAGGTCTTCGAGAAGGAGTTTCCGGATATCGAGCTGCAGCATCAGCTTGCGGACAGCATGGCCATGCTCATGGTCAAGAACCCTCGTGGATTCAACGGCGTCATCCATACGGACAATACGTTTGGAGATATCTTGTCAGACATCTCAGGCGGCATCGTTGGCAGCCTGGGGATGCTCCCGAGCGCCAGTATCTCAGGCATTCCCGGTCAAGGAAGATGCAACGGCATCTACGAGCCGGTACACGGCAGCGCCCCAGACATTGCCGGCAAGGGAATTGTGAACCCTGTCGCCCAGATCTTGAGCTTGGCCATGATGCTCAGGTACTCGTGTCTGCTCGTGGACGAGGCCGTCGCCATCGAAAGGGCTGTGGAGCGCGTCTTTCAAGTGGAAGAGGCTGGTGGGCTCGGCTTGCGCACCAAAGACATGGGAGGACAAGCGGGGACGCGTGAAGTTGGCGATGCGATTTGCAATGTTGTGAAGAGCTTGTTGCAGAGTTGAGACGGAGCTTTCAGGCGGTGTGATGAGAAGACATGCAGGAGGAGTGTTCAGCGGGTGGCTCTTCCGAGCTAGACGCTGTCTTGTATTGTGCCCGATCTGGAACTGTTCTTCGTTATATCGCCGACGACAACAGCGCCGAGACCTTATGAAGAATCTAACCGGGCATAGAAGTCCGTCATTACGGAAACAGAGATAACAAAGGGTCGTGGTTGTTGGTATGGTTGTTGTGCAAGGTATCGAAAGCTGCAAGTGAGCAAAGTACACACACAGAGATAAAGCGGCAAAGGCATTCAGTCCAAAGGCATTAACGCCAACTCAATTCGCTCATTTCTCACAATTCATAAGATTCCTCCAAAATGATCGGGCATCGAATCCTCTCGGGCTTTGGGGTAGGCTGGGCTCGGGTCTCCAGAGTCATGTCAGCCAGGCCTGGACGGCTGGCGATGCCGCTGCAGGGAGAGGTCCAAGGTGTCATAGCTTCAAGAGTAGCGAACTTAATTACTAGAGCCTCACTTTGTTCGTTGCCAAGGGAGACGTAAGCGACGTGGCTGGCTGTCTTGAGGACACCTATCGGAAAGGAGAAGGGGAGCTTTCGGGCACACAGCAAAAAGCAACGAAGCAAGGGAGTTGTCAGTGGAGGTTGGGTTGGTTGTGCTCCGTAGTGGGAGATAGAGGCAGAGCAGTCACACTAATTCTTGCAGTCGAATTAGTCAGAAAGACAGTGCGCATACTGTACAAAATGGAGTTCTGCTGAGCATTGCTCAAATCTTCGCACTGTTTATGTCAGGTATCCGCATCTGCTAAGGATCGCATCTGCAGGGCACACAGATCGCGCTTGCTTTGTTTTGTTCCCTTCGCAGGAGGCCTGAAACACATCGTCACAGAAAAGCGCGGCTCTCAGTAAATCGACGATGCACTTTCAACCCATAGAGCCATCCGAAGAGGAGGACGCCTACCTCTCACAAGCTGGCAGTGGCGGCGCTGTTCCTCGCGAGGCGGAACCTATGCCTGCCCACGGCTCCTTTGACGACGTGTTTGGGGCGGCGCCGGCATCGCCAACCGAGCATCAAGATGCGCAGGATGCGGCTCACCCCTCGGACATGCGCCGGCTGCAGACAGAGCACACTACGGCGGGGTATCGGGAGGGCATTTCGGCGGCCAAGGACTCCAGCATGCAATCGGGCTTTGACGAAGGTTTCAGCTTGGGGGCAACCATCGGCCTGAGGGCCGGGCAGCTGCTCGGGACGTTGGAGGGCATCTCTGATGCTGTCAAGGGCCAGACCGGTGAGGCCGCCCTCGCGGCAGAGAAGCTTTTGACTCAAGCACGCGAGGAGCTCTCCACCAGCCGCATCTTCAGCCCCGAATTCTGGGCGCCAGATGGGAATTGGACCTTTGAGGTCCAGGCGGCAGAGGGAGACGACACGCTATTTCGCGACGTGGCCAAGGCTCACCCCCTGATCCGGAAATGGGACGGCATTGTCGACGAGCACGTTAAACTGTGGAAGGTCAACCAGAGTATTTTGGATGACGAAGCTGTTCCTCGCTTGGATGCCGTGGCCGACGAGCCCCATGTCACTTCCGCCCTTTCGGCCACGAAGAAGCCGTTAGACTGGTAAAGCGTTCAGCGACTGCTGTGGACTAGACTTGGTCATCTACATTGCGTTCGCGGGCCAGCCATCTCTGCACCAGCGGCCAGCCGCCTGTCTGCCTGTGGTGTGCGCCAGGATTGGTCAGCTTACTGTTGCCAAAAGCAACTTTTGGAGGCAGCCTGGCCCTGCCATCCACTGAGCGGCGAGACATCGCTCAGATCCTCCCGCTCAAGATGCATGACATTAGGAGGCGCACGGCAAGGTGCCGTGGACGGTAGCAACCAGTGGATGCTGCTGAAAGTGGAATACGAGCCAAGGGTGAAACCTTGGGCCTCCTGGCGTATCGATTTACCGTCGATGAAAAAGGCAATGCAACATGCGCAGCGTCAACAAATGATTGAAGTCTGCCGGCGTTCATGATTGAGGCAGCCATTGAACGACAGTCGAAATGAAAGCGAAACCCCCAACGGTTCGGCCATAACTATACGAGCACGACATAACGCCTTCGTATATGCTGTTTGAATTTATCCAAAAGCTGCATCGATGCAAGCTTCAACAGCTTCAACAAGGTCCTCGATCTACTGGCTCGGCAGCGCCACGGACGAGACTTATTTTCCCCGATAGACGGACGATTTTTGTTTCTTTTTGCGGCGGGCTGCGTCCGTATTCCAGGAAGCGATTGCGCCACGGACCCGGTCGCCCTGCAGTGTGAGCAGTCGCCCTGCTGTCTCACGCGCAAATTGGCGTATGCCGCCTATCACCGCCTCCCCCGCCCAGACGAAGCCATGGACGTCGACTCAAAGTCCCAGATAGGAAATAATGACGCCAAGACTTTGCCTCTGCCCCTTGTCAACATGGCCCCAGACAGATCTGTCAATGCACTCGACTCCTACGAGCATGGGGTTGCTGCTCGTAGCAACTGTCGACATGCCATGGCGAAAGTTCGAGGGTGCTCCTGGCCTGGGGGGTGCAGTGTCAAGAAACGTCCCTGGCGAGGTCCCGACCAAGCTGTCTGTGGACAATGGGATCAATGGCACCAAACGCCCCTTCCCAGTTGTGGCCGACCTGTTGCTCATCAAAGTGACAACTTTTCAGCCGACACCACAACAAGCAAAGCAAACGTGCCCCACGCAAATGAGTGGTACGGCCCTCAGACGCATTCATCTCCAACCGGTCATTGCACTAGCGCGGGGCATCCCCACGACCCCCTCCGATCTACCCACCGCTCGGCAGTGGCCTACAGCCATCTAGTCGTTTGCGCACGGCCCGTGTTCTCCCTTGGGACCCCTGACGTGGCTGCAGGAGGATCAGACATGTTCCTGGATGGGACGGATTGGATACGGCCTGAGATCTCGCTGTGCCTTGGCCGCCATGGCTGCGTCCGCAGTTCAACGCAGAAATACCGAACCGCGGCAATCTCGTGGATGATTGTCCGCGGCCGAAACTTCCTAGAGTCAGGGGTTGGCACCTGCATTCGCGTGCAATCAAGCAGCCCACCACTCTGTCGTGCTTTTGTCTCTCATTTCCGCGTGAATCATGCCTGTGGCTTGGGCAAGGGGAGCTGTCGGCGGTTCGTGTTGTTCTGCACGAGACGGTCTTGTTGTTGCTCTGGTCGGCTTTGCCGTGGATACTTAAGACCATTATACACCCTGGCCAACTCGGGTTACTTCATCCCTCAGCACGAGCAAAACTTTGGACACACTCGAGACCCCATCCGCTCACCTGAACGTTCGTTTCTCGGGCTTTTTTATTTCCCGTCCATTCTTTTCACCATACTTGAGGTGTCCAAATCTTCAAAATGAAGTCTGCCATCTTCGCTGCTGCTTCTATTGCAGTCGTGGCTTCGGCCCACGAGGCCCGTTCGCCTCTGCAGGTCGGCGTCCGCGCCGAGGTTTGCATGGGCCTTGATGTTGAGCTGCCCCAGGGCATCAACATTGGCTCGAGTCAGGGCTGCCCTCGCTCTCCTCCTCCCAGCGGCCGCAGCAACGTATGGCACCCTGCTCACCACGTCAACATGGACGGCTGCGACAGCACCGGCGAGGTCGCGTGGCACTACGTCCACCCTTGCAACACCAACACCGTCCCCGCCGCCCCTCCTCACACCTGGACCACGAGCACCGTCACTGCGACCCGCGTGAGCACCATCTACAGCTGCGCCCCTGAGGTCCCCAACTGCCCGGGTAGGACCACTGTTGTCCCAGCAATCACGACCACCATCTGCCCGGTGCCTGTCACCACTACGACCCTTGCTACCATCCCGCTGACCACGGTGGTGCTGCCTCCTACTCAGCCCATACCTGCGACCACGCAGCCGTATGTCACACCGCAGCCGCCTCCCGCCCAGCCCCCGGCCAGCTCTCAGCCCCCGGCCAGCTCTCAGCCCCCGGCCAGCTACCAGACTCCGGCCACTCAACAACCTCCGGCTAGCCAGCAACCGCCTCCCAGCCAGCCTCCGGCTAGCCAGAGCACCCCTGGCCCGTCCAGCACCGGCCTTGCTCCTCCCCCCGCCCCACCGGCCGGAACCCCCGCGTACCCGGCTCCTCCTGCTCCAGCCGGCCCCCCTTATCCCGCTCCCCCCCCTCCTGCCGTGACCGGTTACCCCGTTCCCGGCGGCAACGTCACCAAGCCTCCCCCCGTCGTGGCTGGTGCCTCTATCAATGGCCAGGACGTTGCCGTTGCCGCCGCCGTCGGCCTCGCCGCTGTTCTTTTCATCTAAGCGCTTGCTGCTCTTCCAAGAGTGTCTACGGTTAGACTGGAGTTTAAAATACCTCGACGACGTTATGGGATTGGCTTGGTAGAAACATTTTTCCCCCAAGTACTTTGATTTCTGAGCACATTGTCTCGAGGGTGGCTGTGGGTCGTGCTTTGCACGGGGAGCGCCATGTCTCAATCACGGAGCGTAGGCGTAGGGGATGGAAGCACGACGATGCCTGGTTCTTGAATTAAGACTTTTTTTTTTGGGCAATTTTATTCAGTTCGATTTAAATGGCTCAACTCGACTGCTGGGTATCTATTTGCTGCTTCCTTGCTGTATCCTTCGTTCGCGTGACAAGGACCTTTCTATGTCTTCAAACATGAGTCTTGAAGTTTCTGGCTCCGAACCACCCTAGGTGCCCAAGCGAGCGTGCTTCACACCTGTCTCATTCTGCGCAATCCCTATTACCCGGTCCCCGTGTCGTGCTCGGACCCCTTGAGACCAGCGGCGCCGCTCATTTCGGGACTTTGCTGCCTCTTCATACTGGCCGTCATGTTGATGGTCAGGTGCCGTTAGAATGCGGGGTTGGACATGATTGCTCAATCTACTCCATTCACCCTGTGCCTCCGGCAGATTGAGCCGCTTCCCCACGGGGGGACGGGGCCTCATGAGTTGATGTGGGGGCGACGCGGCTCATTTCCCGGAGGCACTGTGCTCCTCCAGCCTCCGTGCTATGTCTTCCATCCGATCATACTTTCCAAACAGCTCCTTTGTTGTTTCCCAGTCCCGACCATGCTGGCCAAAGACGAGTAGTTTGCGAACGTTGCCGTCGTCGTCCATGACGAGCCGGCCGCTCCGCTCGTCGGCCCACGTCAGCTTGATATGCTTGGCTTCAATGTCCGCAATGCCCACTTCCACTACAGAATTTGCAGAGATGCCCGGTGCATCGTGCAACCCCAGCCGCCGCCGTAGGTCTGCCGACACGCCGAGCCGGTTGTGGTAGCGCGTAATCTCGCGCCGCAGCACCCGTACGAATCGGTCGAGGTCTTGTCGCGGGTGCTCATGGCCTTCAGGTTTCGGCGAGGGGAGATGGCGCGCGGCGAGCCCGGCCAAGGGCACGGCAGGAGGTAATGTGTGTCGGTGAACGCGGAGGTGCCTCGAGCTCGGAAACGGACGATTGAGCATCACGTAGTAGGGTCGGAGGAATTGCCCGCGGGACATGACTTCGAAGCGCAAGCCTAGGACGTGGCCGCCGTCGACGGCATTGGGATCCGGGTCATGGATCTTGAAGGCGGTGACGGGCGCGGATATGCGATAGACGCATTGCTGGATGTAGGCGTGCTGTTGGGCGGAGCGGGAAATGAGCTTGGAGCGGGACGATCCGGCTCTCTGAATCCGTCGGTTGCGGCTTGAAGAGGCTGGAGACTCGGCTGGTTGGGTTGTTTTCTGGACGGAGGAAGAAGAGAGGATGGTTGAGCACTGAATCTTGAGCTCCTTTCGGAGTGTGGCCACTGCGAGATGTTAATGGAGGGATCCAAGGCGCGACGAGGGTGCCGCAGCTTGCCTTTTGCTCGGAGGTCCTCTATCTCCTTGTCTAGATTCATGTCCTCGGATGCATTCGTAGTCGTAGCCATGGCTAGCAGAGGCGCTGCGCAGACGATTGAGAGCCGTCGGGGCTGGATGGGCGCCGTGTTGACTTTCGCGTCTGGTTTGTTGTTGGCGCTGCCACAGCGCTGCGGCACTGATAAGAGACGATAAGAGCATGATTGACGCTGCGGAACCCCACACTAGACGTGCTCAGGGCGCGGGCAGGCATGACGGGGTTCCAGGGGCGGGCATGGGTGACCCTGAAGAGCGGCGCATCTTTGTTCTTCCGGGGTGCTGCCTAGCCACTAGAGTACAGTAAGCCGACGGGGGAGAGCACTGTAGTTGTAAGCGGGTCTTGGCCGCGCGTGGCAAAGAGACCCTCTGCAATCCACGCTGTCATTCTCGTGAAACCTTTTGCATCGTGACTCGTGAGCCATTAACCCTATTTCTGGGTCACGCTCGGGCTGCCATCTGATGGATTCCGTTCTTCTGCTTCCTTGACGGCCTTTTCGTTGGCTTCTCCTCGGCTTCCAAGCGCTTTTCTACCTTTCCGCGGCCTCCATTCGCTCTCTAGGCCGCCTTTTTGCCACCGACCGGTCCGCGACCCCATTTGTAAGCCCTTGAGGCCACGGTAGCTTCGCGCGCCGCTACTGTCATCGACGACGCTCAGTGGTTGCGACATCCACACTCTTTTGGTGTCGAGAGAGCGGTTCATACCGACGTTCCGACTGGTAGCGACCCGAGCTGCTCTTTGTTTTCTTTTCCATTTGAACCCTCTTGTCACTCCTTGCATACAACAACCTTCCCGCTCCGACACTCCGCCTTTTCGAAATTGTCTCTGAACCCGTCGCGGACCGTCGCTCGCTGCGTCAACAATTTGCAACGTAGACAAGACCCCTAGAACCTTGGTTTCGAGCCTACGTCAGTCCGAGTCGAGCAACTGCAGCAGGCAACCTCGCTGCCAGACCGATACGAGCCTATGGGTGCCCGAGCGCGACGACCCAAGTCGCCCTCTAACCGGCCGCCTCCCCTTTCCCTGAAAGGGGGGCATGCGAACGGCACGATGAGCAACAACATCGAAACACGGCGCAAAGTCGCCAATCCAGCCGCGGACAACGTAACCAACAACTACATGTCTCGCGAGAGCTTTTCCCTGGACGAGCCTGTGCCCAAGACGCCCATCTCCAACAACCATGGCTTTTTCGAGCTGCCACTGCAAGACCAGAGGAACTTCCTCTTGCTGGTGCTGCTGTACTTTCTGCAGGGAATACCGATGGGCTTGGCCATGGGATCGGTCCCCTTTCTGCTCAAGAACCACATGTCGTACGGAGAAATCGGCATTTTCAGCCTCGCATCCTATCCTTATTCTCTGAAGCTGTTCTGGAGTCCTTTCGTTGACGCCGTCTGGAGCTCCAAGATTGGACGGCGGAAGACGTGGATCGTTCCCATCCAGTTCCTGTCTGGGTTTGGCATGCTCTATCTGGGATCGCACGTCGAGGGCATGATGGAGACGACGGCCAAGGCGGGCGGCACCACCGTCTGGAACTTCATGCTCTGGTGGTTCTTTTTGGTCCTGATGTGCGCCACGCAGGACATTGCCGTGGACGGCTGGGCACTGACGCTCCTGACCCCTTCCAACGTCTCGTACGCCTCGACAGCGCAGACGGTGGGCCTGACGGCTGGCCACTTCATGTCCTACACGGTGTTCCTGGCACTGAACGCAAAGGATTTTGCCAACAAGTGGTTCAGGACGGTGCCTTCGGAGGAGGGTCTCGTGTCCCTGGGCGGGTACCTGACCTTCTGGGGCTGGACTTATATCATCGTCACCATCGGCCTAGGCCTGATGAAGCGCGAGGAAAAGTCGCGAAACGAGGACGGCGTGTGGGACGTCTACAAGATCATGTGGGGCATCCTAAAGCTCAAGAACGTCCAGACCATCATCATTGTGCATCTCATCGCCAAGATCGGCTTCCAGGCCAACGACGGCGTGACGAACCTCAAGCTCCTGGACAAGGGCTTCGGCAAGGACAACATGGCGCTCACGGTGCTCATCGACTTTCCGTTTGAGATTGGGCTGGGCTACTACGCGGGCATGTGGTCGCAAAAGTACACACCAATGCGACTCTGGTGCTGGGGCTTCATGGGCCGACTGGTCGCGGCGCTGTTGGCGCAGCTGACGGTGGTCATGTTTCCCAGCACCGGCGTGTCGTCATGGTATCTGCTTGTCGTCATTCTCTCGCATGTGTTTTCGACATTTACCAACACCATCATGTTCGTCGCCGTGTCGGCATTCCACGCCAAGGTCTCGGATCCCGTCATTGGGGGTACCTACATGACGCTGCTCGCGACGTAAGTCTTCTCTCTCTGCATCGGCACCACGACACGACAAGCTAACACATAGCCCAGCGTTTCAAACCTTGGCGGCACGTTCCCCAGATACTTTGTGCTAAAGCTCGTGGACTCGTTCACGGTGGCTACCTGCCACCCCAACGCATCCGCTGACCAAAGCAAGCTGAAGGGAACGCTGATTACGGAGGCATTCTCGTGCGCAGTACAGGCGGAAAAGGAGCGATGCGAAAACGGAGGCGGCACGTGCGAGATGCAGCGGGACGGATACTACACGGTCAACGTGCTGTGCGTGGCGTTTGGTGTGGCCACGTTTGTGTGGTACATCAAGCCCAAGGTGCTGCATCTGCAGAGCCTGCCGCTGAGAGCATGGCGTCTGGCTCCAGGGAAGTGAAGAAGGACCCGTATATAATCAGCATCTTGGCGTAGAGGATTGCAATGTAGACCCATGTCATCTGCGAGGAATGTCAAGTGTGCCGCGTCGTCGTGCCCAGGCGGAGGTGGGTGCTCCGGGCCCAGCCGGACCGCACGGACCCGGCAACCCCTCCCCCGGCCCGCGGGGAGACCGGAGACCCCTGAAGTTTTGCGCTGCCCCGCCATGGCCGATGCCGATGTTGGGGAGAGCTCAGCCGAGGCTCGGCGACATAAGTTATAGCCTGGGGGATTGTTACTTCGAAGCCTTCGGATTACCTGCTGGGACGGTATTCAAAAGCCACGCATGGCCTTGATTGCGTCCTTGGTGCGTACGTGAGCTGTTGTCGAGAGTCGTCCGGTTTCTGGAGAAAACCCCACCGGGATGGGAGCTGCTTCGTAAATATGAGCACAGCCGGGCTGCAACGTGCTAATCGTTGGAAATGGCCCACTCGCCTCGACGCTTCTCCTCGCCCTCTTCATCGTCGGGGTCGCTGACGCTCTGCTTTGCCCTCTCCTCGCCGTCGACCGACGCCGACAGCCCGCCCTCGTCCCCGTCGTCGTCCTCTCGCGCTTCCCTGGCCAACACCACCACCACCACCACCACCATGGCCTCGTCCGAAGCCGCCGCCGAGGACGCCTACTTTGCGTCCAACCCGCCGCCGCGCCAGCTCGACGAGCACACGGCGCTCGCGCGCGCCTTCATCGACGCCCACGCCGCCGCGGGCCGGCGCGTGGTGCTCGTCACGTCGGGCGGCACGACGGTGCCGCTCGAGAAGCAGACGGTGCGCTTCATCGACAACTTCAGCGCCGGCACGCGCGGCGCCACGAGCGCAGAGTACTTCCTCGCCGCCGGCTACGCCGTCGTCTTCCTGCACCGCCAGTTCAGCCTGCTGCCCTACTCGCGCCACTTCTCCCACTCCAAGGACTGCTTCCTCGACTTCCTGAGCGAGGACGCCGACGGCCGCGTCGGCGTGCGCGCCGGCGACGACTACGCCAAGGTGCGCAGCGTGCTGCGCGAGTACCGCCGCGCCAGGGAGGCCAACATGCTGCTCATGCTGCCCTTTGTCACCATCGGCGACTACCTGCACGAGCTGCGCGCCGTGTCGAGGCTGATGCGCCCGCTCGGGCCCCGCGGCTTGCTGTACCTCGCCGCCGCCGTGTCCGACTTTTTCGTGCCGCCGGAGCGCATGGCCGAGCACAAGATCCAGTCGACGGACGCCGTCAGGAGCTTCCACAAGCAGAACGCGGCGGCGCCGGACCAGCAACAAAAACAACAACCACCACCACAGAAGCAGGCCGAGCAGCAGCAGCAGCACGAGTCGTCCGAGGAGGAGGCGTTTGACAACTTCGACGCCTCGCCGCGCGTGCCCCGCTCCAAGCGCCTCGTCATCGACCTCGACCCGGTCCCCAAGTTCCTCAAGAACCTCGTCGACGGGTGGGCGCCGCAGGGCATGATCGTCTCGTACAAGCTGGAGACGGACCCGGCCATCCTGGTGCACAAGGCGCGCTACTCGCTCGACCGCTACCAGCACCACCTCGTCATCGGCAACCTGCTCGCCACGCGCAAGTGGGAGGTCGTCTTCGTGAGCCCCGGCCGCGCCGACAACTGGGTGCGCGTGCCGGCGCCGCCGTCGTTTGCCGCCGCCGGCGGCTGGGGCGACGCCGAGGGGCGGCCGCTGCGGGCCGACGAGCTGCCGCGCGAGGACCCCGAGACGGAGATTGAGGAGCTGATTATCCCGGCCGTCGCCGAGCTGCACGATGCGCACATAGAGGGGGCGGGCAAGAAGGCCTGACGAGCGACGAGTTCCCCAGCGTGTCAATCACCATACATGTCCATGTCTACAAGTTATAATCAAATACAAAGTAAATAGAGAAGCACATCTGAATCATGCCCATGGAGCATTACGTCCTTTTCATCTAAGCTATCGAGACCTACATCGTTTTCCAGAGTATCACGTCCATGTGTACTCCGAGAGCCGTGCACCCGTCCCGTCGCAAGTGACATGGGCTGAAAGGCAAATCAACTCCGTCCGGTGCGCCAATCGAATTATGAATGCACCTTTTCCCGGTATAGTCTGTACAAGCCGTCGTCTAACCATGAACCATGAATGAACTGTTAAAACTGGGTATCATACTCCTTCCGAGACAAGGTGGAAAAAACGTGCTGTGCTATGCTGCGAAATCAAGGCGAGCCGTTGCATAGGATTTCTTTTGGGGGGGTTAGTAGGCTGCCAGCCAGTTCTTCCAGCCGAGGTGCCACGTCTTGGCCGTCATCATGCAGACTGCGGCGCCGACGTAGATGCACCCGGTGAAGATGATCAGCCCCGTGTAGGAGCCGTCGTTCTTCTCGACAATGGCGCCGCCGATGGGGATGCCGATGAGGCAGGCAAACGACACGACCGTGTAGGTGGTGGCGTAGTACCGGCCGTACTGCTGCGTCTTGCACATGCGCCCGATGCACACGGGCGCAATGGCAATGCTCGTGCCGCTGGCGAAGCCGAACAGCACGGCGAAGACGATGATGCCGGCGGCCGTGTGGCCCAGCGGCAGCCACACGCACAGGCAGGCCACGAGGGAGAGCAGCACCGAGAAGAGGCACACGTTGAAGGGCCCGACGACGTCGGCGTAGTAGCCCGGCAGCGCGCGCCCGACGACGGAGCCGGCGTTCATGATGGGCAGCAGGTGAAAGGCAAAGGCCTGGCTGAAGCCCTTGTGCAGCGCAAACGACGAGATGTAGGCGAGCGGGATGAAGAGGGAGAACTCGAGCAGGAAGATGCCAATCGTCGTCAGCGTAAAGGGCACCTGCCTGAAGATGCGGAAGTCGGGGTGCGCCGTGGCGTTCTGGGCGGGCGGCAGGCGGGAGCGCACGAGCAGGATGCCGAGCAGGCCGCAGACGAGGCAGATGAGGGCGAGGACGCGCGTGGCCCAGGCGTAGCCAATGTCGTCGAAGAGCGACGTCAGCATGAGCGGGAAGACGATGCCGCCCGCGCCGCCGGCCGTCGAGGCCATGCCCGTCGCGAAGCCGCGCCGGCGCTTGAACCAATGGCCCACGGCGGCGATGCACGGCGTGAAGAGGAGCGACGTGCCGAAGCCGCAAAGGACGCCGAACGAGAGGACGAACTGCCAGAGCTCTGTGCCGCACTTGTCAGCTGGACCAGCCATACACAACACGAGCAGTGAAAGGAAAGAAGAACGCACCCTCGCAAAAGCTCATGCACACGACGCCGGTGACGGTGCTCACGCAGCCAGCCACCACGAGCCATCGCGGGCCGTACTTGTCGAAGACGGGCCCGATGTAGACGCCGCAGAAGAAGGCGAGGAAGGTGTAGATGGAGAAGACCCAGCCGACGGTGCTCTCGCTCTGGCCCTTGAGCTGGTGGTTGAGCACGTAGGCCTGGAAGATGGCCAGCGTGTTCATGAGGCCCATCGACGACATCATGGCGAACCACGCGCCGAGGACGACGAGCCAGGCCGCGGCCCCACCCTCGGGGTACGTCTCCTCGTACGACGCCGTCGAGATTCTCGTGGCCCGCTTCTCGAGGTCGCCGCCTTGCTGCTGCTGCTGCTGCTGCTGCTGCTGGATGCCATCCGCCGCGTGGTCGTGGTTGCAGTCGCTGTCGCTTCCATCCCGACCGTCGCCGCCGGCATCGGGCGCCACATCTTCGGCCGGAGGCTCGTCATGGAGCGCACGCGAGTTGACCTGGTGGACGTCCATGGTTCTGTTCGCTGCGCGGGGTTCAACGACGCTACGAAATGGCAACAGGCACTCACGGATGATGGGACAACACCCTGCAACAAGTCACGGCGCTTGACGCTTTATAAGAAGAAGAGAGAGTTCAGGTTCAAGGCTACGAGAGAAGCAGTCCAGCTTCCATGGTTCGAGGTGGGTAAAAAAAAAGTTGTGACTAAGAGCAACCGCAAAGGTGCGGAGGTCGACGATTTTGTAAGTCGGCTTTCGGCGCGGAGCGATGCGAGTGGAGCCTCCGCCCACGAGTCGTGGGGCATGAGCGACGGTTTGGCTGTGGAGGTGTCCGTTTGTAATAATAACTGCAACATTAAGGTGTGATCCCGCCTCGGCTGCTGCCGTAGTGTTCTGTCGAAATCAAGTCTGCCCTTGCGCGCCCTTTGCCGATCACCGCTGTCGGCAGAACGGAACGCTTGGCCTTGGACAAGAGCCCATTGACAGCCCCTGGCCCGTGCCCGTCGGCGGATTACCTGTGTCGACTGCCCTTGATGGACAGACCCGAGCAATTGATGATGAGTTGCATTGACCCAGACATGGGCCAGTTCCTGCAGGTCCACAGACAACCGGCAGCCATTCTCGGCCCGGAGGCCAAATGTCACCCGGAAGGCGTCCCCTCCGTCATAGATTGACGTCCTCCTCACATGCACGCGGCACAAAAGTTGAGCTGCATTGGCGTAGTATTATTCGGCGACTCGGCAGGCATCCGCGGCCGCAGGTGCGTCGTCCGAAGCACAATGACCCATTTGTCAACCTTCCTCCTCGTCTTCGACATCATCCACTGTTGCGGTTCGCGATGTCGACGCTGCCCCGGCCAAACTTTGCCCTCCATTTGCCGACGCCGATTTCAGGTATCCTTCTCGTTCCAGTTGGTCCGCCTCCTCTGGCTCCATCAGACCGCCCTGGCCGCGCCCCTTTGTCATCTTTGCTTGCACTGCCACCGGCACAAACGCCGAGACGGCTTCTTGGCGCAGATTGCGCATGACGGGCTTCGCTTCGTAGACCATCTTGGGCTCAATCACTGCCGGCTCTTTCTTCTCCGCCTTCTCTCTGCCTTTGTTGCCCTCTTCGCTCTGTCTGGCCGCGTACTCTGCGGCTCGTCGTGCTCGTCGCTTGGAGTACCACTGGTCCAGGACTTCTTTCGGAATCGGTGGCGGCGTATCTCTCGGCATGGGAATCCTTTGTACGTCATCGGGCACCTCCTCTTCGCTGCTGGATGCGTCTTGGGAACCGCGTCTCCTCTTGCCCAATACTCCCGGCCCGCGATCGTCGTCTCGCCGACCCCTGAACGTCGGCGCCTTGTCACCAAGCGCCTCCCTCGCTTTCTTAACTGCTCTGAGTTCCTTCTCCAGCCCGCCTAGCGTTTGTTCTTCATGGCTCGTGAGCTTGCCACCCTTGGATGTAATGGCTTTAAGGTCGTCTATTTGCTTTTGGATCCGTTCGGGGTTCCTCTTCGCCAGTCTCTCATTGCGTCGATCCTGAACCTCGGCCTTGCCTATGCATCTGCATCAGTAAAATATCATTCATGCTGCGCGCCATCGCTGCCAACCTTTCTTGATTGCCTTGGCTTTGTCGGCCTTTCGTTGGGCTTGGACGGGGTTGTAGTTTTTCTCCTTGGGCATCTCGGGCCACTCGTTCGCCAAAGTCGCTTAGGTCGCAAAGGTGTAGAAGCTCCGCGCTATGTAGTTCGTTGGGGGAAAAACTGCCGTGGTCTGTCGCAGATCGTAGCCGTCGGGGAAAGTTGTCGATGAATGCGATGCGGAATTCCATGTCGCGAGCTTCGAGCTTCACTGATATCATTGTGGTGGGGCGTCCTGACTAAGCCAACATCAACGCGATCAACATCAACGCGACCAACATCAACGTGATCAACATCAACGCGATGCGCGACTCGTCCTTTTAACTTCCACGACACCGCTTGTTACCTGACGACTCGGGACGTTTCTACAAAAGTCTGGATGTTGCAAGCTCCGCCGTAATCCATATGCGCCAGCCATGCTGCAATGTCGCGGCCGGCAACCGTGGCGTACTTCATAGACGAGGGAAGTGGGCACGGGCTTGGCCTCTGTTCAAGTCACACTCAGAACGTCCCCTAACACATGGCTTCTCTGAGTTGGGAGTCGGCACCGCGGTGACGAGTGATCAAGGTCGTTGGCCGAGACTGTGTCGCCAGAGTCAAGACTGGCTCCTTTCTTCGACATACCCCAGCTGCATACAGGTTGGGGTTTTGCTTCACCATGTCGTATCTAATTCATTCACTGTTGCGACGACTTGCCATTACAATCCTCAATCCCCGAGCTTGAAGCAAAGCCAGGTGAGACGGCGTTGAATATGCAACATGCGAACGAGTCTGGAGCATTGTACTCATACGTATGCGGACTCGTCCGAGCACTGCCTCAGGCCGGGACCGGCACAACGCAGCACCGTGAAACCCTGCTTGCGTAGATGGCTTCGGAACCCATGATGTTCTCGTGCCTCCCTAGGGCTGCAATGTCTGTCAGCATTGTACATTTGTGGAAGCAAAAGAGGGAGAGATCACGGGTTTGAGATATGCGATCGGGGAGTGTCCTGGGTAAAAGTCATAGCCCACCGCTTGGCCAGGAAAAGGACCCAGCTTTCGCAATTCATCAGCCAAAAGAAAGATGTCGTTTGTGAGATGATATGCACAGTAGTGCTTTTTCACCCATTTTCTCTATCATCTCGAAAATTGGAGGTGAGGTTGGTGGGCTGTGGTGAGGATGATCAGAGTTGCAGACGACCTTGATCACTTGCCACCGCGGTGCCGACTCCCAACTCAGAGATACCATGTGTTAGATATTGCGACGGAACGTGTCCATCACTGCAGTAAGGGATTCAGTACTACGCATCCGAAAACCAGCCATATAAAGCCCATGTCTCCCTACGCCTGGTTTAGGATCAGTCAACCAGAATGCAAACCTTCACAAGCACCTCGACCAAGTCTGCTCATCTCTCTTGACCATTCAAAAGCTATCTGCACGTTTAGATATCGAATGCGTATCATTCTTCAAGATGTGCGGAGTGCTAATCACTTTTTCGTGGTGCCGCGCGCACAGAGGCTGCTACGAGGTCATGCGAGCAGAGAGACCGATGTGTCAGGAGGCAAGCAACAAGGACTCTCCGCGGAGAGGCGACTGCCGCATGGGCATCGTCGAGTACCATACCTACCTGGCTGATATCATATGCCCATTCTGCAGTCTCCGAGGAGCTAGAAATGAACACTACACCTTGCGCGAAGCTTGACGGCTGTTGGCAAGAGACTGCGTCGGCACGAGTTGCTGTCAATGGCGAGTCAGCTCTGGGTCGGATGCGTTGGAGTTTTACGGTCCCGTTTGAACCCTTGTCAGTAATGTAGGACTAGAACACGAGATGCGAAGCAAGTTGAAGATACAACTTGATATAGAGCACGTTGATTTTGACCGCGAAGCCTCTTGTCCGTTGCTTTGTATGACTCTCTGCACGCGAAACCGATCAGCTTCGTGTTGGGTGTGTCTGAGTGTCGTGGAACAAGGTGAGAAAAATGTGACGATCCGGGAGGAACGCAGGCCTCCATCATCCCAGAGGCCTTCGACAGCCACTCTCCCATTGGACATCGGAGATGATTGCTGACCACTTGGGCAATTTGTGCTCATCTTTTGATACGACTTTGAGCGGTCAATTTCTGCCAACACGTACGACGTAGGCCAAGAAGTATCAGGACCAGTCTCTCGGTATGCGGCACGTGGTGGAGTAAGACTGCGGCAATGCTGGCAACGCATTACGAGTAGACAGCCAAGACGTTCGCTCTTAGCCGTGCCGTTCATCCCATGATGCATCCAATTGCATGCATCTCATCAACGAGCGTTCGAGGCCACGTGCGGCGGCAGGTCTCCGGCAAATAGACGGCTTTATGGGCCCAAAAGGCAATAAACATAGGTTCGTCAACAGTCGTGAGCACTTTGATTGTGGTCCTGATAAGTCTTGTACCACTTACACTTTACAGTACGTTTACCCATTGTTAAGTCTGTGGCGCACCAGTGAGGCGGGGCTTGCAGGGGTGGTGCGTGGAGGGCAGTTGGCTCAGGCTCAGGCTCAGGCTCAGGGTTACCCTTGCCCACCCGCAGGGTATTTCGGGGACAGTAGCGGAAGCGGACGAGTGGGCAGAAGTCCCGGAGGCCATGACGCAGGGCCGGCTGGGAGGCGCCGAGCCGTCGGGCCTCGAGAGCGAGACAAGCCCGAGACGGTGCCTGCGTGGGGTCTCTGTATTGTACTCATACGGCATGGCAACACCTCTCCTGAACGTCGGTTGAATGTCCGTTTGTAGATCCGGGCATTCGACTCGACGCTCCCTTTGCCACGCCACCGAGGGCCGAGGAGCCGTTCGTGGAGCCGAACCGCCGCTTGTCCGGCTGTCGTTGGCTGGGAGCAGTTGCGGCTCCGTGCATCGTGGGTTGTTGGCGGCGGTGGCAAGGCCAGGCTGGGCCAGGCTGGGCCGGATCTGCGGGCGAGCAGGCGACAGGCCCTTGCCGATCCAAAGCTATTCATTCAGTCCGTCAATGACGGCATCAAATGCGCGCCTCTCGCGGGGGCAGTGGACACGGCATGGGGCCGAGTCGTTCGCGGGCAGGGAGCCAGGCCCCGTATGATTCAACGCAAGTCAAGAGGATAGGACATCCTGCTGCAAGAATCAGGTCCACAGCTGCCGGGCCGACATCGCCAGCTTGAGTGACATTGGTGCTGGCTGCTGCTGTCGGGCGCCGAGGGAGTGGGGGACCCACGCGAGCGCGGGAATCGACCGACCGACTAGTTGTATGGCGCGGTGGTGAGCTTCAGTAGCGAGCGAGGCGCAAAGGCAGCAGCCTTGTTTCCATTTATTGTCACGGTTAGCTTCGCCAGCTGGTTCAGGAGGCAGCCCCTCACTGGCACGGCGCCGAGTAGCGGCAGCAAGCGCGGCAGCCGAGGGTGAAGTATGTACAGCACGAGAAGGAACCGGCTCAGGCCCACCCACTGAAGCACATGTCACCGACGTTGGCCCGGCCAGCTGAGATGATGTGGGGTTGGCTGTTGTCTACACTCGCGGGCACGTATGGACGGAGCATTCCGTTCGAGTGGTGTAGCATCAACAAGGAGGTTGAGATGGTCCGTAAGGTACCTGTAAATTACAGACCATCCGTACTCCGTACAGTACGCTTTGCTGCACGGGGGGGCGGACTTGCAGGCTCACCGAGGCAGCATTGCAAGGTTGGTGCGCTTGACGGGCTGCAGCTGCCGTGCGCCCGTCCATTGTTGCAGCCTGCTTTCAGCACATGCCAGCGCCTCGCTCTTGACTCAGTGCCCAACGACCAGGCCTTGCACGCCGACAAGTCTTTCACAACAACCATCACCAGCATCACTGATCCCCCTGCCGTGAACTGTAATCACTTGCCCGGCGTCAGGCTCGGGCGATGAGCCTCTTGCAGCGACAGATACCCGCAGCCCACCGCCTGTTTCCCTGGCAAACCAGGGCCAGGATGCCAGCGGCCGCTAGCTGCCCATTTCGTCACAGGTGAAGTGCGAGTGCAGATGATGGTGGGACGCCACGGCAGCTACGCCAGCCTGTGGCGGCACAGGGATCCCGGGGGCCCCAGCCAGTTCCGTGCGTGCCAAACTGCCAAGTCAGCTCTCATCTGTCTTCGATGCTGCAGCCATGTGCGGCGATGTGGTGGACCCCTCCCCCCGCTGAAGCACATGTCAGTCGACGATGCGGATGCTCGCAGGGCATGTTGGCACTCGAAAGGTTCACGCCTGCGCGACATATCTTGAATCCACGATTCTGCGGAAACATGGACCCATTAAGCGGGCGCTCGGCCACTGTCTTGTAGACTATAACTTGTTTCCCAGCTCGCAGTGGCAGTACATACTGTACCTGCGCGTTCACTGTGGGCATGTCACTGCTCCTTGTAGCAGCAAACGACGACTGCCCAGACGAGCCAGGTGCATGCGCCTCGACGGCGCCCAAGGTTGCTCAGCTCGCCCATGGCTCGCTCGTCTGGGCCACTCCGTGATGCCTTTCCCAGTGTAGACTCCCGTTGTCGCCGTAGACTCTGAGATGCCCGTCGCCACGTTGCTCGTCGGACCGTCTTCGGGACGTCGGGAGGCGTGCCGGCGAAGCTCGAGAGAGGAATGAATTGTCGAGGTGAGCACGGCAATGCCGTGGAGAGACAGACTGAACTTGAGGCTGTCCCGTTGCACCTGCGGGAGATTATCACTCCCGTCTGTCAATCCCCTCACCCTCATGCTCGCGCCGCCGTCCCTGCACCGCTGCTGCTGCACCATCAGCGCACGCATCCATCCCAAAGCGGTCATCCGACGCCGCCATTCAGAGATGAGAGGGATGAACCAGACCTTGGAGGCATCGCTAGCCTCGCAGGCTGGTACCCGCCCGGCCGGACTTTCGGCGGCTCGCCCGTGGGAGCCCACCTCCCCAGCAGCACATGCACTGGGTGCTGGGTGCTGGGTGCTGGGTGCTGGGTGCTGGTCGGGTGGGGGGCTCGAACCGCTGAAGCCTGCGCGCAGCGACTCACCTCACTGTCCCCGACTCTCTCCGTCATCGTAGTTGCTCTCGACGCTGTGCTCGTACAGGACTCGTTCCATTCCTTTCACTCCTCCATCCTACTCGACGCAGCCCCGACTTCGCATCTCGCTCAACGCACATCGCAGAGCCATCTCATGCCCCCGAGCACCGCGACGTCCGCGGCCACCTCGAGGCCCGTCGTCGCCATGGATCCCACCACGACAGAGCACGACTTTCGCTTCCCCCGCCGGCCCGACGCCCGCAGCAACGACGATGACTACGGCCACGACGAGGGTCACGTCCACAACGCCGACGCCTTCCCAGTCCACGGCGATGCCAGTCGCACTTCCGGCGCCGCCAACGACGACCTGCTGGGCCCGGCGCTTTTTCCCTCGCTGCTGAGCGCTGGCCCCGATGCGGCGCAGAGCGTCGACCAGATGCAGGACGACGACCCGCTGGCGACGCAGGTCTGGAAATTCTTCAAGGCCACCAAGCAGCAGCTGCCCAACCAGCAGCGCATGGAAAACCTCACGTGGCGCATGATGGCCCTCAACATGCGCAGGCAGAAGCAAGAGGAGGAAATGCAGTGGCGCAATCAACTTCACCCGTCCCGGTACGGTGCCAGCTCCCCCCCGCGGCAGAAATGCCCGCACCCATCATCGTTCATTGCTAACCCGAGCCTTGTTTCTCCACCCTCGCAGGCCCGCCAACCCTGCCGCCCAGAATGCCCCCAGCGGCATTGCCCAGCTGCGCAAGACGTCAGAGAACCGTCCCGGCGGCCCGGAGCCGATGAATCTCGACGACTTCATCTTCTCCGACAAGGCCGGCACCCCCGGCGGCTTCATGTCGCCGCCTCCGCTGCCGTCCAAGTCCACCGACGATGCTTCCGCCGCCTCGGCCATCTCCATCAACAAGTCGAGCAGGGATTCCGCCCCTCACTTCGTCCCTCAGTCGGTGCCCCATCACCAGCG
Organism: Tolypocladium pustulatum; assembly: GCA_024340155.1. Classification (NCBI taxonomy): domain Eukaryota; kingdom Fungi; phylum Ascomycota; class Sordariomycetes; order Hypocreales; family Ophiocordycipitaceae; genus Tolypocladium; species Tolypocladium pustulatum. The sequence continues at coordinate 164,538 of JALHBY010000037.1, read as the reverse complement.
CTCCGGGAACAGCGAGTTCAACTACGTGACCCGTCACCATCGCAAGACGAGCATCGACGAACGCCGTGTGAGTACTCAATCTACCCAATCCCGTTCTATCTTGCCCTGCTCTGCCGACCCGGGACCCCGACTTCCGTGCCCCCTGTTCTCTTACTGAATTTGTTCCTTGTCTTTCCTTTTTCGCTCATTGTCTCGTCTCGATTTGGTCGCTCATGCAACACCTGTTCCCGCCCCTCCCCCAAAGCGGTTCCGTTCCCATCACATCATCTCGGATGACACCATTCTTCCCCCTGGCACTGCCGGCGAGTCACATGCTAACGCTGTCTTGTCCAGAACCGAAAGCGCCCCGCCAACTTCTCTCCCCATGTGTCTGCCGTCAACAGCAGCGCCGCGGGCGGTGCTCACGAGCTGGAATCAGACGCTGACCTCCAGGGTTACTCCCTGGACAACACCAACAACCAAGCCGAGATGCACCAGCAGCTGAGCGGGAACCCCGGCGTTCCCTTCAACCTCGACACCTTCATGGACAGCGACCCCGTCATGAGCTCCGCCGCACACTTTCAGCAAAACTTTTCCTTCTCTCCTTCGACTTCTCCGATGATACCCAGTGGACCCTTTTCCACCATGTACAATAATACCGCGTCAGTCCAATCCTCGTCACTCAACAACACAGACCTCTACTCTCCCACCGGCTCGGCTTATCAGTCGACTGTTTCGACTCCCATTCCCATGTCAGACCACGATGGCTTCTACTTCGGCTCGCAAAATATGCGGCAGCAGCGACCGCAGGGCTTTCATCAGGCCGCACCGACGAACATGAGCAACAGCTTGGGCCACGGTCAACAGTTCATGTACAACAGTGCTGGCAGTGGCGGCCACGGCATGTATGCCGCAACGGGAGCTGGGTCCGAGCCTGTCTCGGCGTTCAGCACGGCGCCGAGCTCGTTTGGCCACATCGATCCGGCGCAGGTGTTTCAAACCGACAGCCAGGGTGCGTCCCCCAACGTTTCGATACGGCAGGACAACATGTTCTCCTTTGGCGGTGACTCAGACGACGAGGACGGCGGTGGTTTCGCCGACCGCCACATGGGAACGCAGAGCGACTTTTCGTCTGCCGTTGACGAGGCTGGCTCGTTGGGATGGGATGCCTCACTCCCGGGACAATTCAGCACACAGGCGGCTCGTTTCCCCGGCGGCCCGCCACGGAAGCAGGTTATGATCGGAGGGACCACCACCGACTACGTCGATAACAGCGGGGATTGGGAGGGAGCTGGCCTGGGTCGATCTCAGTCCCAGTCATTTAGGCACGATTCGCGCCAGCAAAAGATACCTCGCAATGCCTCGACTCCGGCACACTTGGCAACCAAGCACGGCGACTTTGAGCAGATTGCCCAGTCGCTGCCAACCTCACCCGGAGGCGACGTACCAGGTTCCATGTCTGGCTTCTCATCCGCGGCGCCGAGCCGCCCGGCTTCACCGCCGGGCTCGAAGCACGGCTCGTCGACTAATTTGCAGGCGGCAGGCGGGACTCAAGGCGACGGAAGCCAACCGACCACATGCACCAACTGCTTTACCCAGACCACGCCGCTGTGGCGACGCAATCCGGAGGGCCAACCCCTCTGCAACGCTTGCGGCCTTTTCCTAAAGCTACACGGCGTTGTACGGCCGCTTAGCTTGAAAACGGACGTCATCAAGAAGAGGAACCGAGGCTCCGGAGGCAATGGCCCCGTTGGATCTGGCACCAGGTCGAGGAAAAGCACAAACACAAACAACTCGGCGGCTGCATCGCGCAAGAGCTCGACCCTCTCCATGTCCACCATGGCCGCCAAGAGCAACAGCCAGCCAACTACGGCGTCACCACCGGCCAGTCGATCCATCGGTCCCAAAGAGAGCGAGAGCCCTGCCAGTGGCGGTCCTACCTCTGGGCCCACCACGGCCGGCAGCACCCCGACGAGCAACTATGGAAACATGGGTTCATCCACGGGTACGATTGGCGTCAAGGGCGCCGTCCCCATCGCAGCCGCTCCTCCGAAGGCAACGCCAGGACCCGGCGCGTCGTCGGCTTCTCGATCCGCCGCTACCTCGTCGAAGCGCCAGCGCAGGCACAGCAAGAGCATGGGCTCCGAGTCCTCCACCGGGATGGACCTCGACGCCCCCGGCGAGACGGCCAGTTGTCAGGACATTTCCCGATCTCTGGGACATCCCTCTGGGATGGGCTCGATATCTAGCACCATGATGTCCAGCTCATTTGGCATGAACCAGCGGCCGCCGATTGCGCCGGGCGGCATGATGCCCATGGGCTCGCACCAACCCAATACGGGTCATCCTGCCGGCGCACAGGAGTGGGAGTGGCTGACGATGAGTCTCTGAGCAAGCGAGAAGCGCGGGATCTACATTAAGCGGGGATGATATTTATTTGCGGTTACGTCTTTGGGGTTTACTGTTTGTGCAGAGCGTAGACGGATCGGGAGCCGGTTCAATTTCTCTTGCCATGTTCCCTTCCGTCCTTTCATTCTCCGTCATGAATGCTTCTCTCTGGATTCTGGGTTTGCTTCTATCAGTGGGCAAGGGATTGGTGGACGAGGACACGGGCGGAGGCAAGGAGAGGCGTCACGTAGGAGTCTGTTTCTCTTTCATCGAGGTGCGTGGTGGCGTTTCCTCGTTCTATTTGGCTTGGGCTCGGTCTATCATGGTGTTCCCTGACATGTTGGACGGTAATCTCGCAGCAGAGCAGAGGGAGAGTGAGGGTGCCTTGCGTACCAACGCTGGTCGAGGACACGGGAGGCAAGCACACAGAGACATATGCGCACAAGTCAATGAAGATGATGCAGTATTCTACCACGGGCTCTCTCACGCGTAGCTACTTGTTGAAGAAAAGAAAGTGAAAAAATCCCTGCGGTGCTCCCTCGATGCGAGCGCGTATTAATGGAGGCCGCCCAACATGCCCCTAACCCATGCGAGTTGTGCCTGCTTCCTGCTCAAACGCCAGACAGCCAGCCTGTCGCCGCTGTCGCGACTGCGTAGCAGAAAAAAATGAATACAAAACAGACAACAATGAGACTATGCATCTATCGTGTGCCGCCAGATACGGCGTCCAACTCCTCAAACAGAACAGAGAAAAAAAGAGTGGAGGCACCACAAAAAAGGAGAGCTCCCAGACATCACAGCATCGCCCTTGTAAGCGCACGCTCCCGCCAGCTTCTGCCGGGACTGCACTGCTCGCTCTAGAGCATCGTCCCAAAAGTCTCTCCGTCCGTCGTCGGGATTCTCTTGCGCGGGCTGCCGCCGTCCTCCCCAGCGGGCTTGCGGTGTCTGAATGTGAATCCGACAAAGAGACTCTTGCCCATTTCGTCATCACGGTCGGCCATCGACTCGAGCGCCGCCTGCTTGTCGTGCACCTCCTTGTACTTGGCCATGTCAGCCTCGTTGCCGAAATCGTCAAAGTAGCCGGCGTCCGTCTCCGAGTCCAACTCTGGGACGAATGGCGCTCGCGTCTGCCGCAAAGTCTGCCAGTCAACTTCGGCAAAGTACTGGTGGTTGTAGATGTCCTGGATGTTGGAGAAGCGCCGAGTGCGGGAGTTGATGCATCTGTACCAGGGGTCAGCAGCTGAATACGGCCAAGTCGATGGGTCGCGAAACTTACGTTGTAATGAAGCTCCAGGTGCGGTTGCTCAGGAAATAGTTTGGATCCTCCCACACCGGTCTCTTAAGTACCTCCTTCCAGTGTTTGAGGTTGCGCCAAGTCTCGTCCGGCGTGGCACCAGCAAACGGCGGGAACCCAGTCAAGGCCTCGAACAGCATGCATCCCAAGCTCCAGTAGTCCACCGTAAAGTCGTATTCCTCCCCTCTAAGGACTTCGGGCGCCATATAATCAGGCGAGCCCACAATAGACTTTGCGTAGTTGACGTCGCTCAAGCGCATGTTACGGTAGCTTTCTCGACGCTCAGCCACTGTCCGCTGATCGATGGGCTTTCCAAATGGGACCGACGTCGAGGACGCCTCTTCAAGCTTGATTCGCATCGATTCGATCCTCGAAGGAGCCAGCACACCAGCAGCAAGGCCAAAGTCGGTCAGCTTGACGTGGCCAGTCGAGTCGACCAGAAAGTTCTCGGGCTTGAGATCTCGGTGAATGTACCCGAGCTGATGCAGGGCGTCAACAGAGCAAAACATCTCGGCAATGTAGAACCGAGCGTGTCGATTGGACAATACACCCGTATTGTTAAGCAAAGTGCGGAAATCGCCACCAGGCACGTACTCCATGGCAAGATAGATACTCTTGTCGTCCTGGAACGAGTACAGCAGCCGGACCAGCCATTCGCTCTGGGCCGTTGTGAGAATGTCTCGCTCGGTGAGGACGTGTCGGACCTCGTCGAGCTTGAAGAGCAGCTTTTTGCTCATGACCTTCAAGGCGCATACTTCTCGCGTATCCTTCTTTTGCGCGAGGAACACCTGGCCGTAGCCACCCTGGCCAACCTGCGTCAGGATCTGGAAGTCGCCCTGTCGGAGACGTACGCGCCGCTTGCGCAGGTTTGCGCGCTCTCGTCCTGCATATTTGGTCCACATCTGGCTATGAGTCTGCTCGTCGGTCTCGGGCGGAGGCGGATACTCGGATTTGAACGCAGCCAACCGGTTCTGCCTCGAGCCGACGTATGTGAGAAGATCAAAGTAGTAGTCGAGAAAGTCTGCCTTTCTTGTCAGTACTGACGCGTCACGTTAGGAACTTCGGGATACTGACAGAGCTGAGTCACGTTGACCAATCGCTTGATATGCGGCTTGTTCAGAATCTCTCGCTCCTCGGCCGTTAAGCCTCGCGAGGTGTTGAACTTTTTGGCTGAAGGCGTAAAGGGGCGCTCCTTGGGCTCGTAAAGCTGCTGACGAGAGAGCGCTGCGTGGTTGTGCTGGTGGGGAGAATCAATGCCCATCAGTCGCGACGGTGGCGGCGTGTTTTCTTGGCCCTGCTTCTTCAATGGGCTACCGGGTGCAGGAGCCTTGTGAATGACGCTCTCGTCGACGTTCAGGACGGTCTCGTCGGCAGGCTGTGCGTTGGTCTTGCCAGGTGACAGCGGTGTCACGACGCTCTGGGGGCGCGACAGCCGGAGGGGCGCCTCGATGCCACCGGTGTTCAGCGTCATAGCACTATCGAACGCAGCGGGCAGATCGTGCGCGCCAGGCGGGATCGTCCTCTTGCTTGGGCTGCCCTGTGGAGTTGGGGGATTGATGAAGCTGTTGTTGTTGCCCCTCTTTGGCGTGCAAGGGCGAGCCGCGGCGTCGCTGGCCGGCTTGTCCTTGCCGCCGGGGAAGAAGTTGGCCATGAAGCTCGCCATGGCTCCAACAGCGTCAGGGTTATGTAAAGGTCGATGTCACCGATGTCGATGGCGATGACGGTGGAGGTAGAGGTAAAGATGAGAATATCAAGGACAATAACAACAGCAGCTGGTCGACGGTGCCACAGCCGCGGGGCAAGGGAGAGAGAGATGATGCGGGGGTATGTTTTGTTTCAGCAGACGATGGATTCGAGGTTTACTCGTAATCCTGAACGCCGCGCTGTACAGAAAACAACGAACAATGATGCAAGTGACAATGGGAGTGAAGACTGTTGTCGCCAAAACTTGACCAAGAGCGAGGCAGGAGTTGGAGGGATGCTGATGCAGGTCGAGCTTGGGCTCCGAGTAGCTGGTCGAGGTGGATGCTGTTTTGGGTGCCTGGCTGCATGTCATTGGGTGGGGAGCTCTTGACGTCAACATCGTTGCAGGGGCAACAGCTGACGGACTTCTTGCCCCTGTTGCTTCCGCCCCAGGCCGGTATTCAGCCGCGTCGAGCATTCCAATCAAGGTTGAACGTGGACCATGTTTTCTCTTGAAATGAGACATGCGTGTAAAGACAGCTTGGGAACAAGGGCGCTGGTCTGGTTTCGTTCCTGCTTGCGGCCTATCCCTGGATCGCAGGTACCCGGGCAGCATCACACGTTGTGGGCCAGTTCCTACCGACCATCGCGAGCCCAGATTGTCGAGATGAGCACCCACGCGAGCTGCGGGGAATTCAAGTGATGGGCGGTTGCTTTTACCGTCATCGGACTTCCGCTATTCCGAGCAACGTCAACCATGGTTCGTACATCCTTGGCTGGCCATCATGTCCACGAGCTCCGCCCGCTTGTCAAATTCTATCGTCTGTTTTTTGGGCGAGAAAGGCTGCTTCTTTTCTTTTCTTCCCATGGTATCAATGGTGAATATGGAACATGGATCCTACAAAATATATCTGAGTGACTGAGAGCGAGAGCGTGCCGTGATTTGGTGGCAGCTACCAGCCCTTTCGAGCCCGTCCATCTTCTTCACGCCGGCCATCATGCACTACCCTAGACCACAGCCCCATCGACCTTGGTCCAATTCCTCGGGGTTCGTCGGAAAGGGATTGTTCGCGTGAATGGCTAGATTGCTGCACGAACTTTTCCATCAAACCCTTCCGTCCCAGTCTGCACGTTGAGAAAGGTCCACTGCCATGCGGCCAAGACGCCGACTATTGGCTGTTGTCAGCCGTTGCGTGAGGCCAAGCATCTAATCTTATCAATCTCCCCTCTCCCTACCACCTCGACCAGGTGCCACTTCGTCACGGGGAACGCGCTGTGCCGCATCTTAATTACCCAATACTCGTACCACTCCGGAGCCAACAAATAAACCCCTCAACCATCCAGCTCATACCCGGCGCTCATAAATAGCCGTGCTCATCGCTCGTCGCACTGCGTTTCTACGCGGCTCTCGCAGTACCGTTTCAGAATCAGATACTCAACAGCCCGACGTCACCATGAAGCTGTCCACCGCCGTCGCGGGCCTCTCCGGGGTTGCTGGCGCCGCCCAGAGCCCACTCGCGTTGCTCGACAACTCGGCCGAGGTGACCCGGATCCCTACCAGCTACGAATCGGCCGTCATGGGCCGCCGCATCCTCGCCTTGTCCAAGCTCGCCACCTTCTCAACCGTCTTCCCCGAAGAGTCGAAGACGTTTGAGAAGCGCCCCGATCATCTGGGAGGCGTGCCTATCGGCCTGATGGACTACATTGCGGACTGTGAGGACGATGGCAACCCAACCATCCTGGCCATCAAAATCGGCACGAGCTTCAAGAACGTCGAAGCTGGGTCCAACATTACGCTATCCCTGCGATGGACGCCGCCATATCCTCCCTCGAAGCGCATCTCTTTCTACTCCCGGCTTTCCGCATACGTCCCCTTCCTCTCCCGCGACTGCCCGTACAACACGGCAGCGAAGCACCCGAAGTTCAGAGATACGGTGCCGTACTCGGCGGCCAACCTTCCCCGCTTCTCACTGGTCGGCTATCTGGAGAAGATCGACATGACCGAGTCGTCGGCGACGGATCTGGCCGCGTGCTACACCGGGAAGCACCCGGACGCCAGGTACTGGCTACCAGGCAACCCTGTCCGCGAGAGCGAGTGGGTGAGGCTTGTTGTGACGAACGTGTACTGGATTGGCGGATTCGGAGACAGGGCGTACATTGGCTGGATTCCCCTCGATGAGTGGAAGAGCGTGACCCAGGACGAGTGGAAGTCGATTAAGCTGCCTGGAGAGACAAAGAAGTGGGACGAACGGAGACTCGAACAGGCTGGCGAGCTCTGAATGTTCTACGAAATGCGTGCGGACATATGCTATGCTCCGCCTTCTCGCTGCTACGCCTATGAATGTGAATCATGGGTGGACCGGGCTACCTAGAGTTCAGAAACACATATTGATAGCGACAGGCTGGATAGTATTACCACGCAAAAGATAAGCATTCCGTTGACAAAGACCCCCAGCTGCAAAGCTCTCTTCTCGACATGAGCGATTCCGTGGTCATGGCGCACCGAGCCCTAGATTTGTGCAGTGACCATCATGGGCAAGGCTCGAGTCCCAGGACAATGTTTGCTGAGAGTAAACAGCTGCCACGGAAGGTATCAAGCGACTGCGGAATGACTATACTTCGATCAAATACATTACATCCTCAAGGAACATTCGGTGAATCAAGAGGCCTAGTGTTCTAAATACGGGGCAGCGAGCACCATGTGCAGTCCACAGTACCGAGATTCAAGGATGGCAGCAATCTGACGGCTAAGCATCATCTTGTGTGCCGTGATAGGGCGCTCGGGTATCCAGCCTGCAGGCACGGGCGCTGAGAAGCTGCAGGGAGCAGGACGGTGGCTGCATTTGTTCGCGGTGGCACAACGTGGGAGGTGCAGAACCTGCCTGCGAATCGATACGGCCTCGGAGAAACAGGCCATGTCTTGGCTTTCGATGGCCCCAGCCCAGGAAATGTGGAAAATGCCGACTGAGACAAACTACGAGGTCGTCACAGACGGGCGCAGACTTCCTCCTTGCCGTGGGGGCGCTGCATCAAGGTCCCGTCATTTCTCGGCATGGGAGGCTCTTAACGCCGCCTTCCGCCGCCGTGAGCTCGACATGCTGTGTTGTGCTGCGCCTGCTGCCGGTGACATGCAAATATATGAAATATGCACCAAATGCCGTTTATCGTACACAAGGGTAGAGGGTTTCAATCGTGCGGCCTAGGTGGTGGCCAGCATGGGGAAGTGGCGGGCAGCAGCCACTGGGTGGACCCGAACCCAGCCAGATACTGGACGGGTGACCACAGGATCAGTCGGAGCCACAAGCCATGGATCACCTGCAGCCTCGGATTTCGCTGCCCCTTGGGCCCTGACTGAGGGCGGCAGGCAGGCAGCAAGTTGGATGAGAGCCGAGCAGATGGACTGCACCAACGTGAGCTCAGCAAGCCATCGGAGCTCGCAGCGCCTAGCTCGATGCTCGCGGAGTCGGAGCGGAAGCCTTCCAGAACGCCAAGCGCGCCCCGTTAGGTTAGGAATCCAAACCGCCCAGCCAAGCCGTGGTGGAGCGCTGCAGCAGCAGCTACCGGTACGGATGCGGTGGCGGGCGTGCAACCGACCAATGCAACGTCGAGCGCGGGGGTGCCCGCAGTTGGCCTGTCCTGAAGGAGCGGTGGACGAGTCGCGCAGATAGCCCACAGGTATCGTCCACCACCGGGGCAGTGGTGGGCGGGGCTGCAGATACTTGCTCGCCAGAATGCTCGACTCGGGGCTTCCCCACTGGCTGCTACCTTATTCTGGCCACCCCCTTGAAGCTGAGCTGAGATGGGCTGCCAGCTCGTCTCGCCGCACCCCGCCCGCCTCCTTCGGGGCTCCCGTTGGGTTGGCCCGCCCTAAAGTGCGCCCCTAATTCCCCGTGCCACCGATGTCCCAGCTGCTCTAGCATCCGGGACCGAGATCGATCTCATAACTCGCCTGCTGGATTACGCTGCAGCGGCGCAGGACACACTGGCGCTGTTGCCGCTGGCCGTCCACCCCCCTTCCCCGACCCCCCTCGGTGCCTGCACTTGTACTGCACGGTACCTTCCCAGCCAGGGTCCCGCTGTTATACACAGTATCTACTCCGCACCCCGACTCCCTAATTAGGCGCCATTAACCTCGTACCCACTTTGCCCGGCTCTGGCACCGGAACCCTCCTCTCATCGCGTTTTGTGTCTCTTCGACGTCCTGCCATCCCACGAGCCTCGAGCACATCGTGCCCTTCTCGGCGCTGTTTTGTATTGCCATATCGCAGGCTGTTGCACCCCTATACTCGCGGCCTGCTGTCACTGGGGTCTTGTCGAGTACCCTCCGCGTCGCCTGCTGCTTGTCGCACCCGTGCTATCGGACCGAGCAGACCCCGTCAGACCGTCTCTGGGCCTCTCCGGCCAGGCCAGCTCGCCTGACATTGCACGACGTCCGGCACGTCGCCCCGAACCACCTCGTATATCTTTTCGCATCACCTTGAGCGGCATGGCTGCCCGTCGTTCGTCCGAATCATGACCTCGAGGCCCCCAATGGGCGTACCGCCGCGACCACCCCAACGTGGGCTCAGCTCGACGCTGGCGGTCCAACGACCCGTCCATCACCAGCGCTCCCTGTCGCAGCAGTATCTCTCCACATCCACGCCGCCGATGCGCAAGGACGCCCAGTCCGATGCGACCAACGAGCCCGTCGATGCTGCCCAAGGCCGCCATCATGTCTCGACTCCGAGGCGCGGAGGCTCCAAGCTGCGGCTGGAGCTGTCCAATGAGTTGAGCAGCGGGCCCGCCTCCGCCACAGCATCGCCCCAGGGCCTTACGCCGTCGCGGATGATGCCCGTGTCCGACGCCATGGACATGGACAGCATGAGTCCAGCCCTTTCCCGCACCTCCCAACAGGAATCCGACAACGTTCCGATGCCGATGCCCCGACGCCGCCCACAAGCATCCCAACCCCCCATAGGCACTCCTCGAATCTTGACTCCTGCACCGTCGCAAATCAAGAAAGACCCTCGGCCGAAACCATATACTGTCGAAGTCCCTGGCGCCGCACCGCGCTTCGTTTCGACCAACCGAAACGATGCCTCGCATCGAGACCTCTTCAGCAAGGGGCTCTTCTCCGGGCATGCCGATTTCTTTCCTTGGTCTGGCCGTCATCATGAGGATGAATGGAGCCCCGATGCGATCCAGAAGGGAACCTGGGACCGAGGCAGCCAAAACGAGGCGGCGTCGGCCCGGCTGGCCATCTTCCCAGCACTGAAGCAGAAGAGCGGCCTGAATGCTTTGTCGACCATATTCATGGGTGTTCTCAACCAACGCAGGCATCGAGGCCAGATCACTGCGCCTTCGACATTCAAGCCGCCGCCCCGCGTCACCTTGACTGACACCAAGCGCGAGGTCTGGCTCAAGGATTTGGCAAACCCAACCATATCGCTTCGACGCCTCAGCAGGACAATCCCCCACGGCATTCGGGGAAGGACCCTCCTCGATCAGTGCCTGAACAAGAATGTGCCTACGGAGCGCGCTGTTTGGCTCGCCAAGTGTGTCGGTGCCAACGAGATTCGAGCGTTCAAGAGAAAAGGTGCTGGCGGGGCATTCGTCATGGGGGGAGAATCCAAGTGGGTGAGGGATTGGACCGTCTTCGTTGAGCAATTTGTGGAGGCGGTGGTGTCGGCTTTCGGAGAGGCAAATTGGAAAGCCAGAGTGACCTATGCGTAAGGCATACCCCTCTATCGCGTTTGCTTAATTGATACCGTTGAAGGCTAACATCATGGCACAGTATCCGGCTTGCGACGAACCTCTATTCTGAACAGCTTCTAGACCGCGACCACTATTTGGACTGGATCATGTGCGGTTTGGAAAACAGTCCTCAGTCGAGAATACCCATGTGGATATTGATTGCCCAGATAACGTGGGCCGATCTTCTCCGCTCGCGAAAGTACGGACGCCGACTGGCCTACGCCTTGCTTGGCCATCTTCATACTGTACGTGGCTTCATTATCTTGCCTCTCGTTGATGTTAAGAAACTGACTTGATCCTCAAAGATATACAACGACCCCGATCGAGATATTCTGATACAGTTGTCGAGCCAGCTCTCGGGCCTGTTGAGAGAGCTTCTCCATAACAACCCCGAAAGCTTCGTGTCTCCGAATCTCTGGCCTAATTATCGAGAAACGTTGAGATCGTCGTTACCTGACGGTGATGGCGTTCCTCAAGGCGCATATCAAAAAGTCAACGCGAGGAATGCGCGGCTCTTGGTGGCGAATACCACCTCGGCGCCAGCTGGTCGACAAGATCTCGTCAAGCTTCTGGATGCAGCTTCTCAAGGCCAAAACGACCGGGACCTCGCTGCGAAATGCTGGACAACCCTCGACGACAAATCCGAGATTGTCAAAATTACTATTGAATGGGCCACGTCTCTTCATAGACCTGGCCTTGCAAAGATTTACGTCGTCGTAAGACTGCTCAAATCATGGAGAGCATTGAACATCAACGCCACGCAGCCTATTCTGGATATTCTCAGCGACATACCTCCCGCCGATACACATCGCAGCAAATGTGTCTTCCACCTCGTTGTCGAACTCGTTCGATGTCATCTCTTCTCTGTAGCTCGGTACATGCAGTGGCTCATTGGGCGTGGTGGATTGCATGACGCCACTGACATCGACCCGATTGACGGGCCTTGCGCCTCTAGGCTACTCATCGAGCTGCCTGTCTATTGCCTGCCTGAAAGTCAAAAGGCTCAGAGGAGTAATCTTCTCCGACGCGCCGGACAATATTCGACGACGGACGAAGCAGATGACATCTCGAATGCGTTGAGATGTGTGGACGACACGCTGGGCCTGTCTCCTCACCTGGCCAACGGCGAAACACAAACAAAGTCTTTGCCCTTGAGAAAACTGCTGCGCAGAGTCTCGAACAGCAGCAAGGCAGTTCAGACAGCTATTGGTGCGCATCTCCGCGATGTATTCACAGCTGAACTCCTCGGAAAAGTCGACTCCGTCATCGCCCTGTCTCTATTCCATTCCGTTCGCGCCATGCTGGAAACTGTCGAAGACTTCTACATGCTGTCACATATCTTGAAAGTGTGCTCCGCCGCTTCAGATGTGGAAGTGTTGGCAGCAAGCGTCGATACTATCAACTCGCACTTGGAGGTCTTCTTGGCTGTGGGGTGTGCGGATATCCTGTTCGGTATTTTTCTTGACCGCCTGAAGGCTGTCAACAACGAGCAAGGAGTCATTGCCCGGCCTCTGCTGGCGGCACTGTCCGGATTGGCCCGACGTCTGCCACATCAGGAGGAGACTGCCAAACAATTGGTACGGGAACTTGCCATGAGTGACCGAAGCAATGCCATCGATGCATGCTCTCCCGTCTCAGACAACATGGCCATGCAGAATCAGGGCGTGGATGGCGAAGTATCGGAACAAATCGACAAACTGCTGGCGAGCGGAAACACCATTGATCACCCGACAATGAATCGCTTGTTTCGAAACATCATTCCTAAAGTCGAAGCTGGCTGGGCCAAGGGTGACGAGAGCCGCAGGGTGTTTGCGTCGCTACTGACCAGGCTTCGGATATTCGATACCCAGCATTTCGACAAACTCATGGCAGACTGGGCCAGCCACGTTCGAACACTCGCGGACCGCCCACCGCTTTTGGAGTTGTTCCCGCTCTTGGCTAGTCTCGGATGTCTATCTATATCAACCATGCTTCACACAGCAAACGTCGGAATTCCCGCGGTAGAAAATGCGCCCTTGCTTCCCGGCGTTGCACCATCTGGGTCGGCAGTCTACCAGCAGGAACTTTTGCAGCTACTCATAACGGCGTTGCCCAAGTCCACGTCGCTCAATAGTGACGAAGTGTATCGATTCGAGATTCAGCAGAAGTCAGCAAGGTCGGAACAGCCCAAAGGCCTGCTGCTGTTGATAAGAAATGCGCTCGTTGAGTACTCTGCGCTGCGAGACCGGGCCCCCGGACGCGATTTTCGGCTTGACGACGCCACGTTTGAGAACCAGCTTTTGAAGACGCTCAAGTACCTAGTTGTGGCAGACTCAACCGCAGTGGCACAGGTCTTGAATATCGGAAACTTGCCGGCTGGTGCAACCTCATTGGTTCAAAAGATCATCACCAAGCTTCTTGTACCAGACGATGACGGGGAGTCAGAGACGTCCTTTGACCAAATCCTCGGCCTCGCAAATGAGTTGACGATGCCATTCTGCCAGCTCAAGCTCAACATGGACCTCTCTGCGCCGCAGAGAAGTTCCGAAGATGCGGAGGACGACAACACGTCTCGGTTTGACGCCTTTGCGAAGGCAATGGATCGCGCAATCGAGGCGAGGAATATCATGTGGACGGGCATGCTGCCCTGCTTGAGCCAGGATATTACACGGAATCTGAGCAGTCAGGCCCAGACGAGGTTCTTGGACCTGATACCATCGCTCAAGACTGCGAACGTCGAGAACGATGGCATTGGCGAGCAGCGCATCCATCTTGCCGAGAATCTGCTGGGCGTGCTGGAGGCCATCAATTCCGGGCAGCTTCCATCCAAATCGGCCCAGCTCGCGGCCAATCTGGTGGAGAAGCTCTCCGACCTGTGGGAAGTTGTTGCGTCCCAAGACGAAGAGCGAGTGCAGGCGCGGAAAGAGGTCCTAAGCCATTGGCTTCCCATGCTCTTGAGGTTCATCATTCTCAACAGCCTATCCCCGGAGCCTTTACAGAACCCCAGCGCCAACCAGCCGAATGGGTCGAAGATGCAGGTCCTGCCAAACTACGAAGCCAGAGCCCGTATTATACTTGTCTTATGCGGCCTCCTCCTTGAGCTTGACTCCCAGCCGCAGACCGCTCGAGGCGCCCTATCGCAGGAAGTGTTCGACATTGCCGTAGTGCTAGTTGATGCGCTCCCGGACGATGTCCGAGCTCACTGCGCCAAGAGCATCCTCTTCATGCCGGGCAGCACTGCGAGCACCAGCACAACGTCAGACCCGCGGCTGTACTACCTCTTCAGCGTGCCGCAGCCAACATTGGCGGAAAACCTGAAGCTTGCACACAGGGACAAGGCCTCTATCCCTTACAGCGCCGCAGCCAGGGGCATGGGCGCCATGTACGGCATCGGGCCGGCCTCGCAGGAACGGCTCACTCCGTTCACGCTCCGGCGGTGGGAGATTCTGAGCGAGCCCACGCCCAATGTCGGCGAGAACGACACGAGCCTGAGCCTTGGCTTGTTTGAGGCCATCAAGATACAGTGATGCTTTTTTTGCTTTTGACTTACATTGAGTGTGGGGAATATATCATAGCAGAGTCCGTCCTCAGGCACAGCGCATTTTGATCTTGAGACCAAGTTACTTTATTGTCTTTGTATTTTATTGGGTACACACGTTTCTCGATACGAAATACCCCCCAGTACGATGTCATGAACACGCGCGAGAGAGAGAGATAGCAAGAGACGGAGACAGAGTGAGGGCGAGGCGGGAGGTTTGCGTGAGAGGAACAGCACGGATGCATGGTCGTGGTATAGCAGTGTTTGTTGAGAATTTTTTTTGGATGGGTCTTGCATACATGCCGGTGGCGTTGTTCGATTGTAGATGGCATGGGGTTGGGTGTCTTGCTTGCGGCTTTTGATAGGCGGAGAGGGAATTGAAAGCTTTCTGCTGAGCTTCTTGGGTCCCGTTGCCTGCTTTGTGAGCATGTCGTCGTCGTGAAGTGCGCGTATGTTGCCACTCCTGGCTGCGCTGACGGTAGATGCCGTACCTTACTGAGTGAGCATGCTTGACACATTGGCAGCATTATTCTTGAGATTACGATGTTTTGGCTTTATCTTGCTAGACTATCCTACCATGGCACCGCCCTTGTGCTGCAAGATTTGCCGAGCCCCTGGGGCCAAACAACGACGAAAATGACATACGGATAGATGCATGGAACGCAAGCAAACGCAGGCAACCTCCTTTCAAATACTCATACACGACAGAGGAGACCCAATGCAGCAGCTGAAACCACCCAAACACATGTACGGCTAGGAAATGGAAAGGAATTACGAGTCGCTACCGCAAGAGCAGTCTGACAGCTCAATCGTCGTCAAAGATCTGGTACGTGTTCTGCAGGATCGTGTCAATAACCCTGATCTGCCAGCCCGCGTCGGAAATGGCCGTGCTCGGGTCCGAGCCCATGAGCGTGGGACCGAAGATGACGGCCAGATTGTGCGAGTTCATGCGGTTGACGTGCGAGTTGTCCATGACGCGGTGGAGGTGCAGCGTGAGCGCACGTAGCGTGGCGTAGTTGGGATCGGGGAGGGCGTTGATGATGGCGTGCAGGGAATCGCGGCGGACAATGTCGTCATCCTTCTCTGTGAGGCAGACGGCATCAGTAAGGGGACCTGATATGTGAGTAGAGGCAATATGGCTTACTGGCTGCGAGGATGAGAGCATCGTGATGCTCGTGGGTGAGGAGCGGATCCGGCAGATCGCGCAAGAACTGCTTCAACAGACCCGTTACGCTGTTCACGTCATGGTAGAAGTTTTCGGGGTTCCGAAAGTCGAGAGCTGGACTCGAGGACTCTGTTGGGCGCCTGGGGTCAGCAGAGGAAAACTAGAGGGAGCACGGCGAAGCCATCATACCTGCGTCAAACATGCTCTTGAGTTTGTTGATGTGGTTCAGCGAACCAGACTGCCGGTAAATGCCCTCGAGTCCCAGTCCGAACAGGTCGACGGCCTGAATACACTGATACACGACCATGGGCACAGCCAGACCGTCCCTCTCATACAGGCGGTTCAGGGAAAGTCCATAGACAGGTTTCGACGGCGCAGCCATGGTCTGGGCGGGTGGGCCTTGGTTGGGCCCGCCATACGCAGGCGGGGCATTGGGGTTTCCGCCGCCACTGCCACGTCTGTCTTGCGGAGGCTGGAAAGGAGAGCCAGACTGCTGAGGCGAGGACTGCTGAGCCGGCGGCTGGGTGCCCTGGAAAGGCAGAGCACCCAGCTGCGGAGGACCTTGAGAGGCCACTGTGCCACCATTGCCGTACCGAGGCGCCGCCTGAGCAGAATTTCTTGCAGCAAACTGCTGCTGTTGCGGGGCGCTCTGTTGATTCAGCATGTTGCCCTGGCTGAAGCTCCTGGTATGTGGCTGCTGGAACTGCCGTGTTTGGTCTGGGGGAGGCATCCCCTGGTTCATCGAACCTTGCGGGCCGCCGGGCTGCCCAAAGTTCCCAGTGCTGCTTCGCTGACCGAGGGAGGACGGTTGTTGAGAGCCCGGTCCCTGCTGGCCGGCAGGTGGGCCAACAGGTTGAGGCATGTTGAAGCTCTGAGGTGTGATTTGACTGATCGATGAAGTCGTAGGGTTGAGGATCTGGGACAAGGTTAGCTGATGCCTATGCACAAATTGGAAACGCATGGGCACGGACAGGATTCCGCTCATATTTGACCTCATAGTGAGGCTGGACTTTCGTATGCTGAGCCGCAACATACTCGTTCAGGTCCCGCACATTGTCGATGGCAGCAACGGCCTGACGCAAGCTGCGAGGCTGGGGACTGTTCTCGCTTCCCGGGCTCTGGAACGGGCTCACGATCAAGCCGTTGCCCAGAAGGAGCTTTTCGTTAAAAGCAGCTGTAGAGGTCAGCACAAGAGCAGCCCAAACTTTGTGCGGAGAGGTAACCTACCAAACTTCTGCATCTGCATCGTGACGCCCGAGTCCGTCTCTGCGATGAGCTCCTGAAGTGCCTTGACAGCCTCGGGACGAGCCGAAGTCAGGAGATGTGATCTCTCGGCCTGCAAAGCATTGACGTGCCCTTGATACGCCTGGTCTGCAGCTTGGACCTTCCTGAGCAAATCTTCCTCCTGCTGCGCGGCCGACTTGTGAGCCTTGAATGCGCCAAGCACCTTGCCACCGCCGGCCCTCGACTCGCCCGTCCTAGCCCTGTCGTACTCCTCTGCCAACGAGTCGTACTTGGTCTTGCTCTTGCGCATGTGCTGCTCAAGGTCGGCAACCTTTTGCTCCGCGGCCATGCCGTTAGTCTTCCAGCTCTTGCGGCCTCGCTCTGCGTTGGCTGCCAGCTCGAGCAGATCCTCGTGCATCTGGTGAAGCGATGCGGCGAATTGCGAGCCGTTGTCGGCCATGCGGTCGTGGATGATGATCATTTCGTCGTAGGACTGCGCAAAGGATCCTTGCCGGTGCTCAGGTCGGCGCGAGCTTTCTTGGGTCTGGCGGCAGAGCTTTTTGAGGCCTTGTGCATGGTCGTCCTCGAGGACTGATCGTTTCTTGAGAAATAGCGCATATTCCTACAAAAGGTGAGCATTTACGAGCCTGCATACGGGCGACTTGTTCTGGAAGCAAGTACCTTTGCTGACGCAATGCTTTGCTTGAGGCGATTCAGCAGAGTTGGGATACCGAGCTATTCAGTGTCAGCGCTTGGCTCGAATCCACCCGTCCGACACTTGAGTTACCTCGGAGGCCATCACGTCGCTGACCTGCTTGGACAGCGCCGGATCGATGCCTGGCCGAGGAGGCTGTTCCTTCTGGCCGAGAGGCGCCTGGGAAGGCGGTGGTACGCCATCGCCACCGTCGCCCCCTTGTCTCGCGGTCGAAGTGTCGTCGGTCGTCAAGCCGTCTTCTTCGACATGCTGTTGCGTCGCCGCTGCCTCAGAGCCTGGCAGGCTATCGCGCTGCTGCTGCTGGGGTTGCGGCAGGGCGTCGTCGTCGCCCAGGTTGCGAAATTCGGTCATGTTTGGGGGGCCTGAACAAGGCACCAAGTGCGGGGGTCAGCTGCTGCTGGAGCAGTCGCGTCTCTCAAAATGGTTCAAAATGACAGCTTGCAGTGCCCGTCACCGTCGCCAGATCGGCTCGAGACGCCTGGCGTCTGCAGCGGAGCGATGGCGCGCTGTTGGAGGCGGATGGGAGAGCGAGCGGGTGGTCGCCAACAGGAGGCGATATCTCGGTGCGTTATTGCGACCTGTCTGCCCAGCCCAATCCGCTGCCCCGTGACCCGTCAGCGCCCAATGCAGGCGCAGACGCAGACGCAGACGGAGGTGATGAGCTCAATTGAAGGATGACAAGGCCGTCGAGCTTATGGGGGCATCAAGACAACGAGAGGTGGGTATGCAGGCTGCGTAGATGCAGTTGAAGTGTGGCTTCTATTGTTCCCGCCGCCAGGTACGGACGGAGTCACTAACTTCCATAGCACCACTGGCGATGCATGACGACGGCCAGGCCTTGGTCCAGGCCATGGCCACAGTGGCGTGGCTGCTAGCTCCTGGCCACGCCGAACCCCAGGCTTGAGCGCCGTGGGCCCCAGGCCCGTGTTACCTAAGCACGTGGCAGGCACTAAGCCCACCCGAGCAACTCACCGCCACGCCGCTTTTCGACTCGCGCCTTGCTGGCCTTGTTTGGGGCACCGCCGCCAAGTGCGGAAGCACACGACGCCGTAGCCTGGATGCCTGGGTCCATTAAACCTGATACGAGTTCGTCGCCTGCTTCTCGCACGTGCTGTGTGTAGCGCCGCGTTCGGGAAAGCATTGCGGTGTTTCCAAGCTGCGACTTGTGACATCCTGTGACGGAATTGAGCCGTCGCCCAGAATAGATCTTCGGGAAGCGTCTACTTTACTTTACGGGCTAGGATTGCGTGTCAAGGCTGGAAATGCTCGGCTGGCCTTGATTGTCGCAACTTGCATCCTGTACAGGAATCGATGCGTGATACTTGCCTTGTGGAGTTGTCGGCCACGCTTCGCGGCTGCGACTGGTTCTTCAAAATTGCAACTTGACGGAAGCAAGCGAGGCCAATGCGAGTAATACCCGCGAGTGGCTTCCGACAGAAAGCCCACCACGTTGAACACGCCATCATTCAAGTTTCGGGCACTGCCTTTGAGTCCCGGTTGGTCGGCCCCCATGCTCCGAGGCTGCAGGGGCCGAGGACGTGAATTGCCAGAGTTCGATGCCCCCGTCACCATGAGACTTTCGATGCGGGCAGCCAAGTATTCCTCCATTCGCAGCCACATATTTGCAAAAACACCACAGGCACTGCCTTGCCAGGCAAACAACTGACGCCGATGACCGATGAATATTTTTCGGATTCTAGAACCGTAAGCGATGAGAATGAGCCTAGATATTTTCCGACCAGATAGCCTGCCGGTTGTTCTACTTGACAGCTCGTCCGTCAAGAGACAGTCGCCCAGCGCCTCAACCCCGAAGAATCGACGACCCGAGCACTCATGCTCCTCAACCCATCCTTCGTCTTTATACAACCAACACCCGCTCTCCCGTCGTTGTTTATCGCAGACGTCTGGCTTCACGTTCGGACTCGAGCAGGCACAGGATGTCGTCCTCGCGAACTGTAGAAAAGCACATGGCAAGTCAGCTCCTCCGCCGCATACTCGTCGATCATGGTGGTCGGGATGCGCAAACATACCAGGGCCCTTGACGTTTCGGATAATGGACCGGGTCTGGTCGTCCATGAACTCGACGCGCACCTGGGTGACACCACCACGAGAGCCTGCGCAAATCTCAATTAGCCATTCTGTTGTTCCGTCACCCCGCCGTCGTCGTGTACGAGAAGAGCATTTCTGCAGCGTCTCTGGCGGTTCGAGGGGAGTGTTGGCATCGTACCGGTTCGGCCGAGAACTCGGGTCACCTTGACCAGCTTGA
Source organism: Tolypocladium pustulatum (assembly GCA_024340155.1). Classification (NCBI taxonomy): domain Eukaryota; kingdom Fungi; phylum Ascomycota; class Sordariomycetes; order Hypocreales; family Ophiocordycipitaceae; genus Tolypocladium; species Tolypocladium pustulatum. Next base: position 144,574 of record JALHBY010000037.1, on the reverse strand, counting down.
CGGGGGCCTTGGAGGAATCCATTGTGATGTGTGTTTTTTGTCGTGCTGTGCTCGCGAGCGGGCGTTGAGTGACAGAGGCGGCGAGACAGGAGTTTGACAAAAGATTCGCTTCGGTGTTGAAAAGTGGACGGCACCTATTTTGTGCTATTCACCAGGGTTTTCCGCGCCGTGGTGAATCAATTGCCCCACCAGGCGATAAAGTCACGTGCAGTTACCCCGAAACCCCAAAATCTCTCAAGCTAATCCACAAATCGCAGACGCCTACGGAAAAAGTCTCGGCCCGCCAAGATTTCTCTTTTCGACGATTGTTTCGTTAGAGCGGCACCATTTCCTACTACGTAAGCACGAATGCGTTCAACCATCAGCGTGCTGTGGGCCAGCTTGCAGTCGGACGCCGGCTTTACAGCTCAAGTCTAGAAAGCGCTATTGCGGCCACCGAATCGGGCGGGGCGTGCCGCCGCTTTAAGTGTGAGGAGGTTGAATGGACCTAGTACTCGTTGTATGTCTCGTTGTCTGGGTCGGCATATTGGCCGCCCACAGATGGTTCCCTGCCTCGGACGTGTTGAATCAAGTGTATTGCGGGCCCAGAATGCTGAGAAAATCTGCAAGAAGGCAGTGGCCAGGGCCATTAGCTTTATTCGACCAGCATAGTGATTGATTCAGCAGCTATTTCTCTCTGGGAAGCTACTCAATGCTCGCCCCTAAACAATCATCATAGTCCGGTGATGTTGACAGCAGGTGGATGGAAGTTTTACAGAAGAGTGCTGGGTCTCTTACAAGCCTAGTCTCACTTACTGCGGTGTATTAAAAACTGCGCCCCTCGAAACTCGACTGTGTCTTTTGCTACTATCAAGTCCCGGAAATCGGAAATGCGCGGTCGAAATCGAATGGGCACCGAAATTACTGGTGCTGGTAACACTGCCACGCTGACTTCAAGGATAGGCATAGAATATATCACCGTGTCTTCTTCGCAGGTGAGCCCCGCTTCAGGCTGGTTCGCGGTGCTCATGCTTCATACACATGCAAGACTGACTTGGCAAAACAAAGCAATGTAAACCATTTCCATTTCAAATCAAGTCCTCAGCCGAGCAAGAATAAGAACACGATGATATTGAATGAAAAATTATCCGCCGAGTTGGCCTTAAGGAAAACAGATCTGCGCAGCTGCGGCTTCAAATCTCGGTTTTCGAATTGTCGTTGTCATTGACGGTGATAGCTAGCGGGGATTCTCATCGCCGTCGGGTCAAGATGATTCCTCACACGAAGTGGTTTGACAGTTGCAACAGAGGCACTTATGTACACACTGCAGATGCTCGAATCTAGGTCCTGCGAAACGCATATGCTATCTGTTGGACCGCCCGCCGTCATCCATCGCCCCACTCTTTCTGAAAACTTCAGCTTCTCGTTCAGGTGAACTCTAAGATCTATCACAGATGATCTGACTACCTACCCTCGTCGGCGCGAGGGGTTTGACGCCATGTCCATTCCCCATGGAGTGCGTGCTGCGCGGTACGTGCCAGCGACGACCGGGGTGTCCCTTTTCGTCGATAAAGTGCTTGCGCAACGACAGGTAGGCTGTATGTATATGCTAGAACTCTCCCCTTTAACCTCGGTCTTATGCTTGCCTCTGCCCATTCTCGCTCTTGAAGGGGGTTCGATTTTAGGCCAGTGTTAGTTAACGGCATGGATAAGTATAGTGATGTAGCTAACTCTGCCTCGGTTAAGGATCCCTTGCTCGCCAGCTCTTTTCTTGTCAATGTGAAAATAAACAGGTGTACACGTGTTACACGCTTATTCGATCTGTCCCTCCTAACCACCAAACGTAGCTCCGTCTTACAGCAACGCTTCTGCGGGGCCCGTACCGCCCCAAGTCCTTTCATTCGTAAACATGAGGAAAATTTTGCTCCGAACAAATGACTCTTCGCCTTGTAAGCGTACAATAGCAAGGATCATTAAAGTTATGGCACTGTAAAGCTTTTAGTAAGAAATAGTAGATTCCAGTTCTTAATATTCTTACTGCATATTCTCTCTCGCAGTAATTATTATAACTCTTCCATCTCCATATAATATGGCCTCTCTTGCCGTTACGACGCCTTCTTGTCCCGTCGCTTACTGCACCTCTAGTCGAGCATATTTGGGTATCCGGGTTACATGTCTATATATACTTCGGGTTTAGTAGTCTTCTTTTAGTTAACAAGAGCCAGATTCCATATAACTACTTACACCGAAATGGACCATTTGCGCGTCGGGGCTATGTTGCATTTCGCTAGGCGGGGGCATTTGTCCCCGCGGCCCACTCATCCATGCAAACGGGGCCCGAACCCGAACTGTCTTTACGGTGGGCGGTGCCGGAGGGGGCTCGGGGGTAGCGGGAGCAGCTGGATTGGGCGGTGCCGGAGGGGGCTCAGGGGCAGCGGGAGCAGCTGGATTGGGCGGAAACGGAAAGGGGACAGGGTCATCCCAAGCCGGATTCCATAGTATGCCATCATCAGAGGGCGGGAGAAACACAAAACCAGGGTCACTAGGGCCGGGCAGTTCGGGCACATCTTGCGGTGGAGAGTCAGAGGCTCGTGGGAAGACACCCTCTATAGCAAAGTCGGTTATAGTTATTGCTCGCGGTCGAGGGGCTCGGATGGCGGTGAGGAGTGCGAAGAATGGGAAGGCGGCGCTGTATCTCATTTTCGGGCTAAGGGGAGTAGAAAGGTATCGGGGAGCGTGATGCCGATATTAGGAAGTAAGGTCGAAGTTATGGGGTAGAGTCCATCAGTAAAAGGGGAATCATTGGAAAACTGAAAAGTATAGGGATGCCGAAGTGGCGATAGTAATGCCAGAGCCGGCAATTGAATCACTCAACTATATACTCAGTTCGTATATTTTGAGAGACTTTGATCCCTGCGATAAGATTACATATATAACACGGGAGATATCACGGGCCACTACTAGAGCCGTGTCACGTCGTTCTATAGCCGCCCAACGGCCAAAACTTCAAAGGTAGATTCTTATTATGGGAATGGCTATTTCCTGCCCCAAAGTAATCACGGGCTCCCAGCGTGGGTGGGCCTGGTAGCGGCAAGGACGCCGTGCCCGATCAGGGATGCCACCATTTCCGGTGGGTGCAACAGTGTCTCAAGATGAGAAGCCAACTTGGCAGGGTTCACAAGAGACTGAAGGTTTACTGATGATGGCCACTGGCCCGGGGACCAGGTTCAGAGGCACTGGGCTTTGTCAATGGCAGACCTGGTGACTCGCTAAGAACAGTGATGAGGCCCTCGGACGTTCACCGAAGTAATCTCGGTCTGCTTTCTTTTGACGTCTGATTCGGGACTCACCTCTCGCCTTACTTGTCTGAAGCAACAGTGAGGTCTGCCAGTGAGCTGAAGGATGTCTCACCGGACCCCACTGCGACGGTTAACACAGCCCTGCAACCAGCCATGCCAGCCATCCAGCCTCAACGTGGACCACAAAGCCACCATGCTGCAAGCCGCGTCCCTTGATACCGCACGATGTGCGTCCTGCTGGCCAGGGCCACGCCCTTAATTCGGTGTGACCGCTTCGTAGTACGTGTTTATATGTGACAAATCGGGCCAGGTGCATCTCATCTGCATCAAGTGTCTCTGATCGCTAAGACTTTGTCTAATGTGTGCGCAACCTATCATGTAACACGATGGCTGCCAGTCCCTTGCTTCCGCACTGTACCCATCTCCGTACTCCAACTTTGTAACATGCGTTACGCCTAGGGTCCATCTTGAATAGCACAAGGCGGCAGTCAAGTGGCGGCACATGCACTTGGCGATGGCGGCAGTGAATAGGCGCTACCCTGGAGGTGAACTTGATGCTCACATGGCCAAGTTGCCAGCTCGTAGTCAACCTCTCCGGTATGTCAACCGGAGAGGGTGCATCAGTTTCTCGACGGCCGATACAAAGGAGTGTCTCACCTGCCTTCTGAAATGCGCAAGGCGACATGACAGATTCGGGCTTTTCGTAGTGTGGAGATCCATCAGGATCCAGCTCATCATCTCCCTCGGAGGCACATTGGCACACATAGTCCGTACGAGCATCAGCAACACCAAATAAATGTTTCAGAAAAAGGATACAAGCGATGATCATGTCGCTTTAAGTCTACCTTATGCTCCTTGCTTTGATACTACAAGCCGCTCGAGCAACATGGCTGAGGAGGGTAATTTGCTGCTCCAGATCTCTCAAGGACAATGCATCCTGCTCCGACTCTGCTTCGGTATACCCACGCATCCATGTTGAAGTAAAACTGCGCAACGCCATTCTGAGCTGATGGGCTTTGGTCTGCATACACTAAGGTGTACATGACAAAAGAACATCTCACCCGTGTATCCAAGAAAGTTCGTCGCCGGCTTTCCTGCAGCGGCTGCTCATTAGCATTGTCTATGTAAGGAATTCTTTGAATTTAATGTTGTCATGAAGTGGCCAAGCCGTGACGACAAAATGAGTTGCCCCAAATGCCGGTAAAGGGAGAGTGTAGAATGTCCGTCATCGTAAGCAAAGTATCAGTTATGAAAATTCGGTCGAGCCCCCATCGTCGGAATATGCACCATCTTTTTGGGTCACGGTGGATTCATCGTCGGTCTTGCCGGCGCTGGGCCAGCTTGGCGCTGGTACCAGAGCGTACTTGAGGCTGTCTTTGTCCCCGAGCTCCTTGCAGAGCACCTGAATCGCAAGATTCCACCGCGCCGTCAATCGGGATTGCCGCGCCTCGAAGACTTCGTTGATAGCATACTCTTCGCGTGCAAATGTGCCCTCAACCTCGCCTCTTTTGGACTTTTGCTGACCTGCGAGCTTTTCAAGCTCAATCTCGTGGCTGTCGAGCAACTCCTCCATTCTCTTGGATTGACGATCCCGAATCATATTGATCCTGATCTGGTGCTGGCGTTGCATGTCGTCGCGGAGCTTGTACTGGTGATCTAGATCGCGTAAATTCTGCTCCGTAACCACACGAGGCGGCATCCCGAGCGAGCTCGGGTTCCGACCTGGCCCATCGCAGTAGGCCTCCATATGCTTTATGCGGAAGTTGATGCTGCGCTCGCTCTGGTCGAGGGTGGATCGCAGCTCCATCTCCTCTGTGATCTGGCAGTCTTCGAGCTGAGCTGTCGCTTTTGTGTGCTTGTCCTTTAGCTCCTCCACCTGTTTCGCCTCTTCTTCTGCGAGAGAAATCTTTTGTCGCCACTGTCGCATTCCCATGGAAGTCTTCATCTTAGCCATGAAGTCACAAAATCGCTGCATCGCTTGGTCTTGCTCTTCCTGTAGACATTGAATACCGGGGTGCTCCGCCGAACGCTTCTCGGCAGCTTCTTTGTCCTCTGCGGGCGTGTTTGCGGAACTCTCTAGCGCCGGATTTGCTTCGTCCGAATCATCACGCCTTCCAAGCTCTTCCTCGCTGTTGCATATGTTCGGACAACCGACAATCTGATCCCATACTCCTCCGCAGGCGGAGCAGAACTCAGCCCTGCAGTCACAGGTCAAGTGCGTTGACCTTTGATGGCGCTCCACCAAGCGCCGGCAATTGTAGCACCTCTTGCAGCCCGACCGGTTTCCGTGCCGGGCCTCCGTTTCGGAAACCTCCCAGTCCTTAGGACAGTCCTTGCCAATGGGGTGAGCATCGTCTTTGCAGATGCTGCAAACTCTTGTGTGACAAGTGCGGCATGTGACGGTAAAGGGGGCGTTGGGGTCCACGTGCTTTCGGTGCGGGATGAATTCGCCGCAGGAAGCATTGGAGCAGAATGTCCTCGACTCCCACGGGGTATTGAACTGAATGACGGCCTTGAGGAATGCTTCTTGAGCTGCTGTCTCGAGAACTGCCTGGATGTTTGAGGCTGGCACCGGCGTGCAACAACGCGGTGGCATTTTAGTCTCATCCATGGTCGCTTGGTTGACCAAGTTGCTCAAGCATTCTGCGCAGAGAGCGTGACCGCAAGGCAGATTTTGCAGCGGTGCGGATGCGGTAGAGTCAACTCGACAGCTTACACACGATCTAGGACAGTGAGTGGTCAGCAAATGCGTGGAGGGGGGAACAATTGAAAGCGTGCGTACGATGCTGGCGTAAAGGACCGGCTCGGCTTCTTCCTTAGCTTCAACCGGCTCCGGATGCTGGGTAGACTCTTTCTAGTGCTGAGGCTGAAGATGCTGCGAGGGGAATTGTCGCCTGCGGTAGACAATTTGTGCGATCTAGATGGGTCGAGCGTCGGGCCATCTTGCGCCAGGTACTTTTCATAGGGATAAAAGCTCAGGCTACTGAGCGACTTTGGCGTGACGTCGAACTTGGCCGGGTCTGGACTTGGTGGGCCAAAGATCGATGAGTGTGGTGTGAAGTATGTGCTCGTAGAGCCGTCTGATGCCGTAGAAAAGGTTCGCTCTTGTGATGTTGAATGGCTGGATTCGGAAATAGCTCTGAATGTCTTTCGCTTGTAGCTGCACACGGAGGGCAGGGTTGTCTTGATGCCGAGTGCAGTGGCTTTGGCTACCAATGCTCGGTCAAGCTTGATTACCGACTCATCGACAGGCAGCTGTAGCACCTCTGTACAGTACTCAGCGTTGCCAAGCTCCGGTACAGGAATTGTTGTGTCCATGGTCCTTCTTTCGGTATTCGTTTCTCCGACTCTGTCGTCCAGAGTCGTCCTCAGGCGAGTGAGAAGAGCAAGGGTTGTCGTTCTTGAGGAGGCTGAAGGGCAAGGGTGTCGCCGAGGGCGAGGGAATAGCCAAGGTCAAATAAGTTTTTCGACAAACAGTAAGGGGGCGTGACTGGCTGTGATGATGGCAGATGGCTTTGGCCCTGCGATCCGGTCTTCCGGGTAGTGAAGACAGGTCGGGCGCATTTGAGACAAAAGGTCAGATCTGATACTCGATATGGCCCCTCCGTATTAATGTGGTTGGCCAGCGCGAGGATATTCGGAGCCGGGTGTCTGAGAGCAAGCGGAGGAGCCTAGGGCAAGGTCTCGGAAATAAGCAAAACGCAGGCCCCAAGGGCGAGTGCGAGAGTCGGTCGAGGGCGGCCGGCCGTCCAAGGGCTAAGCGGGAGAGCAGGGAGGGCGGCATGGCGGCTGGGCGGGTAGGGCAACGCAGTGCAAGGCCAGATGGTCGGGTGCAGACCGACAGACTGGTCGAGTGGAGAAGAAGCAAAATGAAAAGCACAACCAAAGAGCAACGAGCCGTGACTGATGAATGTGATGAAGCGGGCACGCGTGGACGAGGAGAGAGCGTGGAGCGTCGGTGTGTAAGTGGGCATTGTCCAATATCTCGACGCAGTGCGGATACGGAAGGCGAAACCCGTGCCAACAGAAGCTGTTGCATCGGCCGAGGGATGAGCCCGAAACATGGAGGAAAGAGGTGAGAGATCACACCATGCAGGTGACTTGTTGATTCATCAACTGACAAAGCTCGTCCAGGTGTTTTCTCCGTCAGCCAGATCCATCCACCGGGCGCTCGGGCAGACACCCCAGCGCAGTCGCCTGCCATGGGGCCCATTGGTGAGTCCGTTCTTGTCCGAGCCGTCAACGGGCATGAAACTGCCGAACTGCATACCTCAGGTCGCCGTGAACGCAGGCGCCCCCAAAGGGCAATGCCGAATCTCGGTATGCAGGACGCCGACGACGCAAGACAGGGGCGGCCGCCCAGTCTCAGCACCGGTAGCTTGGCATCGATCATCTGCCCCCAAAAGCTTCACCTCGGCATGCTCATTCTTCACCCGCTGCTGGGATCGATCATCGTCATCACCCGAGTGGCGGTCATTGTGTGATTACGGTATCGCAGATTTGCGGCGGCGGCGACACGAGGAGGGTGGAGGGCTGGTCTGATCATGGCCGCGAGAACAAAAGGAAACAGCGAGGCAAAGTAACAAAAAGCAACGATCAACAGCACCTGTGTGGGCACTGGGCAGCAACACTAGCAGGACCGAGTCGGCCGCTCGGTTGGGTCGATCGTCTCGATCCTTCCAGGCTATTCGGGCTGCTGGGGCGGCACAGTTCATCCATCCAACATGCCATCTAACCCATTGTCAGCTCTCACATCGCCCCTCGTTCTTGTTGGGGGCTGCATAGATCTGTCACCCAGGCTCGTGGAGACTTGAGCCGCCATTGAGGAACTGTGGAAAGTGCCGAATGCTCATGCGGGTACCAAGTAAATCGCCCCCCCTTACCGCCAAAGTTTTGGCGTCCGGGGGGGCGTTTATTCTGATACCCGCATGCCTCGACACAGCAAGCTCGGCATGCTCTGACGCGCCTCGAAGCATTGCATACTGCCCGACATATCTCGTGCACAAGAAACTCGAAAGGGTCTTGTATGGCTGCCTGCGTGAATGGCACCTCAGATCCTGCGGCTTCCCTGCCATGCAGACATAGCATGTACGGTACCTCGCAAGCCCTCAACTTTCCATTAGTCTCTACACCCCCTCTAGAACGTGAGTTTCACCAGGCCGAGTCGAGTGCTTACTGCGTTGGTCGAGGGCAGAAGTTGCAGCCAGTTCCGTTGTCCAGAGAAGCAATCATGGTGTTGAAACAGGCCTGGAAATGCCTGAGAAACATCACACACAAAACGGACGTAGCGCCACGGGTCGTGGTACGTACCGATCAAACGGCACTTGCTTGCCGCTCCGCCTCTTCGAATCTTCGTTGTAGCGGTGTGCCAAGAGCCGATCCCGCCATGGACTTCCTGATATGCAAATACCTTGCTCTGCGCAAAGCGAGCCATCGAGTCACCCTGGTGTCTACAGGGCCGGGCTGCAGCAATTTGGGCCTTGGTATTTGACGTCGGCGAAAGTTGCCTACGCAATCTGCATTGCTTTCGTGTCCTAGCCCAATCGTCATTCAGACGCATCATTAAAGCCTTTGCAGATGCATCACACTTTTCCGGGTTCCCGGGTCTGAATGGGCGTCAGCCAGAACGCGCAGGCTTCCTGGGGGACCTCGACGCCTGTCTCATATCATGGCCACACTTGAGGGGGGCGCCGTCAGCGGCGTCTGGACATGAATTGTTCTTCCACGCGTCAACTTAAAGCTCTGGGTCGATCGAGGAGCCAAATAGAGTTATCATTTGGAATGATGGCGGCTATGTTTGTTGCTGAGCTCTGCCGCTGCGCCTCCCTCACAGGGTTCCATCTCCGCCATCCGCCACAAGATGGATTGAGAGCACAGCTGCTTTTGCAAACCATTCCAAATTCCCCCTGCAGATGTGCCACCGGCGTCCGTTGGCGAATGCTACCTTTCTTTGTCCGGAGGCCTGAGCTTCCGGAGGACCGCTGCAGCCACTAAGCGGCGTCCTGCAAGCCGCAGTCTGCAGCCACAACGAATCCATCGTGGTAGATCTGGGGCAAAGCTCCTGTGAGACTTGAAAATGCAACGAGCTTCTGCTGAGAGGAGTACGTGGCAATAGTCCTCATTCTCTTCTACTCAAGAGAATCAGCGCGCAAGCGAGTCAGCCTTCAGTAGCGCACTCAAAAGCTCGTTCACAACCACGGAGGTCTCCATGAGAATGTTGAGGTGTGCGGCGGCGACACGTCGACGCCCATGACACGTTTTGCGAGGTCCGAGTTCTAACTCTGACTCTGAGTAGCGTCCTGCAAGCCGGGCACGCGATCATTGTACGAGGGCGAGTCCAGCTTGCAAGGCAAGGCTCGGGCAGAGAGATCAAAAGAAATCAAAAGACGCGCATGGATGCTTTTTCAGCGCCAGATACCTTCGAAGTGGTAGGGATGTGCCTTTTACCTCCCTAGCGGCCGGATGCTGACGGCATGGCTCGTCACTGGCGGCGGCAGGGCACGGCACGGCTCGGAGCCGCAAACTGTGGACCTGGCCCGGAGAGGGTGGGTGTGACCCCCCAGCTTAGAAGGCATCACGCAATTTAGCCCGAAACGAACACGGCTTCTTCCAGCGGGCACAGAGCTTGATTAATAATATGGCCTTCGAATGCCTTAGGTCGTCATGTTAAATCAGGTACTCACTGGTTCGGAGAACATCTTCAAGAGTCGCGCAAAGGTTGCGAGTGCTGCGGTCGACGAATCCCCAGTGGCGTCCGTACTCCCCAGGCGGGATGACTTGTCCTCACCGAATGATGCGGTGTCAGAGCGTAAAGGATGCCAGTCACCAGTCTTATGGAGTGAATTTGAGCATTGGCTCGCAACGTATTTTGCGAGCGACATCGAGCACAAGCCGGGCAAAGAGCTTACAGATGATGGGCTTTCTTGATGAAGCGGCCTCCTTCGGAACTGTGATGATGGTTGCTGTCTCGTCAAGCACAACAGAAGCAGCTGTTTTCCAACATGGCTCAGGCGAAAGGCTTACTGTCTTAATACTTGGACTGTATATACAATCATCTCTCAGGAATTGTTTAAATCGTCAACGCAACTGTTCATGAAGAGGGGCGGGCCGCTATTGTCAAGACCGGCCCCTCAAATTCAATTTGCGTTGATGCATGGGTGCTTTGGCCACGTCGCCGCGGTGACATGCAATCTGACTGCCTTACTGCTTCGTTCCGGCGGCACATGATACGCTTCACTAGCCTCATCGCTCTCCCCATTGCCCTCGTCATCCTGATCCGTTGTCGTGTACTTCTCTCCCGCATCATCTCAGAACGTTAGGCATAGCTGGCCCGCAAATTTGAACACAAGTCCTACGCTTCGCGGCGACTCACATGTGGGCCATTTCTAGCGCAACATTCAATGACAAGGCATAAGCATCAATTTGCTTGCATATCCCGTCGATTCCTTTTGAACAGGCGCGGGCCAGTTGCTAGACTGCCTGTTTCCCTGCAGCAGGTTCTCAATGTCCTGCAGGACCCCAAAGCAATGCGCCAGGATTCGCTCAAGCTGCGGAAAGGCGGCGAGAGCGACAATGTTGAGATCGGCATCCTCTTCGGCATCATGCTGCCAGAGATCGAGGATGTCGCTCAAGTCGACGAGCTGATGCGACAGAGTGTTGAGGTCAGCTCGTGCCTCCCGATGAACCCTGGCAAATGCTTGGACAGACGCCTTGGTGGCTGTGATTGCTTCGACGAGCTCGGCGTGCTTGCGCCACATGGCAGCGCTTGCATCCGTGTTTGAAGCCATGGGGCTCTTCTTTTTGGGCGTCAGGTAAGAAAGAGACGGGGTGGCGTGAGGACAATGCGCGCCGAGAGTGTGTGTGCGAGAGCCTCTACTCCGCCTGGTTCGCCCAATCATGCGAGCCGAGCAAGTACGTTGGGCAAAAGCTTAAACACTGAAAGGTGCTGGCTGCAGGTTGCCTAGTGATAAACCGTATTAGCCGGAGCATCGGACACATACGACCATATCCACAAGACAATACGGGGTCTCGTCTGCTCCCCCAGAGTCAAGCTTGTGAGAGGCAGATTAGTAGCTGGGTTCGGTGACGACCAGCGAATACCGGCTGTTGTATGTTCATTTTCTTTTTGCCCTGCTCCGCCCCCGAATGTCCCAATTCATAGACCAAACTCTTGATTACTGGCAGCAATGCACAAAGAGTCCTGCTTTGTACGGGGTTGATCGCCAGACTGGTTGGTCCCTGTGGCGCGAAGAGCGGCTCTCGTCTTGTACCTGCACGGACAGGCTCAGGTCCGCAAGCGCTTCGTCATGACCTGGGTCAGCCGCTCTTTGTCACCTTCGGCACCTCCGACCATCTGCACCTCATGGGGACCTGTCCGACTGACTTCCAACTTCGACAAGCCATCAAAGTATTCCATGCTTTCACCGCAATTAGTCTTGCTCGAGTAGGTTGCGACTAATTAGCGTATAACCTCTCAGGCGCTGCCCCGCCTCTACTAGTTCGCCTCTAATTACCTAGCGACCCGATCCCGCTGCGCTTGTACGGAATACGGAACCCACCCGCACCATCCACAGCTGTCATCCGAGCCCCCAATCTCCCATCCCCCGACTCCTCTCGTTACCCTTCGAACCATCACGATTCAGCATCCTGTCCATCGCCCGGCACGGGGAGCGCGCATTCGGCTGCATACCGCATCTCCAGGTGCTCAGCGGACGCTCCGCTCGTGTGCAGCTTGCGTCCGACCATGGCTGGATTGATAGACCCGACGGTGGCGGGCAAATACCCCGTCATCCTCGGCGAGGGCATGCTGGGCAAGACGTCCAACGACATCTTTACCGGCATTCGATGTACGCGGCGAACCTCCATTTTGTAGGGGAGAATTCAAATGCTGACCAAACTTGCTCAATAGACAACCACAAACCTGCCCTGTCTTCAGGCGATGCGCCAGCCCATGCTCGCCTCAAACCATCCATCCCCGGCAAGACGAGCTCGTACGACCTGTCCTTTAGCGATGGCGACGGCACGTACGCCTATGCCGGAGCACGAAACGTCGACGGCAGCCAATATGTCCTGCACTTTGATCCCGAGCGCAAGGCCTTCATTCTCGACAAGATCGACTCGACCTTCAACATGAACGTGACACGCCTGCCGGGCAACTCGGACCCCGAAAAGCTCCGCCGACAATACCCTCATCTCGAGGCCCATAAGCCCGACTCCAAGAAAAGCGCCACCGACGGAACAAAGCAAAAGCCAACATCCAAGGCCATCACCAAGAGCCCCGCGCAGGCCAAGCAGCCGAAGCGCAAAGCCGAGCGCAAACAGCAAAAGGATATCGAACTCTCGCTGCCCAAGCCCGAACCGCCCAAGCCGAAAAATAAAAAAGTGCAAGAAGATGAAGATGAAGAGGACGATGACGACGGTGGCCTGCTCATCGAGTACCCTGGTGCCGATACAAACATTACGGCCAAGCAGACCGACTTCTCTCCCGCCTTTCCTCCCCCACGGCGCTTCGACGATTTCATGGACCAGCGCGATTCCGAGGGCGATGCGGATGGCGAGAGCGACGATGAGCCAGATATGGACTTCCAGCTGCCCAGCCCCGTGAACAAGAACGGTGCCTCGGCATCAGCGCCTGAGCCCATGGAGCTGGACGACGATGCTGGATCAGCGAACGTGCTAGCGAGTGGTGACATGGAAGACGACTTGGAAAAGGAAATGGAGATTGCCTTCGAGGACTTGGAGAACAGCCAGGAGGGAAGTCCCGATGGCGACGAGAGCGAGATTAGCGAGGAAGACTAGAGGCGCCGTGAGCCCTCGGAGCTTCCCTGTTTACTGTCATGTGGCGTTTGGGGGGATATGATTGTATGAGGATATGTCCATTGGCGTTTGAGAGGAAGCCTTGTTATTCAAAGTCTGCGAACGATTATGTCTTTACTCAAAAAGTCTGCACAATGATCACCTTTTCTACTTGTTCGTCCGTCGTCAACTACCCCATGCATGCTACAGCCGTATGACCCGCAACCTCCGCCGCTCACTTCTCGGAAAGGAGCACCACCTCCCCCTCCTTATCTTCCAACTTCCACCTATCCCCCGGCAAGTGATCCGTCACGCCCTCAATCTCGTCACGACACCAAAAGTGCCGCCTCGCATACGTCAGCAGCTTGCCGTCGGGCCCCACCAGGGCCTCCCTGTCGAAGCACCCAACCGTCATGGAGATTGAGTCGGTGCGCTCATCCTGCCAGAACAGGAAGCCGCCGCAGCCGGTGCAGAAGCCGCGCGCGCGGCCCTCGCTGGCGCGGTATCGGCTCAGCGTCGACTGCGCCGTGAAGGCGAGCGCCGAGAGGGGCACTTCGTGCACGCGCATGGCGAGGGAGCCCGTCTGCTTGCGGCACTGGGTGCACTGGCAGGTTAAGCACTGCGCGTCGGAGTCAGCCAGCTCACAGGCGTGAGGCAAATGGGGGGGGCATGGAAACGCACGGCGTTGGCAAAGTCGTGGCCTGGTGGGAATGTGATGGTGTAGCGGACGGATTCGCAGAGGCATCCGCCCGTGACGGTCTTTGGTCCAGCTTCGGATGCCATGTTTGTGCTCTGTGAATAGTATATCGTGCAACTGTCTTCTCGCCGGGATCTTCTCACGATAACTTGCTGGTGTTGATGTCGTGTGGTACAAACAAGACTTGCTTTGAGCATGTCGACATGGAAAAGAGTACGAGACAGGGCTGAGCGTGTCAACGACGCCTTTGCCATCTCTAAGGCCGGACATCTACGCTGGGTCATGAATGTTAGAGTGTTGGATTGCGCCCGCGAAAACGGCTTAATCGTGCATTAGCGCCCGCTGCCATGGCATCGATTTGCGGGGATAACCTCGTCCTGCAGCCCACATGCACCACACTCGGTTATACAAGGTCGTTCAATTCGTCCACATCCGTATTGTGCTCGAGTCTTACAGAACTCCTTGTCAGGGCTGAGGCTATACAGCCTCCCACCGGGCGACCCAGCCGACGTTTTCGCCAGCGTTTCTCACTATGCACAGCCTCCCCTCCTTGTAATCTGCCTTGACGTCCGCCGACACCTTTTCCACCGCGATGCTCCCTATGGCCGCGCCGTGGCCGTGTGTAAGGCAGAACGACCCCGCGGTGACGAAGCCGATGAGATCCTTGGCGTCGGGGACGAGCGGATGGCCGCCAATGTCCTCCTGGTTCGGCGGCAGGGGAGGATCAGGGCTTGGCGGCGCGACAAGTTCCCTGGCAAGCAGGCGTTTGCGAGCCTCCATGTCGGTTGGCTTGGGGTTCTTTGCGCCCTTGGCCCGCTTCGACGGCACGCGGGCCAGCCACTGGGAGCGGAGGTCGTGGGCGAGCGAAACCGCATCGCAATCTTGTGGTGGCATCGTAGCTGGAACTTCGGCATTCGAGCTTGTCGGGGCGGGCGTAGGCATGGATGGCAGTCGGTAGATCCTGGCGCACGCTGTGGCGACTCCGCGGCCGAGGACGGAAATGCGGACGGTGAGAATCGCGTTTGGAGGGGCTGAAGGCGGGGCCGGCGATCGCACAAGAGTGTCGAACGAAGCCCTCGAGACCGCGCTCAGAAGCTTGAGAGAGGGCGGCACATCAGACCGCTTCGCCGCTTGACCTCCATCTTCGTCAACATCCATGGCATTTCCCGCGTCCTCGTTGGACGCCGCATCGACGCTCAGAGCCTGGTCTTCTTGCGGTTTCGGCAGGCTAAAAAGCAGCTCAAAGTCGCAGGAAAATCCGTCACCCACTTCCCCCTTTCTTCCTGCCCCGAGGTCCAGGGCCGCCCACTCCGTTCTCTTGCTCTTGGGCCGTCTCTCCCACTCCCTCTTCCTCTTGCGCCTCTGCTCCAGTTCCCACTCTGCGCCCGCGTCGGACCCCAAGTAGTCGGCTGGAAACCAAGGGAGTCCGCGCTCAAATGCCACTTGCTTCGTCTCATTCATGCCGGCGAAGCGAGGGTTGAGGCCAGAGACGAGTGGGACGTGGACCATGCTATACCAAATAGGCTGTATGCATTTCCAGGGCGCGAGGAGGGTCCATGTTCCCTGAGTCTGCATGCTGGCTGCAGAGCGAGAAGCTAGCAAAATGACGGGGATCGGAGGGTCAACTTTGGTAGGTTTCAAGAAGGACCCTGGACCCGCACGTCCTTTCCTCCTGTTGATGAACTTCTGTGATGGGAGGCACGAAGCTCGGTGCCGAGAGTCTCGATCAAAGAGAGATGATGGCTCCAGGCCATCCTCCACCGGCCACTTGGCCATCGTCTCCAGCAGCCCCATTTGCGCCTGGGGGTCATCTGGAACTGCCGTCTTTCTCGGCGGGTATCTTAATCGCGGATCCTGAACAGAGAAATGCAAGAAGGCGTTTGCCGGGAGAGCTGCCGGGTTCGTCAAGCCTCGCAAGGACTCGAAGAGGTGTGCATGCTTCGATTTTGGCACATCCTTTGTGGCGTAGGGCGTCAACACAGCCAAGAGTGCTTCGGTGGACGCTGGTCCCGTGAGCTCGATGCTGCCAATCTCAAAGCGCAAGTCCTCAATGTACAGCCGCGGGTTCTCCATCTTGGTCAACCGTAGCAGCTCGTTGAAAATGTCCAGAAACGCCGATGGATGAACCCTCAAGTATACTTGTCTTTGCACTTTTCTCTGACTGTCATCCTCCTCGAGATTCGGTTGCTCTGGATTCCACAGGACGGTGGCCGGGCACAGGGGCCGGAGCTCTCCGTCCTTTTCTCGGCTCAGCATACCAGACCATGTTCTGGTTCCCTTCCTCCATCGTTTACCTTTCTCGTTCCAACAAGTTTCTTGTGAAATCCCGACTCTTTTCAGGACTCTTTCCATGCCAATAGGGTTCCCGTACAAGCCAATGGTGCTCATGTAGCTCATATCCCAAAGCATGGTACCCCTCTCGCTTTGGGAGCGGTGGGTCGGCCGATATATCTTCTCGTTCGGTGTCAAAGGTATGGCAAAGCGCCAGAGCGGGTCCTTGGGCTCCGTCATGCGCGCCCTCTTGGCATGCCATGAGTGCGTTGGGAGCCAGGTCTTATTCAGCTGGCGTTTTCTGAACTTGGCCACAGGCTTGGGCGGATCGTTGAGCAGGTTCCTTCGGATCTTCGGCCTCGGTTTCCGTCCAACGACGCCCTCATCTTTGAATTCTTTGCCGTCTTTTCGAGCAGCCTCAGCAAGCTTCAGCTGCTTTCTTCTCTTCCGAGCGGCAAGTTTGCCCAAGCGCTTGGCCGTCTCGGCTCGTATACGTGCCCGCGTCGTCCGGGGCTTTCTCTTCCGCGCTTCCACCGTGGGTGTGTTGTCCTCTGCCATCTCCCTCTTGGCTCGTGCCCTCAGTCGTCGCGGGACCCTCTTGGGGTTGTGGCTGGCGGTTCGGCGACGGAGTCCACGGGGCACCTTCTGGAAAGCGCGGCTCGTGCTGACGGCCTTGGAGGTGGCCATGCTCTGCTCCAATGACTTGATCTCAAACTCGTGCGCCGAGACGAAGGCCTCGAGGTCCAATTCGCCATCCTTGAGGGCCGCATCGGCTGGCTGGGCGGGAATGGTGCGCGCCGAAAACATCTTTGCGCGTTTCTGCCGGAGGACGTCGCCGGGGCCGTTGGCCGCTGAAGAGCCGGCATTGCGCTTGTTGGCTGCCGCCCCAGATGGACCGCCACCTGAAGGCTTGGGGCCCATCGTTGGCGGAGGCTCGGAAGATGGCGGCGACACGTCGTGAAGTTGCGCAGCAGCAGAAGACGCGCTCGCACGCCGAGAAATTTAGCAGGGACAACGCCCGCAGCGCAGCTTTATCGATAAGACAGCCCTGGCATCCTGGGCTGCTCCAAGACGCTGGGTCGGGTCGCAGAGGCCACTAGCCTAGTGGGGCACTGGAGCACTGGGGCTCTGCTCTGGAGGCGGCTGCGCTTTCCGGTGCGTCAGTAATTAATTACTTGGTCATCCAACATCGACGTACGAAGCAACCGGCAACTGGCAACATCAACGAGCCTCTGAGCTTCACGCATTACCTGCTCAGCTGTCGAACACCAAACGACGTCGCAGTTCCCATTGCAAGCTCGTACAACAGACGTCAACTCTATTCCCATCCAATCATCCCCGGCCCCGCATCAGCCCGGACCTGCCGAACTTGCTCCCAGTCCGGTTCCCTTGATCGCCACCAGACACCCACCCCCTGTTGGCCCTCATCCCCGCGCCATTCCATCCGCTTGCGCCCTCGATACCGCTCGGGGAACACAAGTGCGCAGAAGCGGCGTCTTATCTGCGCCTCCGCTCGCCGTCTCTCGTATTCCCTCAGCAATAGCGCCCTCCCGGCACCGTCGGCACGTGCTTGGCCCTGCCCGTCCCGCGAGAGCCTCACTTTGTATCCGGCCGAGTCTCCGGCGAGCCCCAGCCTTAGCGGCTGAACCTTTCCCAACATGAGCTCGTTGAGTAAGCCTTGCCGCTTCGCGTGTCGCACTTCATCCCCCCCCCTTTCTGCCTCGGATGCATGAACTGCCCTGATTTTGCTTGCGCCCTTGACCTGTTTCAGACAGCCAACGTGTGGGTGGATGGGCCATAAACTTCACCAAGGCTCGAGTGAGCTGACCAGCGGCCATCTCACCACTGTGACCTGCTCGACACACAACCATTTATTCGTTCAAGCGTGTCTAGCTGCTTTGTATTTGCTACCGTTGCATAGCATGAGAGCTCGCTAACATGCATTTCCTGCCGACAGTGGGCAAGGCTCGGAAGGTAGAAGAAAAGCTCTCCCACAAAAGGGCCATTCCGCGCTCCGTGCCTCACAAATATCACATGCTGACCCTGGAAAAACAGCCCAAGTTTGAACTGCATCTCAAAGTGAGACTTCCCAAACTGCACCAAACTCGTTCGTCCCTCACACCCATCTCTAGATTTACGACCTAAACAACGTTCCCCTGGTCTCCGGCAACTCCTTCATCAAATGGCACCTCGCCGGCTCCATCCACGCCGAGCATCGCGGCCGCACCGCCAAATGTCCCATCGCCAACCACAAGGTCCACTATGGCTTCAGCAAACTGGTCCCTTCGGTCCGCATATCCATAGACAAGAGTAATAATCTTGCCGAGTGTCCCCTCGAGCTGGAAGTCCTCCAGGAGTTTGCCCTCGCAGAGAAGATCACACTTGGATACGTGAGGCTCAACCTGAGTGAGTACATTGAAGAGAGCGAGGCGTTTTCAAAGGACGTCATGTCGCCTCCCCGGAAACGGACCAACAGCTTCGGTGTCAGTTCGGCGGCCGCGACCGAGACCTCGACCGAGTCTCTGAAAGGACGGACGTGCGAAGACGGCATTGTGAGGAGATATCTCATGCAGGACAGCAAGGTCAACAGCACACTGAAGGTTGGCATTCTCATGGTTCAGGTGGATGGAGACCGCAACTTCATCTCCCCGGCCCTAAGGTCGGCTCCTGTGTTCGGTGGCATCGCCGGCCTCGTGGGGCCCGAGTCAGTCGAGGATGAGACTGGGCGTACGTGCATCTCCTATTTTCCATGTCGACTACAGTCAGCTAACTCGCCGTCCTTGTAGCGCTGCCAAGCATATCGAAAGGACGAGACTTCTCTGAGGTCCAAGACCTCTACCGGCGCACACTAGCGGCGTCCTGGGCTCGGCAGCCCGCCGAGCTACCCGCCGACGAGTGCATCGAGGACATATTCTCTGGCGGCAACGGCTGGAAGACCAAGCGCGATACAACCTCCACCCCCGATACAGAGGACGAGGAAGAGGAAGAGGATGAGGGAACCGACGCCAACCAGGGCACCCTCCGCCCCAGTGACTTCCGTCGCCTCGCGGCCCAGCACCTCGGGCGCATTAGCCACCATCGTCGCATGCACAGCGCCTCGAGCGATAAGAGCGCCACTACCGTCACGAACACGGGGCGCGCTGCCGGCAACACCAACAGCGGCGGATCTAGGAAACCTCCGCGCATCGCTCGAGAGGACAGCCGCGAGTCGCGAGACGAGGATGCGGCGAGTGTGCGGAGCGGCAGCCTAGGCAGCTTGGCGCCGACGCGGGGGAGCAGCAGCGATGGCGACAGGAAAGGAGGGGATTCGGGGCTGAGGCGTGCGAGGGAGCTGGATGAATTCGATCTCAGGGACGATTTGGTTGCGTGGACATTGCCGAGTCTAGCTACGTAATATATCGACCATCAATATATTAATATGAGCGTTTCAAAAACATCCAAGGGTGTCACCGAATAGTGTTGCCATGGATCTTCCGGCTCAACCAGATACTCAAAAGTCTTCATGAAAACGAGCACACACGAATTCAGCTCAACGCGTACCCGTATGAATCCATTCTGTTGTGTATCCTGCCGTTCAGCTTCGCAGGTAACGCGGCGATCTAGTGTCTACCAATCCCACCCCAGTTTTAGATCTATCTATATCCATGGCAGATTCGCATTCCCCTCCTTTATCCCGACCAAAACGTCACAGCCGCACATAAAACCAAACATGAGTCAAACGTTGCTATTTTGCTTCCCTTGCGAAAAGCATATTCAAGGAGCCGCCAGGTTTCCGCGAACGCCACCCTTGCCGCCAACCTCCCGAGCCGTGATCGTGACGGAGAGGTCTGCAGCCACGTTGACCATGACCTCGACCTTGCCGCCCTTCTTGACGTCCTTGACGGCCGCCTCGGCGAGCTGCGAGCCAATCTTCCAGATCTTCTCGCGCTTCTCCTCCTCCTCTTCCTCGGAATCGTAGTCGGAGTCGTCGTCGCCATTCTCGACGGCGTCCTTGGCCTTGGGCTCGGGCTTGGTGACCTTGATGTGGGTGCCACCCTCGACAACCTTGACGAGGACGTCGCCACCAGCCTTGGGGGCGGCAATGTGGACGATGCGGCGGGCCGGGGCGGCAGTCTCGGCTTGCATGATGGGCGTGAAGACGTCCTCGCCGTTGGGGCCGACGGCGACAACGCCGATGGCGTTGGTGATGTGCTTGACGGTGGTGACGGCGGGGTGAGTCGACTGCTCAATGTCGGCAGCCTCGTACTCCTGGATCAGGGATGCCTGCAGCGCGGCACCACGGGCCTGCAGCTCCGAGGGGTTGATGGCCACGGTGCTGGTGGCGGGGGCCAGGATGTTGGTGCTCTCCGGGAAGATGCCGCGGAAGTTGTTGGCGATGCGAGGAGTATGGGAGGTGCCGCCGCACATGATGACCTCGTTGACGTCCAAGACGTCCAGACCAGCCTTCTTGATGACACCCTCGACCAGGCGGTTGAAGCCCTCAAACACCTTGCGGGCCACCGTCTCGTATCGTATCCTGTTGATGGTGGCAGAGAAATCGAAACCGTCTGCCAAGCTCTCCACGCTGAACTGGGCGTTGGATCCCAGACTCAGGGCCTTCTTGGTGGACTCGGCCTCCTGTCGGAGCTTGGCCAGGCTCCTGGGGTTGGATCGCGGGTCGGTGTTGTGCTTCTTGATGAACTCCTTGGCGAAGTGGTCCATCAGGACCTGGTCAAGCTGGGAGCCGGCGAATTCGTAGTCGTGGGCAGTGGCCAGGATGGTGTACATGCCACCTCTTGAGGCCACAACGGCAACATCGGAGCGGGTGCCACCGAGGTCGGCAACGACGACAATCTTGTCCTCAACGACAGCCTCGGGGCGGGCATCATAAGCCAGAGCCGCGGCGACGGGATCGGAGATGAGTTGCAGAATCTCAATGCCGGCGTCGTTGGCCGCCTTCATCAGGGCCTCGCGCTGCTTGTCGTTGAAGTTGGTTGGAACGCTGACGACGGCAGAGGTGACCTTCTTGCCGAGGTACTCGGAGGCGGAGGTGACGAGACGTCGCAGGAATCGGGTCGACGCCTCGCTGACGGACACAGAGGAAGCGTCCTCGTCGTTGCTCTTGTCCTTGACGGAGAAGGAGACGGTACCAGCGGTGTCCTGGGGGTGGGCGGCGGCGTGGCAGTGCGTAGGGTCAATCGACTTGAACCTGCCAGACTTGTTAGTATACCCTGCTTCAATCCTGAGCGAGCCTCAAAGGACGTCATACTCCTTGCCCAAGAAGTCGCGGAAGTAGGCGATCGTGTTGGCCGAGTTGCGAACCAGGAAAGCCTTGGCCTGCGCGCCGTAGTACTCGTCGCCATCGACATAGGACAAGACGGTCGGGATCTGTCGGTCTATGCGCCCCAGTCAGAACACCATCGATTCGTGCCGGCTCGCGCAACGGCATCAGAACTCGGGCAAGTTACTCACCGCCATCCTCGTTGGCAATGACCTCGGCCTTGTCGTCGACGGTGAAGGCAATCGAACTGTTCGAGTTGCCAAAGGTGATGCCAATGGCCACTCGGTCCGCCGGCTCGGGACCGGGCTTGGCGCCCTTGTTTTCAGACATGCGGTGCAGAGTGTGAGGGGGATTCGCGGGGAAAGGGAATTGGAAGGTCTGGACGGCGAATTCTGCGGGAGACAAGACGGAGGATCTGCTGTGGTCCGCGAGCGGGCTGTTCTTGTAAAAGTGTTGCTGTGTTGTAGTGGGGTTTTTCTTTCATCTCCAAAAAATTTCGAGCAGCGCAACTGGGCAGCTACATGTACCCCGGCCGTATCGATAGCGCTCTAATCGCCGCCCCTCTGCCTACCATTAGCATCAATCAATCCTTCAAGTCCGTCGAGCTGGGAAATCCGCAGCTCCAGCACTTCGTCGCACATGCAAGGCTGAGAGGCTGGCTGGTACAGACTTCGCCGACACGTTCTACACCACCATGGCCTCGGAAGCCGTATTCGTCCTGCCCGGGGATCACATTGACCCTTCGCTCATCCCGTCACATCCCAAGAAGGCCCTGCGATTAGGCCCTGGCCTGCGCCATGTACCGCCGAACGACATCATCCCCACGCTGGCTGGCCAGCTCGTCACCGACAGACAGAAGAACGCGATTCGCGTAGAGACGTCAGAGGGACATGTATGCATTCTGTTGCCCCAAGGAGAGCCCTTGACCCCTGGCAAGAGCCAGTCGCTGACATGATATGGCAGTACGTCCCGCGAGTTGGCGAGCTCGTCATCGGCACCGTCAACAAGAGCGCCGCCGAAGTCTACTACGTCTCTCTCTCCGACTATACCGCCCCCGTCCTCCTTCCTCAGCTCTCATTCGAGTCAGCCACGAGAAAAACACGACCCATGCTTGCGCCCGGTGCTCTCGTCTACGCGCGCGTTAGCCTCGCCAACAAGCATATGGACGCGGAGATCGAGTGCGTCTCTGCCACGACCGGAAAGTCAGAAGGACTAGGGCCGCTCACTGGCGGAATGCTGTTTGACATTTCTTTGGGCATGGCGCGCAGGCTCTTGCTGCCCAAGACGGCCGCTGACGGCAAGGTGGCTGTGCTGGACGAGTTTGCGAGCCTTGGCCTGCAGTTTGAGACAGCCACCGGCAGAAACGGCAAGTTTTGGGTCGATAGCGACAATGCCAAGACGGTGATTGCAGTGGGAAGGGCGATTCAGGAGACGGATGAGAGGAGATTAGGCGTCGAGGATCAGAAGAAGCTGGTCAGAAAGCTAATCAAATAATCGACTACAATGAGCTGACTATGAGTGTTGATGCATGTTGCTAAATCTTGCATCCGTGAACCCCCGTGCCACAACGCCTGTCGCGAGCTGTTTCCAAAGCAGCAGGCCGTGTCGCCCGCTGACAAAAGCCCGACGCCTGCACAGCTATCCTGAGGTTCCATGCCCCAAATCTAAACGTGAAAGAAAAGCTCGCCAACCCTTTGTCCAGATAACGACAGGAAAAACGACAGCAAAAATCATCGCCAACGATGATGATGAAAGCAATGCAAATCGCAACGCCGCACGAAGCCCTAGCGAACTTCTTTTTGGGGGGTATGGGTATCTATAGTACAGTGGTCTGTCAACTGAGACCGTGAAGAGTGCATTCAGGTGCTGAGCAATGCTTCACTGGGCATGACTCAGTGCGTCAAGTTCCGCCCATCTCGTGATCAACCTCTATAGGCGCCGGAAGTTGCGTCTGGTCCATGTTGTGAATCTTGGTCATATGCCTCTTCCAGTTGTCTTTTCTAGGGAAACCTTTGCCCCCAGCCTTAGAGTAGTCACAATCAGGGACTGAACAGTGAAACTTCTTCTTCCTCTCGTGCCTATCATTGATGTGGCGCTGGAGATGTGTTTTCGTGCCGAATCCTGACCTGCAGCCTGGATACGGGCACTTGTGGTCTTTGCTGTGATAGCGTTGGTGATGCCTGCAAGATTGTTAGCATTTCGAGTCGGTATTCATGTGGAAGACTGACGAGAGACATACTTAAGCTTGTGTGGCTGGTCAAATAGCTGATTGCAGCCAGGCTCGTTGCAGCGGAACAGTCCCGTTTTGGGCGATGGTAAGCCCGGCTGTGGCGAAGCGCTGTGCCGAAAATCGGAGCTGTGCGTAGATTCGGGCGTAGGGCTGTCTAGCTGAGTAGAAGGGGTGTTGTGTGACGATGGGTCGGTCGATCCAGGTCCGGGGAAAGGTGTCGACTGCTCAGAGGGATAGCTTGGGTGTCGGGGTATCGTCGACGGGTTTAGGCGATCATACGAATGGGCATCTGTCATGGAAACGTCATGATCCTCAACGGGCTCTTGTTTGAAAGGCTCTTCCAAGGCATGCCCTCTTGCTTCCGTTGGAGTGGGAGAGTGGATGTTTTGGATACTTTGAGGCAGCGCCGACGCAGTTGGGGATGGAGATGTGATGATGGATGTGTACTCTGCGTTTTGATGGTGCTCTGGCGGGTCCGAGATTCCTGCTGACGAGCCGTATGATGAGACAAACAGCTGTTGTTCAGTTCGATGCCAAACTTCGGATTCTGTGGATGCTGGCATTATGTCCATTGGATTCACTGTGCCGGGTGCAGGGTGTGCTGGCGGCGAAGGGGACTGCTGCAATGATCGTTCGGCAAGTTGCGGCTGAGGAGGAATCATGGCGGAGGACATTGCCAGTGAGCCGGATGGGGCATTAGCTGGTGAGCCATCCACCCTTTGAGCTGGCACGGCTAGCACAGCTGTTGCGGTCGATGTGGGAGAGAGATCAGTCGGAGACTCTGTCACATACTCGTTCGTAGCAATCTGCCGTAATACGGTGGCGCCCTGGGGCACAATGGCATCTGCTGAGGCGGGCTCGATTTCGCTGGTGATGGTGTAGGAATCCAAGGTATTGTCCCGGCCGCTCTTGCGGCGGAACATATGCCTGACGTTGTATCTTAAGGAGCTACTGCGAGATCCCGAACGGCCTGTCTGGGTTATGTCGACTTGTAGGTCCGGCGGCGTGGTGACCATTCCAAAGGCTTCGGAGGGTATCGAGGGGCTGTAGTAGTCGGCGCTGGTGCCCTTTAGGACGCCTGGAGTATCATCATGCACTTCCGACTCAGGCATGTACTCTCCCATGTAGAAGGGAAGCGGCGCCGGCGATGACTGAAGCTCATACTCGCCGGGAAGAGACTGAGCCACAGTGAGAGATCCGTCAGAGGCCGTGACATGGGGTGCCGTCGAAGACAGCTGCCGCAGTGGCCCGTGACCATTCTCGGCATACCCTACACTGCCATCGTGGGATGGCCAGCCGTACTCCTTGCTGAGGGGAGCACCGACGTTGCCGCGGGACAGCTCGCCATCGTGCTTGAACGAGTCGCTCGAGGACTGCCGCCGCTGAGAGCCAAGGTCGGCACCGTGCGGGCTGCTCTGATAGGCCGCGATGGCAGCCTCGGGGTCGAAAGGCTGCTGGTGGTGGCCATGTCGGCGACGCTTCAAGCGATGTACGATGACGGGGTAGAGGCAGAGGGCGAGGAGCGCGACGGCGACAACGACACCGACAACGGTCCCAGCGATGGCTCCCGAGTCCATGCCACGCTTGACCACGACCCCTCTAGCGGCGATGCCATCCATTGCCTCTCCGCTCGGATTCAATTGGCGCAGAGATGGCAACGCGCTCGCCAGGCGAGCGCTCCCGCCCGGCGGTCGATTTGCCAAGGAGTGCCGACGCTGGTGCTGGTGGCGGCTGCAGCAACGTTGAAGCAGCCGCTCGACGATTTCGACGGGCTATGGTCAAGTGGGAGGCCGCGCGCGGATCGCTGGAACAAGGCTCGGTGCAGGGCCGAGAGCGCAGCTGCAAAAGGGCTGTTGAAGAAGCTCAACGTTCGTCTCGACGTCTCATAAAACCATCATGATGGGAAGAAGCAGAGAGTCAGCAGCAGGTAATCAAGGCGCGGGACAGGGAGCTGGCCACTGCAGGGGACGGCACCCAAGCCGGGGGCGGGCGCAGTCAGCGGCACAGCTTGTGCGAGCGTTGTCGTGCTGGTAAGAGGCAAGGTAGGTAGGTAGGTGAGTTGGTCAGTACCACGGGCGGTCTGAACCCCGTGAGGAACTCGTACATAAGGTAAGTATTAAGATGGCAGTGGGCCAGCGAGCATACAAGAGTGGAACGGTTGATTGCGGCAGCGGGCGACGCGCACAGCGAGGTGGATGGATGGCTTCACGAGAACCTAAGCGTCGTGCCATCAGCCTCATCAGCTGCGGAGGAGCATCCCTCCCGTCTGGATACGGTAAGGTAGGTAGCGCTCGCGCTCGTCCTATCGTCGTCGGCAGCAGTGACGACGGGGCTGCGTCTGTTCGCTGCTCGTTTGCTGCGCACCCGTTGCCGCTGCGCCAGTCTTCAGCCGCCAGTGGCGAAGCCGCCAGGCGAGACAAGACATGGCACATGGATTGGCTGCCTCCGCCACGCTCTCGCGACGGCTGCCGCGGCGGCGCAGCATTAAAAATAGTCTGGTACCCGCTCCTCGACGCAAATTGGTCACTCGGCTCCCGTATCCTGTTAATATTCCTTCCTTTTGGGCAAGCCAGCTATTGTACGTGGTGGACCCCATCAGTCAGCGGCACTGCCCACGATGGTGTGTACGTCCGCCGATGATTACTACAATTGTATTTACGAAGCATTGCAAGTTCTGTTAATGGTCGTCTTTGTGTAGTTGAGTCTGCACTTGCATCCTGCAAGAGTCCATGATTGTATCAGATTTGGCGCTCAATATCCCAAGCAGCGAGGCCTTGGAGAAAGCCGCCCTCGGCGGAGGACCATCATCTCATGTTGGCAAGGCGAAGCTTGCTTCGAGCAAGCAATCGACGGCCGAGGCTTGAAAGAGAACAGGTAATGTTCTGAATGTCTGGGGGTCTTAGTGAGTGTCGCCACTGAAGCTTGTTAACTCTAGCCCGGACTTTTCTCTCAAACAGCGGCAAAAGTGGCATATTCGTGTGGCCGGCCAAGCTTATTGAACGTTAACGCACACGAGCGTAAAGCTTTTAGCACCATGTGCATCCAAGATGTTGTGAAAGACGGCCTCCTCGTTGATGACGGAAGGTCTTTCGCCAGCGTCGTCGGGCAAGAGGCAAATCTCCCCGGCACTAAGTTGGGGTCTAAGTTTGGCTGAGCGACCACACTTGCGTTTTGATCGGCTTGCAGTCAGCGCACTTAGAATCGAATTGCCTTTATGTCGATATGCACTCGTTGACCCGATATGTGAGTGTCCCAGCAATCGCCCGCATCCGTGGTGGATTTGTCCCGGCTGATTGGACTCACTCGTGGAGGCAAGGCATTTTCGTAAAATTGCATTTTTGCAGTGTCTTGGACACCGAGCTAAGTTCTATTTCACCGCCCAAGAACTGTGGCATGTAAAGGCATTCGTAAGGAGGTTTCGAGCGAAGGCGCTGGCGCAAAGATGGTTTCACACGATGAACTTCACGAACGCCTACAGGTAAGTCTCTGTTAGAGAGAACGCCGCTTGCCCACTAGTCATTACAATTTGCAAGTGCAATGCCTGAGAGTTTCCATATGGCATACGGAAAACTTTTATAGAGTTCAAGCAAGCTTAGGCGCATGATCCATTGCCCCTCACTTTATTCAGTTCCGCCCGCTGAACTTTCGACGACTGACCCTTGTACCTACTCTTCACCGGACCTTCGACAAACTCCAAGTAATTCTGCCGCCATCCCATAATTGGCGAATACCTTCACCTTACTTCATTTTATTATTCCCTTTGTGTCAACCTTCGCCAAAGCGGTATAACCGAGATGACCATGGCCGCATGCAAGCCGGTCCACGGCGTTCCCTCGGAGAGACTACCGCTCTGCCGACAAGATATTCTACACTACCTTCGAGGCCTGCAAGAGTCAAAACACCGTGGAGAAATCTGACCCCGGTCGGCGAGCCTCAACTGGCTGTATTCGCATACGAAGTATAGCCTGACAGACCCAGACCATGGACCAGAGATGAGCTTGGAAGAGGCGAAC
Organism: Tolypocladium pustulatum; assembly: GCA_024340155.1. Taxonomy (NCBI): domain Eukaryota; kingdom Fungi; phylum Ascomycota; class Sordariomycetes; order Hypocreales; family Ophiocordycipitaceae; genus Tolypocladium; species Tolypocladium pustulatum. The sequence goes on along the minus strand of JALHBY010000037.1, from coordinate 117,030 downwards.
GACTGTTGCAACCGGACCGCGCCTTTCTACATCTTGAGAAACGACACGGCTCCCATGCCGGAGCTGTTTATGGCTGTGCTTCATAACTACCTCTACCGGAAGTGGTTCCAGCCTTACCGAAGCGAGACTGAGTACGGCCAATTCCTCGCCAAGGCGATCCTCCTAAAGCCGACTCCTCTTCCGGAAAAGCCTTGCTCGCAGCGCATGGTCGATCTGGTCACAGCACTCAACGCAAGTTTCTGCGCCGTGTCACTCGGCCAGACTTCTCACAGATTTTGATGTCCTCGTCAAGCAAGAAGTTTGTGCCATTCGATACCGTAACTTATGCTCAGCAATCTCTTAAAGCCATCAATTATCATCTCAGATGATTCGTCACGGTACAACATGTCCTTTGTGCCAGTCTCTTGCGGAAAGATTCGGTACATGTAGCCATCTGATGCAGCAACCTGCCACTGCCACCCAAGATTAAGTCTTGATACACCAACTCATTTCTGGATTCTGATACCATGCATGGCTGTCCAGGAGAGTTCTCATACCTTCCTGATAGTCACACGCATGATAAAATGCTCCGCCTCACATAAATGACCCCCAATGCACACAATGCCACCACGCCCGAGCCTTCTGTCAAGCGTGACTAGCATGGTGCAGACACTATCCTTTCAGGTCAGGTCAATGAATCTTGCGCGGCGTTCAAATTGATCTCTGGAAATGTGCACTAAATCATCATCGTCAAACTCTACCACATCCGTCGTAAATGGCGAAGAGACAGTCCCAGACGTCTTCGGAGCTCCCGAAAACTCTCGATCATCAGCTTCGACGGCGAGAACATCTGCAACTGATGGCTGGTAAACTTTCACACCGTCCTCCTTGAGAAGCCACTCATGAATGTGATTGTACAACACCCTCACGGTATTGGGGGGGAATGCGTTGCCGATCTCCCTGCGAATGCTGGTCTTACTGCCGACAAACCGATGATGACAAGGAAAGCCTTGCAAAGAAGCAAGCTCTCTCAATGTCAAGTCTCGTGACCCGTCCGGGTAGTATATGCCACCAGAGCCCGTTGTAATTGTGGTCGTGAGCTTGTTCGAATCGAAAGGTGCCCGTCGCGGCCAGAAATGACGAACACTTCGAGTATCGTGCAAATCATCGTCACGTCGAATACCACTTATGGCTTGGCGGAACGTCGTGAAAGGCTTACAACCGTCGGCTGCGCCATTCTCAGAGTGAGTTGCTTGCGGGAAAGGAGGGAGGCTCTCCCCAGGGGCCGCCGCAATGACAACCAGTCGTTTGCGGTCTTGAGCTGAGCCCCAAGTGCAGAGCCGCACGATTTTCCATCGCACAGAATACCCAAACTGAGTAAAGTCCCCAATCAATGCCCGAAGATACTGTACGTGCCTGCCATGAGTGATGCCGAAAGTTTGCTCAACGGTGATGATCCGTGGCCGAGTCTTGTTGATCAATTGATTGCAACCGAAGAGTGCGAAAATGTTCTCGTCGTCATGAACGGAGTTATGCGTATGCGCTGGTGAGAAGTACTGGCAGGGAGGTGATATGTGAAGAACATCTACCCGAATGAACTCTTTCTTAGTGGATAGAATGAATTCGTCGATCGACATTCCATAGACGATAGCTTCGGGAAAGTTCAGCTGGTACGTGTCCCACACATCGGGAGATTTGTCGACGGCATATTGGACTTTGAAGCCCGCACTCTGTGCACCTCGCGACACACCGCCTGCGCCAGAACAGGCGTCAAACAGAGTGTACTTCTGGCCACGTTCCCTAGTAGCAGAACGACGAGACATAGACGCACAAGAAACGGTATCCAGGTTGATGTAATCACTTTGTTGACTTTCCTTCCAAGATCCTCCTTTGACTCGGCCGCCTCGCCATCTGTTGCAGAGCGTCTCGTCTGTTATTCGATACTGTGGATGGGATACATCGCGAGCAGGTATCCTCTCCAAGACCTCTTCCTGAGGCCGGGTTTTTCGTCCATGCACAATGAAGTATATTTTGAGCCTCCATCGGCACACGAGCACTCCTGTTCGCTCATCTTTGCGTCGCTGTCGCTCTCCGTTGTTCAAAAGCTGGGGGTGAGAAATTGCTATTTCGGGAGAGCGGTGTTTGGATAGATTGCATTAGTGATAGCCAGAGTTCTCTTCTTCAGAACCAGATCTGGACTTATATCAAGGAAGATTGGAGTATCCCCATGGTCGCAATTGATGTGAAGAATCGCGCAGACTTCATTCAATTTTTTGGGCAGTTTGCCGCCCATGTTCCTTGTTCTGGTCAATGGCAAACCTCGAAGCCGTCGCCCTCCGTCGTGATTGCGAAAAACCATCTTAATTTCGAGGAAGTCGACGCAATACATGCCCACAAAAGTGCTTCCAGATGTCACTTCGACAATGTCGCCTGGTGAAACCATTTCGTCACGGATTTGAAATGCCTCCAAGGCAAGCTCTCCATTACGGAGCGCATGATTGCAAGTGTAATCCGTGTCCCCAGTAAGGTCAATGATGTCGTCGTCAAATAGGTGCTCGGCTTCAAATCGCTGGTTGGACTCATCGACAATTGTATAAGAGGATGCAACACTTGAGGCTCTGACTCTGGTGGCAGAGGCAGAGGTAGATGAAGTGAGCAAACTTGTATCCTCCAGAAGTGCCGGCATGCTGAGCGCTGGAGCAGATGCTTCGAGAGCTTCAATTATGGTGATGGGCTCAAGAAAGGGTAGTAACAGCCCAGTTCAAGAGACTCAAAGAGATGAGAGGTGGGTCGGTGAGGCGTGGTGGTTGCCAAGCAAAGAGCCGACACATGAAAGAGATGAAAGAGAGAGAAAGAAGCCTTCTGGGGGTCGGCCGTGTAGAGGTAGTGATTGCGAGCAGTTGCCAGGCGACGAGTCTGCAACCAATTGGGGGCGTCGGCACGAATTCTGCTCTTGCGAGGTTCGCAATGGGGAAGAGCCTGGTCATGTGATATGTGCGAATGAGTTTTGGCACCCGAAACTTATTTCTAGAAGCTCATGAGTTGAGGTAGGTAGCTTGCAGAGCTGCGTACTCCAAGCTGTGAAATAATGATTGGGGCTGCTCCATGTTTGCGTGCTTGGCTCAGGAGCACCCTGAAGGAGACAACACGTCTTTTCTTGTACAGGAGAATTGTGCATATTTAACAACCCAACCTGTCTCTCAGAGTCCAGGGATTTGTAGTAGCTGTAGTGTATTTGGAAATTTGCGTAGAAAATTGAGACGGCCTTGTACCGTTCTGAAGTGCCTTCGAACAAGTGCCAAGACAAAATCCACTGGCAGTGTGTCTGCATTTCAGCGACGTATAAATAACAATTATCGCGGATGCGAAGATCATCCAGCGAGTAAAGTCCACGCCAGTGGTCTACTCTGGGTAATCCTGTCGGCAGCTTGGGCAGTTCCGAGGATCTCAAGTTGAGGTAACCAACGAGGCCACGACGAGAGGTCGAATTCGGCTGAAACATCCCCCGACAGCCGAACAATACAGGCGGTGCACGGGCCGCGCTCCAATCCACGAGTAAGTGCACGCTCCAGGGCTGTGGCACGCGCCTAGCAACTCCATCACTTAAAGTTGCTCTACGCGTTTAGCACGACGTTTTTAGCCTCCTTTCATGACCCAACTTCCACGAGCAATCGCACTGCACGCAGCTCCCGACATCCAAGGCCGTGCGAGATTTGCAAACCGCGGCTGGCATAGCAAATAATCTCTATACTGGCGGGGCGCGTTTGATTTTTGTTCCTTCGCAGTTGCGCCAACTGCGGGAACACGATCATCGCCCGGCCAGGTGCGAGTGCGATGACCTAACGATCTGCACTCATCCATCTATCCAAATCTCTGCGAGCACACCTTCCTTTCCCTCTCCTCGGAGGCGTACATTTCCTTGTCACCTGCTCTGTGCCGCCACATTTTCCCCTTCGAAGCTTTGCTCCACGCTCTAGCCAGAGCATCCTCAGGCTTGGAGCTGCGAACCGTCCGTCCCCAATAGCTCGATCCACGACCCCAGTCTACTATTCAACCAAACCGGCACTTGCGGCCTAAGCTGGTGACTGGTCTCTGATATAGAGACATGCTCTGCAGGGCTGGGTCAATACGATGGCGGAAATCAACGAGGACCTCGAGAGGTGGTTCGAGGAGTTACAAACAATCCCGGCTGGTCAGCACCTTCTGTGCCCGAAGATAAGCCAAGACGACGACGAAGACTACAAAACGTTCGATGACCTCGACTCGCGCATCTCGATCGAGGAGAAGCAGACCCGCATCAAGGATGCGGAGCGACGAATCGAAATCACCTACTGGAACAGCTTAATCTTCGGCTTCGATAAGAAGCATGCTGGCAAATGGCTCGAGGACTTTACCACCAGGCTGGAGCAAACCCTCAAGGTCTGCTCCGACTGTGTGCTCAACTGGCACATGAGGCGCAAGACGCAGCTTCAAAAGTTCTCCGAGTATGTGTCATACCTATGGCGAGATTGCTCCACTGACATCAACGCAGACGATGGAACGAGGACGCCGTGTCCCATATAGAGGATTTGCTAAACAAGCTCGACGTCGCCCGCATCGATCACAATCTTGCTTGGACAAAACAGTACATCGAGAAAATTGAAGCCAGCGGTGCTATTTTCAAGAAGGCCCAATTCGGCGAGCATCTCCCAACCGTCCTCATTTCGGTCTACGAAGCTCTGTGCTGTGTACCATATATCGGAGCTCCCGACCAGCGCCAACTGTTCCAGTACGTATTCATGCGTCTGCAAGGGAAGAGCTATTTGAAACTAGGTTCGAAAGATCCTCTTCCCGGCATGACATACTTTCTTATGGACACGAGGATCGAGGATCGTCTCAAGTGGGCCCAAGAGAATTGGAAATTCATTGAGAGTGCCTCAATGACGGAATCCCAGTTTGACTGGGCTGTCAGTGGCGGCCTTATCAAGGGAATTGATGACATCAGCAAGAAGGATCTTTCCCAGCCTTCCAGCGAAGACTACCTGGATATCGAGCGGTTCTGGGAAGGTGTCGAGTGCATCCTAAGAACCTTGACCGATGGTGTTATTTCCAGCCGTCTCCGTAGCCTGGAAGTGCGGCCCGGCAGCTTCAGCATTTATGATTTACTCTTCCGTCATATCCAATTCTGCCGCTCTGAGGGCGTCTTGGTGGTGACCATGCGGGTCCTTACGAGCCTCCTCAAGAAATCGCCACGGGCATTCTGGGATGTGATTGGCGACGCAAGACCGAATGTCATTGCGGATCTACTCTTTGGTAGTCCTGTTTACAAGACCCTTCTCCGACAGTCGCTCGAAAATTGCTGGAGCGGGTTCGATTCCCGCTCCGATGGGGGTGTGGTACCGTTTCCCATCTCGTGGATACAACCTTGGCTCGACTCGTTGAGTCGAGACCGTAGGTATGACGCCTGCGAGGTGCTGATGCATACACTTTTTGAAAACCTAGCCAAGGATGCATCAATTGGCGAGCCAGGGCAAGCGGCCTGTATCCGCGCTGGGTTCGATGCCTTGAGCTTCACAATGAAGTCCTTTCTTGACTCGGAGTTGCAAATCTCGACGAGCACCACTCATCTCTACGCCAGTGCAGCCTTCAATCTTGTTGCGAAGAACAAGGATCTCATCCTGAAGAACTTGCAATCCACTGGCGACTATCATGAGGGTTGGACAACCTTTAAGGTGGCGGACGCGGCCAAGTCTGTTCTCTACACCGCCATGAAGCTGGACATGAAGCTGGTCTCGGAGGAGTTCTTGGCCATCCACAACAGCAAGAAACTGCAGTCGACGGTCACGAGAAACTCGAAAGCTTACTGGGAATGCCTTGTCGAAATGTTCGATGCGTCTTCCGACCAGGTCGGGCTGGCGAAGGACATCTTGACATGTCTCATGCGACTCATCCCGGTCGAGCAAATCAGACGCCCAAAGAATCCAAAGGACAGCAAGATGGGACAATTGGACCCACAGCTGGCAGCACACCTAGAGGAATCTATCGACATCTTCAACAAGGCTCTCGAGGGCATCGCAGACGTTCTCGTTAGAGTCTTGGGCCGCATTTCTGAACTGGATGCTGCAGAACTGAGCATGCTGTTTGCTGACCGGGTGTCCTTTCAAGTCATTTTTGGACTTTCGGTCCATGACAATGAAGACCTAGCAGAAGCGTCGGCGGAAGTTCTTAAAAGCTGGACGAGCGAGCGGTCACGAGCTGCCTCCCTGGAGCACATGGCTAGACTACACCCGGAGCAGACTTTGTCCTCCCTGCTTTCGACTCTGGACCTGGTTCTCAAGCCGCCTTTTCCTTGGGGCCCCATCAAGCCGCTTTTGACCACAAGCCAAGACATTCTCCGCGGCCTTGCCGACCCCTCTGCGGGAGTCTTACGAACCAGGGCCTTGGACTCAAAGTTGGTTGCGACCGTTTTGCGCTGGTGGAATGAGCAATGGCGATTCGTCTCGCTGTCTTGTCTAAACATCGAGAATTGGTCCTTGTACGTCCCTAACCGCATCATGACGGACTTTTGTCGAGAGATCATGGAGCTTGCCGAAGCGCTCATTGCCGAGGATGGTCTTCTCAAGTCAGTCACTGCGTGTGGGAAGAGCGACAAGGACGCCATGGCTAAGATTCTCGGCCCTGCGAACAAAAACTTTCGCGGAATGGAGAACATGATCCGCCTCAAGGACCGGTGGCTTGTGGATGTCACGGTCCGAGTTCTATGCAAGATCTTGACACGTCTTCGGGAGAATAATCTCGAGATAAGCGCGGGGCCGCGAAAGCTGATTGTTGACGCCTGTGTGCCATCTGGCACTGCCAGGACTTATGTCAGGACGACAAATTTGAATGACCGGCAACGAGCCGAGCTTCTCCAAGCACTCGGGTATGAGGAGGAGGTTCAGATTGTCGAAGGTCCGGGACCTGGAGCTGCAGATCGCCTCACAGGCGTAGACAAGGAAAAAGTCAAGAAGCAGAGTAAGCTTGATGCTTGGTCCAAATCGGCGACTATGAAGGCCTCGTCGATGCCAGTCAGATCAAACAGAGATGATGTCCTAGCCATGAGCAAATCCATCGACAGCCCCATCCTAAAACAGATCGAGGCACGTCAAGCAAAGGCCAAGGCCAAGATTCCCGACGCGAAAAGTATCTCTGCTCTCAAAGAGAGCCGACAACGAGAGAAATTGGCAAAGGCTAAGAGAGATGCTGAGATTATTGCCAACGCCAAAAGGCTCCGCGGCGAGACTGTGCCTGGCGAGGGCTCTGGCATCCATGGCCTTGGCTTGACAGGCAAAGCCCACACAAGGAGCGAAATCATGGTCAATAGCTCGGACGAAGAGCCCGACGATGATAGTGAGGATTCGGATGCTGACAATCAACTCGCTGCCCTTAGTTCTGGCGGAAAGAAGCAGCTAGACGAGCAGCAGATGCTGATGATGAAACATATGCGGGATGGTGCACGTAGGCCCATCAAGAAGATTCGCCAACAACGGTCGGTCAAAGAGATGAGAGCACGCCTCATCCCTCCCATGGAGAGGCTGCACAATACCATCCTCGCGTGGGACATCTTTCACGACGGTAACGACCCGCCAAACGGCCCAGCAGCGACTGAAGTCGCTACTAAGTATCCTGATCCAAGGGCTTATCAACAGACATTCTTTCCTCTCCTTGCCTCAGAGGCTTGGCGCTCTTTCGTCACTGCCAAGGACGAGCTAACAGCCCAACCCTTCGGGATGAAGATTGCCAGTCGTGCAAGCGTTGATAGCTTTCTGGAAGCGACGTTTACGATGCCGGTTTTGCTGAACCGAGAGCGGGGGCTGTTCGAGGGCGACATCCTCCTAGTCTCGCAGGATGAAAGACCTCTGACAAGCCCATCGGCCAAACACTGCTTGGCACGGGTGCATCGGATTACGTACAAGAAGGATCTCGTCGAAATAACGTATCGCGTAGCCTCTCGTAATAATCCGCTCGCACTGGTGCTCACGCCAGGTGTCAGCGTCCACGGCATAAAGATCACCAACATGACGACAATCGAGAGAGAATATGCTGCACTGGAGAGCTTGCAATACTACGACCTCATGGACGAGATCTTGAAAGCCGAACCCTCGCCAATCATACGATATGGCGACGAAAGAGTCTCCAATGCGATGCAAAATTGGTCTCTCAACAAGGGTCAGGCTTTAGCCGTGCTGGGCGCCCATGAAAACGATGGGTTCACTCTGATCCAAGGGTAAGTCAAGATCGAGCGCCATCGTAATCCTATATAGCTACTGACCGGAAGCACAGGCCGCCAGGAACTGGTAAAACAAAGACCATTGTGGCAATGGTCGGATCGCTTCTTTCTGATCAGCTGGCTCAAGCAGCGAGTGGTGTACCTGTCAGTGTTCCAATGAGACCAACCAGTATCCCAAACGGAACGGGGCAAGCTCGATCGAAAAAGCTCCTTGTTTGTGCGCCTAGCAACGCCGCGGTGGACGAGCTCGTTTTGCGATTGAAAGCCGGCGTCACAACCATCAACGGCAAGAACCGAAAAATCAACGTCCTACGTCTGGGAAGAAGCGACGCCATCAATGTGGCTGTCAAGGATGTAACCCTCGATGAGCTGGTTCGAACCCGGCTAGAAGGCGACAATACCAAGGACAAAGCAAGAGCGGATCGTGAGAAGCTGCATGAAGACGCCGCAAAGATCAAGGAGGAGCTGGGGCTCATTCGGCCGCGATTAGAGGAAGCTCGCGGTCAGGATGATCGAACCACCTATAACAACCTGTCGAGGCAGTTTGAAGATCTCAAGCGACAGCAGATGCATATCGGAAAGAAGATCGATGCTAGCAAGGATAGCGGCAACTCCATTGCGCGAGAAATGGAGATGCGCCGTCGTCAGGTCCAGCAGGAGATTCTCAACTCAGCACATGTCCTTTGTGCCACCCTCAGCGGCAGTGGGCATGAAATGTTTCGCAACCTGGATGTGGAGTTTGAGACCGTCATCATTGACGAGGCGGCGCAGTGCGTGGAACTGAGCGCGCTCATTCCTTTAAAGTACGGATGCTGCAAGTGCGTCCTGGTCGGAGATCCTAAACAGCTGCCACCGACGGTCTTATCTCAGTCTGCTGCGAGGTTTGGCTACGACCAGAGTTTGTTCGTTCGCATGCAGCAGAACCATCCCACATCAGTCCATCTTCTGGACATGCAATACCGAATGCACCCGGAGATCAGCACGTTCCCAAGCCGAGAGTTCTACGAAGGGCAGTTGCACGATGGGCAGGACATGATGCAGCTTCGTCAAAAGCCATGGCATGCCAGTGCCCTCCTCGGAGCATACCGTTTCTTCGACGTCGAGGGTGTCCAGGAGAAAGGCCGCCGAGGCCAATCACTCGTCAATGTAAGGGAGCTGGAGGTTGCCATGCAGCTCTATGACACATTCAGCAAGAAGTATCAGGAGTGCGACCTGACGGGGAAGATTGGCATCATTACCCCTTACAAGGCCCAGCTTTTCGAGCTCCGAAGCCGTTTCAAGTCTCGATATGGCGAAAACATTACAGATTCCATCGAGTTCAACACAACGGACGCTTTCCAGGGTCGGGAATGTGAAATTATCATTTTCTCTTGCGTTCGCGCCAGCTCTACAGGTGGCATCGGTTTCATGACCGACATTCGCCGCATGAATGTCGGACTGACGCGAGCTAAATCGTCACTCTGGATCCTAGGAGACTCACGGGCGCTCGTACAGGGCGAATTTTGGCGAAAACTAATCGATGATGCACGTGATAGAGATCGCTACACCCGGGGTGATATTTTGTCGTTACTTCGCCGACCATTAGAGCCAGCCAAGTCGGGCGGTATGCTCATGCCAGCTCCACGGCCCGCGTTTTCTAGAGATGTGGTCATGCCGGACGCGCCGGAACCTGGTGCAGGATCGAACCCCAAGGTTGTCTCTCCTTCGCCTGCCAGTGTCGTCACGGTCGGCGACGAAGCGCGTACAGCCAGTGCTCAGCTCGTCTCTGGCGAAGTGGTTCCACGGTTGACTGCGGGGCCGCCCGTCATACACACTTCAGCAGGCAAGCTCCCGAGTGCGGATCCAAAGAAGCGCCCACTGGACATCCCAGCGTCGGGCCAGCCTGGGTCCAAGAGGGTACGTGAAGCAAGCGAGGGCAACGCCAATGACGAACGTTCTAACATCTACCCAGATGGCCAGCGACAAGCCGCGCGGCGGGCTCATGGCCAAGTTTGGCCAGAAATCCAGCCGACCTACTGTGAAAGATCCATCAGCAATGTCGGTGCTGGGGATAACGCCTCCAGAGCGACCTCCACCACATTCGAGTACAAAGCCGGCGACCGCCCCGAAGACGGCCTCGGCGAATCAGTCGAGCGGATCGACACCGCCGGCCATTAAGCCAACCGTCATGGAGGCAAACAACAAGGTAAAACTCCGCTGCATACTGTGCTCACGAGAAGGGGACCAAAACTAACAAGCTCCTCAGCCCGTACAAAAAGCCGTCTCGCAGGCTCCACGGAAGAAGGCTAAACCAAGCGTTTTCATGCCAAAAAAGCGCTGATGTGTACAATCCGGTCCAAGGGAAAGGGGCTACTTGCCTTTCGCGGTACAAATGCGAGTCAAAGGTCGCTACATGGAGGGGAGCATTGCAAGGCGTTGGCGGGCATGGATGTGCGCGGATTGATATTAGGAATTGCATTTCAAGGGGCGCATAGCGGCGGCTGAAAAGTGCGTTACGATTAAAACAGAGAGTGTAGAATTGAGGAACCGGCGAACAAGCACGGAGAGTCTCGTCAAAAGAGACACTATCAAGAGTGCACGTAGGCTTGGGTGCGTAGGAAAGCTCGACAGTGCCTAGTTGCTGAGATGGAGGGCTCATGCTCGTGAGATGTACCTACTCAACAAAGGACCACATACTCTGCATCATGAACTGCTGTGCCGCTGGGCTTGCGAACCTTGATGTAGACCACATTGAGGTAAACGCCGCCTTGGCCTGGGAGTCGCAGGCATCAGGTCTACCGCATGCTACCATGACCCGCGCTATCATTGATGAGTTTAAGTCACTTCAGGGCGTATATATTGCAACTACGCAGTACATTTTTAGGTTGTACTCGACCAAGTCGATTAGGAAGGATATGTCGATGCCCAGGCACGCCTCGGCCAACGATCGTATCCCAGCTACCATCCACCAAATTGGAAGGACGCCATCACCACCCCCTATTGTCCGAACCAGGTCTTAGCACAAGGTTGCTCATGTTCTTATGGGAGTCAAGGTAAGCCATGAGCCTTATGTTCGATAGTTGGGTTCTTACTAATACACATAGGTCGCCCAGGAAAATACGATCCCAATGAAAAGCAGTGTATGGCATGGTCAAAGACTAACATGCCCGACTATATATTTTCAATCCAGGTCAAATGGGCGACGAGATCGGCTGTGGTGTCTTCGTACTGCCTACAGAAACTTGGCTCAGCTTGCCGGAGCGAGACGCCTATTCTTCATCGACTACCACCCCTCATGGGATGCCGCTGGGGCGCGAGAGCAGCAACTCGCCCTTCTGGTGCCACCACCAGCGCAGCCGCAGCAGCTTGTCCATCGTCCTCACCAGCAGCAGCTTCAGGAGAACATACACCCACGCACGGGCATGGTTCCGCAACGGCACAGCACTCAGCAGCAGACATCGCCGCTGGTCCCCCGAAACCGCAACCGCAACACCCCGAGACCTGGCGAGAAACCAAAGTAGGGGCTGACCGCGGCCAACGGCCGGGCTTCTGTTCGGCCTATTCTTACGGCGTCGGCACGCGGCCGGCCCGGCTAATAGGCGGTCTCGGTGCTCGAGGTAAAGCACCGTTAGAGCACTGCATTTCTTTGGTTCGCGGGAGGGACGGTGCGATAGTTGTTTAGGACTGCGGCGCTTTGGCGGCGGGGAAGAATAAATCCGTCTATAGGAGGTTTGAGGCCAGGCTATCCTCGGCCTGAATTCGGAAGGTAAGTTTAATTGCGCCGTGCCCATCGTCGCCCTCGGCGCCAAGGTGCAGGCTGCTGGTCGTATTCTGGATACCGGCCGCTGAAGTCGATATGTATTCGGAGTCTTCGTGATGTTTCCCCGCCTGAGCCAGCACCCGCGGCCCTTGGTCTCCAGGGAAAGGTGTCGGTGGCATAGACGCTTACCCTCTGGCCGCAATTAGGCCGACGCCCAAGTAGCTTGTACACTACCTGGAGTTCGGTGTTCGATCTCGAGCCTCACTCGCGCCGCCAATGTGCGGCGGTGTGTATCCCCTACCGCCCGGAACCTCATGCTAAGCAGGCCGCAGTGCGAAACCGTAGGGGAATGTAATGGAGACCAGAGTCGAAAGGCACCACCTATCAACACAAGGGGCCCCTGGAGCTTGCCAGAGGAGTAGTATCACATCGCGTCATTCCCATAGTCAGTACTTGGCGCCAGTCTGTTCTCTACGCGTTCTTGGGTCGACTAATACGCGGCTGTGGTACGTTCCAGGCGCCCGTCGCCGAGGATGAATTAAAGGCTAAATATATACCTATAATCAAGATTCGGAATACCTCTAGGATACTATTCAATTTACACGAGCTTTTATAGATAAACTTATCTTGAACAAATGAAGTACACACTGCTAGCCCAGCGGTGGTGACTCGAACAGCCCATGCAGTACAAGTCGCAGTTGTCGGTAGCACCGCAGGCGATACTCTGCGACCTCGTTGGCTCTGCGGAGTGTTTCGTAGAAGCAGCAGTTCCTAGAATGAGTTGGCTTATGTGAGGTGGTGCGGGATTGAGGGTCAGGAGCAGATAATCGGACACCTCGCACAGCCGAGTTGCACTCGTCACTGAAGCCGCATGCCGTACTCCGGAGGACTGTACATAGTCAGTCGTAACTCATAAACGCACGAGAACCACAGAGTCGTCTCTCTCATTTCCAGGGGCGTTTGGACTGGGCGCAGGCCAGAGCCCATCGGCCTGGTTGGGGTGGAGAGGCGAAGTGCGGCCCGGGGAAGGACTCGAATCATAATTAATGGTAGTCGAACCATACGAGCCTCCATCATCCGGGTGGCTTTGCATGTTAGGAGCACATACTCGTACATTATTCACTGTCGTTGGCACCACGGGCTTGCGGCCCAGCTGCCCTGCACGGGCGACTATTGCATTCCTTCCCAATGTCGACTTTGCGGACGATCAGCTGGCTTTTGCACCTCCCACAAAGCTGCCTCAACACCGTCTCGCCTTGCCTGCATGTGAACCGGCCAACGCCATCTCCCAGCCCTGCTGATAATAAGCGGATTGGTGGGCCTCGGCACCGAGCGACCTATCTTCTCGTACGAATACACTTTCCAATCCCTGCCGATGCTGCCAGGGCTGCCAGGATCGTCGCGACGCTAACGCGCAGCCGTTCCTTTTTCTCCAGACCACGAAAAAAGCAACACGTCGGAGGCGTCGTTGAAGCCCACAACGGCCGTCGACGCTTGCGACGCCCACTGACATGCACTCGACGCCGTCAACATCCCACGAGGAAGTCAGAGCTGAGTGAGAACCGAAAACAGGGAGCTCGGTCCGCCGGGTCGTACCCCAGCGATGGCTCTGCCCTCTCGGCGCCACAGCCCGCGGCGAATCACGGCCCACAGACAGCCTACCCCGGGGGCATCGTCTGGTCGAGGGCTATACTGGGCGGACTAACACCAACGATGGGTCTCGCCTGGTCCCATCCAAGCCTCTAAAGTGGCGCCCGCGGGGGGTTGCTGAATTGCGTGCCGGATGAGCCCTCCCGTACGTACTAGCAGCGAGCTCCAACTTGTTCCCCGACTCGGTCATCGACGGCGCCGATCTGGTGCCGTTACTTTCCTTTCCTCTCTCGATTCCCCGGTGTTCCCTCTGTCCAATAATTTTCCGCCCTCGTTTTCTCTCGTCCTGTCGTGCTTGGACCGCAAAAATCGATCTCCAGTTGTCAGATTGGGCGTCGCAGTTGTCCCTGTCTCTCTCTTTGGAGCTGCGTCAGCGCGTTCTGACACCCACGTTGCTGTCTCTCCGCCAAACGGCACGTTGATTCGCATCCAACGTGCGTCGATCCACAAATTTGTGAAACGCACTGTCCGAGCATCGCATTCACGTCAAGACACACCTTTGGATTGGGGCTCGTTCAGAGGAGGACGTATGTTTGATGAGGCTCTCGGAGCATCGGGTGGTTGACCCCAGGTATGTGTACCGCAGGCTGAGACACTACCCGCTGCTGAGATCTCAATCCACATGCTTACAGACGCCAGATTACACGGGATGCAAGGGCGCTGCCGTCGCCACCGTTGATGGGACAAGTAAATGAACAAGCCAGGACAAGTAGAAGTAGCCATGACTCGGCCGGCAACTGCCGGTTCCTCGCTCACGAAGCCGACTCGAGAGCACGCACTACCTCTGCCTCCCTTGAGCTCCCGCCCTTTCTTTCATCGTCGAAGTCGTAGTGGCTGGGGCCAGTCAACTTTTCCAGATCCACTGGCGCGCCCCAGGTCCGCATCAAAGTTGTTGGATACCGGAAGCGGCTTCTACGCTGGCGATTTACGCGACGACCGACAGTTTGGGGAAACCGCCAACACCATTCGAACGGGAGGCGATGTCGCAGCTCTCATTGACTTTTTGAGAAACCATCCGCCGCCACCACACAACTTCATGTCTACCCCGTACGGCGCCGACGGTGGCGAGGAAGAACGGGGTCGCTGGTCAACCATCAAGAAGATGGGCAAGAGGAGCAAGTCGACGCCAAGAGCGCCCCGGACCATTCGGCTGCCCGACTCAGCCGTGTCCGGACTGACTACCGGCGGCCATCGACACATTGCCATCTCGATTCCATTGGAGGCTTCCCCATTTGGGGAGGATATGAGATCACAGTATCCCATCTGTCCTCGGAAGGACCTCTCCATGGGCGTTCCGAGCAAGGAACCAGTGCGGACTTATACGAATGAAAAGGGCGTCGTGACAGTCCTACGTCCAGTCACGGAAGTAGCTGAATCTTCGTGCTCTTTGGCCTCTCAACCCAGGTCTCCCTATTCCGGTGGTCAGGGGCCTCTCAGTCATGGGGCTACAGCCTCCAACAAGCCAGACCACCGTCGCAGCGGCAGCTTGGGTAGGAAGCCTCACGACTACATTGGCGTCCTGCCTACTCGGTTTGATACTCCTCTGCTTGACGACAGCTCGGCGCCCTGGAACCTTGGGCCATCAAGGGGCGAAGGCTCCGAAGGTCGTAGTCAGTACCCGACCTTCCAGCGGTCAGGCTATCCCACGCGTGCCTCTAGCATGGCAGCCAGTCGTAGAATGCGCCAAGCTGCCTCGATCGATGGTCTGATTTCGCGGCAAAGAAGCTGTCAGAACGGAACGTGCGGCCTTCGTGGCGGTTATACGACAACTGCGATTGCAAATGGTGCCACTCCGAAGATAGATGTACCAACTGATTGTGCCGCAGAACAGTCGAAGCCCACAAAGCCGATCAAGGAAACACCGATAGTCACCATCCAGCAACACGCTACCGTCAAGAGACAGGACAGCACGAAGCTCATCGTCATATCAGACAATCCGATAGTGTCTCGCCAGGCCGATGCTCCACCACCGACGCCAGCATCGCTGAAGAGTCGAAAAGATGCTGTGCGGGACAAGAAGCGGCGAGACATGGAGGCCATGCGAAGCGCAAAATATCAGAACACGCATGGCCACCAACAAGACGCGGGTCAAACTACGAAGCCAGAGCCCGCTAGCCAAGCCAACGGCGAAAGTCAAGGACGAGCCCAAGAGATTAGCAACGACACATTAGCGCCGAAATTGACAATGAGCAGCGTCATGGTGGTCATGGACTTGGAGCCCTGTCTGTCTTTCGAGGAGCGCACCAGACATGCACAGGAAGAGACGGCACCAGCTTCCGAGCTGCCATCCGGCACACAGCCACATTGGCCGAAGACGGCGCTTCCAACAAGAGATGCCAATATTCCAACTCAGTCGGTCTCTACGGGCGGAACGCCGCCGCAGAGACGCAGCGCAATGGACCGCACGTCGCTCACTCGCCGCCGCGAATGGAAAGCAATCCGTGAAACAGAGCGCAATGCGCGCGATGCCATGGCACTGGCTCGTGCGAAGGCACAGAAGCTCGCGTCTGGTGGAGTGTCGTATGAGGGCGGCAACGATTCGCAGACGGATAAGGAGGTCTTGAGGCTGTATGAAGCCTATCGCGAGCACCGCCTGAAGGACATGGAACGTCGCCTACGCCGCCTGGAACGCAACGGCGACGTATGGATGAAAGCCTTGGTCCCCATCCTGGACAACATGAACGAAGCCATGGCCACGGTGGAGATTGAGGAGCCGATGGACGCCGATCGTGACTGGGCGTCGGACGACGAGGCCGGGAGCATGATGCAGCGAGTCGGCCGCGATGCGGAGCGCCGCAAGGTGACGAGGCGGACGAGCATGTCGCAGCGCCGGCTCCTGGAGAAGCTGGCAAACCACCGACAAGACGAAGAGGACTCGTGGAGCGACATGGTGAGCAAGAGCGACGACATGAGCGGTCTGAGCACGATTGAGCCCCTGATGAGGGAGCTGGCTGGTGAGGCCAGGCCGAGGCAGAGTGCGAAGACGGCGCAGACGTTGGCCATCTGCGACGAGGGAGCATTCCACGCCGTGTAAAAGCCGCGAGCGAGTGATGATCTAGGGACACGTTCGCAGAGGCCGAATATGATGTAAAACTAATCAGAAATAACGACAAGGACCTGAAACACATAAATTGCCAAATCGAGAAACGGGGCGACGCATCCGTGCTGTTGGCCCCGATGCGTGGCTGGGGTGGCTGCATGACGTCGATCGATCTAAATCCGGGGAAAGTGATGATGCTGAGACTCGTGAATCGACGCCGACCTGACCGATTGCAATGGAGCGTCGCGTCTTTCTGCTTTTCTGCGATTCCAATCGATATTCACACTACCAAGGACAAATCTGCCCGTACTTGTCTCATCATCCGGGCTCAATTGCAAGGTTCAGCGAAAAACTCATCACACTGTCACTCTCACAATCACACAAACCACGTCACATCACATCAAACGGCATCAATCAACATGCCCTCGTTGCCCTGGATCTTCATCTGCCCCTCTAGCCGCGGCATCGGCCACGCCCTCACGCGCCGCCTGCTGCAAACCACCAGCCTCCCCATCCTCGCGACCACGCGACACGCCGACGCGGGCAGCACCAAGGCGGCGCTGCTCGACGGCTTACACGACGCCGACGCCGACGCCCTGTCGCGGCGGCTGAGCCTCGTGCGCTGCGACGTCACCGACGAGGCGTCGGTCCGCGAGGCCGCGCGCCGCGCCGCGGAGCTGTTCCCGCGCAAGACGCACCACCTGCACCTCGCGTGCGCCATCCCCGGCGTGCTGCACGCGGAGAAGTCGCCCGCGCAGGTCGACGCCGCCGCGAGCCTCGAGTCGTTCCAGGTCAACGCCGTGGGGCCGCTGCTCCTCGCCAAGCACTTTTGCGACTTTCTCCCGCGCCGCGCGACCGAGACGTCGGAGCAGGACGCCGCCGCCGCCGCTGACGCCGAGTCGGAAACGCGCCCGCTGCCCAAGCACGCGACGTGGCTCAGCATGGCCGCCCGCGTGGGCTCGACGACGGACAACCAAGCGGGCGGGTGGTTCTCGTACCGCGCCAGCAAGGCTGCCGTCATCAGCCTCTCGCGCAGCCTGGACCTCTTCCTGCTGGCCCGCAGCGGGGAGCAGGCGCTGGCCATGGCGTACCACCCGGGCACGGTCAAGACGGAGCTCAGTCGCGGGTTCTGGAAGACGGCGGGCGAGGGGAAGCTCTTCAGTCCAGAGTACGCGGCGGAGAGGATGGTGGATGTAATCTGTGGGCTCGACGTCAAGCAGAGGGGGCGATGTTGGGACTGGGAGGGCAAGGAGGTGCCGCCGTGATGAGGAACAGCGAGGACAACTGTTTTCAGGCTGACGGGATAGTTGTACAACTACCATATCAACCCCTGCTTTCTAAAATAAACTCATTTCTCAAACGCTTCACAACTCAACCTCCTGAAACGATGACCCATCTGGCGTGGCCGACGGCTTGCCATTCGTCCCGCCCCCTGCTTCCTCTTCGTCGCCGTTCTCTTGCTCCTCATCTGCGTCTTGAACCGTCGCCGGCTTCGCCTCCTTTGGTCGCAACGCCACCTTTTGCTCCTCTTTATCCTCTAGCCGCATCTTTTGCTCGTCTGGGTGCGGGCTCTTGACTTTTTGCTCAGGCTCAGTCTCGTCCTCATTGCTGGACTCGTCGTCTTCGGTCTTGCCGCCCTTGCCGTTGGTGGCCTCGGCGTCCTTTTCGACATGCTCGGACTCCTGCGTCTGTCTCGCAGGCGCCTCTGACGAGGGTTCGTCCTTTGGCGGCACGTCCTTTGCAGGCACGGGTGGGGTGGACTGCTCGTCGCTCGGAGGTCCCGGCCTCATGGCATCGAGGTAGAATTTGGTGACGCCCAGGATCCTGCCGTTCTTCTCACAGGCCTCCACCCACTCGGGCCGCACCACGGGGATGTTGTTCTCGACGGCCTTTTCCCACGCCGTCCCTCTGCCTTCTGTCGTGACAAAGTGCGTCGTGTCGATGCGCACACCTTCGACAATCTTTGCACCAATGCGCTCCACGGCCTGTCCCAGGCTCTCCTTGATGGCGCCAGGGAGGATGCCGGTTGTGATGGTGACGCCGCTCAAGTCTGTCATCTTGTGCGTCCTGACGGCCACCTTTTCGCTCGTGCGCGTCCCTGCGCTCGTCCGAAGGACCAGGTGGAATGTGTACTCGGTGTCGACGGCCAGGCCGCTGATCTTGGTGCTGTGCATCTGTAGAGGGCGCGGGATGTTGCCCGCTTTCTGTCCGTTGCGGTACAGGCTCAGCGACATGAGGTCAGCCGTGGCGAGGTCGATGGGATCCCACTCGAGAACGACGGACGTCTGGGTGGCATTGCGGCAGCGCAGGGCGGGCGTGGCGGGCTCGGAGGCGCCAAACGAGCTGAAGATGCGCTCTTGCAGCGCGCGGAATTTTCGCTCTTCGGCGAGCTCTTTGTTGCTGTTTTGGGAGACGGCGATGTCGACGATGCTGCCTGACGAGATGTTCGGCGGCAGAAGAATGGACGGAAACTCGATCTAGAGAGGCGCTGCTGTGAGCCGACGTTCTCTCTGCAGGCTATCAATTGGGCTTGCAAGGACATACCAGGCGCTTATCCGGCGTCAGGAGAACAGTGACGCCGGCATCGACCTTGCCGACAGTCAGGGAGACGAGCATGGCTGGACGCCGTTGCTCTCGTCGTAAGAGTGCTTCTGCAGTGCTTAAGCTTGGAATTGACTGGCAGCCGCCCGACAGCGCGTCGCTCTGAGATACGACCCGGTAGATTCGCAGTAAGAAACTGCCTATGATTCTCGGTGCTGGCGTTGGGCTGGACTTGTGACGATGGAAAGCGTTTGGGTTCGTGTAGCATGTGGCAGACACGTTGAGCTCGACTTGGTGGTGCATCCGCCCCTGTCATTGGATCCAGCCGTCGTCAGCCATGGCGCTCTGGTGGGGCCCTCGAGTTGACCCAAGCTACCCTACAGCTCGTGCCTGAATCGGTTGGAGGATGAGCAAATGATTACGGACACAGCACACTACGATACGCCGTGCAACAATAGCTATTGGTAAAAGTTCCTCTTCTAGGTAGGATGGTGACTTGAGGTTAGGTACTACATAAAACTTCACTTGGCACCCTGGCGATTTGCCTGCAGCTTCTTGTCCTCTTCTTCCGACTTTGGCACCGTCACCAACGCCGAGGCTGTACGTGCATTCAACTTGCGCAGAGCCTGTATAAACTGTTAACCAGAATGCCCTGTCGTGAAAGCCGATGGCAGCTTGCACAATGTGCTGTAGAACATACCTCACTCACTGCACCCTCGGGCAGCTCATCATTCCAGCGATCTTCGACTTTCTCAATCTTTCCGTCCGACCCAACCTGAATGCGAAGCACACTGTTCATAGTCTGCTCCTTATTGATGCCCTTGAGGACGTACTTGTTGCTGAGGTCCACCAAGATGGGGTTGCCGGCCGAAGTGACGTTGTGGGACTGGATGGTGATGGGGTCGAACAGCGTGGCAAGTCCGTACCACTGTGCCGCAAAGCGATCGTAGCCTTCCGCAAGGGCGATGGGGTCCAGGAAGGTGGCGGTGCGCTGCCAGAGGGAGAGATGCTTGAGAGATGGTCGTCCCTCAAATAACTGGCATCACGAATTCTGTGAGAAGTGTCTCCATAATGTGTCGGCATAGCTCACTTACATCAAGGACGGAGCCCACCAAGACCTTTTGCTTATCGCTCAGATTCACGCCGGGAGCAACATTGATGTTGGTGTTCTTGACGCCAATCGACTCAAAGGTCGCATCAGTGGCTTGAACAGGCTTTGCTTCAGATGCCATGGCTGGTCGTGTATTGAATGGCCGGGATAGAGGCTTGAGTGCACCGTAAGCAATGGGGGACCGTTTGACTACACGCAAGGATGTGGCGATCATGTGGAATGGGCGACAGACTGAGGCGGCCGTTGCTCAAAGTAATGTCAAGATGAGAAGAGCAATTTGTTTGCGAGAGAGAGGAACGAAACGTATCGCACCGCATGTACACGACGCTGGTCATGATGGATGATGCGTCGAAGTTGACTGACGTCATGACTTTGGTGCTGCGGTAAGGGAGGCAAGTTGACACCATTGTCGCCCCTGCAGTAAAATAATCTTCTGCATGGGCCAATCTATTGCTGCCTGAGACGAGCACGCCTTTGAAACTAGGAGGAAAGGGTGCGGCACTCGCTTCTGGTGAAGCTCTGGCAAGTCGTCCAACCGCCCGCTCGACTCGGAAGGCCAGCGGCCCGCCAGCACTCAACTATATCCCAGCTCTTGAGTGCGCCTCTCGCAAAGCTGATTGATACACGCAAAGTAGTGTCCATACTTCAAATACCTTTGTCTTTTTGGTGAAGCCCATGCTCAGTTAATGGAACACGTCGTTCTGACCAGCACCCATGAGGCCCGTAGTTGTCGGTCCGATCACAGTCTTGTGCTAAGCATGAATAGATGCAGCTGGCAGCTGGCAGCGAAGCTAAGACATTATCATTCGAACCCTTTCGGGACCAGAATAGAGGATGCAACAAGCCTACCTCAGTGAGGGTATTTCTTCTCCACTATCCTCTCGAGCGTGGACTTGAATACCGACGGCATATCAGTCTGCTCAAATTCCTTCCCATTCAAGGCCATATCGGCGATGTGCTGTGCAATGGTGAAGATCAAAGTCATGCCCCCGCCATTGAACCCAGCCAAGATCCACTGGTTTTGTTTTCCTGGCACTTGGCCGACGTGAGGTTGACCGTCCAAGGTCGAGCCCATGACTGTTCCTGTCAGTGCTGCTCTACGAGGGGCCAACTGGTCCAGTAAAGGGTCACTTACTTCCTGTCCACGTCATGTCGACTCTGGCCTCGCTCTTCTCCCAGCCGTATAGCTTCCCATTTACAATCTTCTCAAAGTCAGCCGGCACCGCGTCGTTGATGAGGCTCGCATCGTCCACGTTGTTGAACCACTGCTTGTTGTAATCATGCAGGTCTTGCCGGTAGTTGCGTTTGCCTCCACCGAGAATGAGGGCGCCGTCGGGACGAGGGTTGAGGTAATCGACCCACTCGGACGTGTGGAATAGGTTGAATGTGGTTGCCAGGTTCGGGTAGAGTTGTGCATGCTGATTCGACACCAGGTGGGAGGCTTGTCCGCGGATCGGAACGATGACTCTGTGGTATTGTGGCAGGACGGCGGCCGAGTAGCCGTTGGTCGCATAGATGACTTTATTGGCCTTGGTGATGCCTCGCGAAGTGACCAGCTTCACGGGCCCGGCCTCGCGGCTGTCATCGACGGACTCGACTGGCGTTTCAGTGTAGAGAGTTGCACCCAGCTCAAGTACACGCGCAAGCAACCCCGTCACAAATTTGTAGGGCCACAACGAGACTGCAGGTATGCTGAACGCCGCCACACCTCCTTTGGTACCCGTAACCTATGGCACAGGTTAGTATGAAGCAATGGTAATGGATTTGTCTGAACCAAGTCCCCTCCCTACCTTGTCGAGATGTGGCCCTTTTACCCATTGCACATCTTCCAACCATTGCGCACCCTGTTGCCGTTGTTCAAGCAGCCAGGCTTTCATCACCTTGGCATGATCGTGATCGTAGAAAACGTCATAAGAGCGGGTGACAAGCAGCTCGCATTGCAAGCCTTCCTGCTCCGCGGTCCGTTTGAGAGCGCGCCGCTGGGCTGCGACCCACGCGATGAGTTTGGCAGCCATTGCAGGGCCGTACAACTCATGCCACTTCTTGATACTAGGGAGCCCTACTTTCACATGGCCACCGTTTCTTCCCGTCGCGCCAGAGCAAGCCTGGCGAGCTTCGAGAAGCGTCAGCGTCGGCCTCGCGCCTGCATTGCAATTCTTGAGTATATGATACGCCGTGGACACTCCAGCTAGCCCAGTGCCAATGATGGCAATGTCTACTTCTTCGGGAGTCGTTTCCGAGGAACGGAACCTGGCCAGAGGGTGGGGTTCGGAAAGCCAGAAAGGCGTCGTGGCACCATCGACCGGAAGTAAACTCGGTATTCCAGACATGACTGTCCGTGTGCTGGATCAAGAGAGTAGCAAGACCGATTTCAGCAGGTCAAATGATTGATGGAGAGTACACTTTGCGCAGGCGGTCGTTGTGCTTTGCGGCACGATCGTACAACGGAGGATGACGCAAGCCGTCGTCTACTCCGAGCCGCTAGTTGTCTATCTGATGACCCCATTTTGCGGGATGATATGGAGAAAGAAGCGGACCAAGGAGCTCAAATCGGCAGGACCGTAAGCAGGGCGGCCCATTGTTGCTTACAGGCAGAGCTACGCATGGCACCCCCGTTTAATTCGCAGTTATCAGTATGCATGCGTACTGGTACTGCGTATGAAAGCACACAACTACGGAGTACGTGAAAGTAATGCGACGAGAATATACTTAGGCTGAGTGTCTGGATTGGAGACCCCCCACGGAACATGCAAGAAAAGGCCTGGGTCGTGTTGAATCTATTGAACATCGCTCAAAGAAATCCAGAGCACAAACATATGGTTGCTCGTGAGGCCGATTGCACTCTCGCACGTGTCGCCATTGAAGGCTCCATCCTCCCCAGCAAGACCAGCTGTAACATGCAGTACCGTTGAGTAGATACGACTCTACTTGCCTCTCTCTTCTCTTCAAGTCGCCTTTAGGTGTCGCCGTCCCCATCACCGCAGTTCAAGGAGCGCAAGTTTGCACAGAGGAAGGGGAACCTAGCCCAACCTGCACCTATGCCAGCCAGTAGCGGTCGATATCGCCGTGCTCGAGCGGTCCCAAGTACCTCTGTGCATTCGCTCCAAGAGCCTTGCCTCCAAAAGCCCCAAGAATAACGCAAAGGCAGACGCGCAGAGGGCCCAGATGCATAGTGCCCCTGCCGCACTTGATGCAAGTGTCAATCATTGTGTGTCCCTTGGAGGTCTCTCGAACCTCCGCCCTCTACATCGCATCCTTGTCATTTGATTCGTTCAATCATGGCAGACATCGTCCGGGTGCTAAAGGCTGTCCAACTGCCGTGCGCCAGCGGGTCGGCGCGCCCTCTCAATACACGCCCAAGCGCATAGTGCCCAGCCCAAAACATCCTCATCTGCCGATGCGCAGTTTTCGAAAGGCGAATCTCATCTCAGTCTTGGCATTACCAAAATCACTTCGCATGACTGCATGCCTTGGCGCACGGTAGGCGTGATTGTATCCTGAATGCGGCCATGCATTGTTGACAGCGCCATGTGTGCCTGACATGGCCTTCTTCCAACAGCATTACTGCTGTCGCATGCAGAGAATGCCTCACACCTTGCGTCGAAGCATGTTTAGATCCGGTTTCCAGCCTTCCCACTTGCGGCATCCATGAAACTTGTAAAGGTGCTGCCACATGTGGTCTTTACGGGAAAAGCTTCGATCTTGCACCGCGCGCTTGGAACAGGCCTCAAACTCGTGCGACTGGAAATGTTGCTCAGTTGGTGAGTCTCGTCCACAGAAAATGCACTCGGGCTGATCGTGACCGAGACGCCACACCGCGAAGGGCTGGTCGGGCTGCAGTGGGACAGCACACGTCCACGATACATCCCCCGGCGTGTGTACAGATCTTTCGTGCCGTAGCCAGTCGTACTTTTTGGCAAAGGTGCGCTGGCAAAACCGGCAGGTAAAGGTCTGCGACTTGGAACGCTTGGCTCTCGCAGAAGTGCTTGCCCAGGCGGGTTGGGTGCGGTCTTCTGAGCTGCGTGCCGACAAGGCGGTATCGCTGTTGACAGAGAAGCGGGAGTGGGATGAGGCCGATCCTCCGGATGAATACTTGTATGCGGAGTGGGAGAGAAGCATGGAGTCATCGCTAGCCGACGACCCTAGTCCAATGGAGTTGTTGAGGCTCCCATATGTCCCGTCAACACCGCCTTGGGTGGCGCCGAGGGTTGCGCCAGTGTTGAGAGCTTGTTGAATGGCAGCCTCTGGTACAGGCTCGCTTTCCGGAGGCGAATGCCGCCACCGCTCAAAGGGAGTCATGCTGGACAGCAGAGATCGCGGCATGGGCGACCCTGCGCGGAATGTGGCATTATTCACCATGGGCTGCGTGGACAGCCGATGGCGGCGCCTCGCATTGGTGAACCAGTTGATGACTTGAATCCGGCTCAGGCCGGACTGTTCACCCAGCGCCAACTTTTCTTGATCGGTGGGATACGGGTGGTCGAGATTACATGCAAACCACTCGCGTAGCACCTGCGTCTTCCGGACAGACCGCGAATTGGATCTCTTGCTTGTGGCCGAGGGTATCGTCGCCGGGGCAATGAGAGGCGTCTCTCCAACCGACGGCGCCTCAGGAACGGGATTGAAAGGATCCATGAGGTTATGCTCGACTTCCTCGCTGACGCCGTGCAGTCGCCCGATGACAGGAGTTGTAGTCTCAAAGTGCGACGGCTGCCGTTTGGATCGCTCGGCGAGGCTGCACTGGCGGAAGAGCGCGACGCAGCTGGAGCACGAGTTGACGGGGTTGGGGTTGGCCGAAGTCGTCTGCAGCATGAAGCATTGCAGGCGCAGCCGTCGACAGTGCGAACACGGCTCGGGAGGTCGCCACGCTCCGTTCTTGAGGAAGAACTCGGCCATGCCCAGATGCTCCGGTCTGCCGCCGAAGCCGGGACCGGGACCGGGACGGGGGACGGCGACGGCGGTTAAGTCGTGAGGCGCAAACTGCAGGCCGCCGAGGTCGTGCGTCTCCATGGCGGGCGCCGTATGCGGCACCGTAGGCGTAAACGGGCCCGTTGCATGGAAGACCCCGTTGTCTTGGCCCTCGAACAAGAGGGCGTCGGACCAGTCCAGGTCAGCCAGGACGGCGGCGCTGTTGATGTCGGCGCCCTCCAGCCCAGCCAACGTCGCCGCGGCATCGACGGCGGGATCCGGCGCCGCGCGGGCCCTCTCCGGATCGCCATGCCCCGGCGGCAGCCCCGCGGAGGGGCCAATCTCGCCTAGGAAGAAAGCATCGTGCAAGGACATCTGCGCCGGAGAGCAGTGGCGGGCAGCACGGCCTTTACATGATATACTGCGACCAGGCGACGAAGTTGCAAAGGTGAGGGGAGCAAGCCTGTACCGAGGCGCCCGGCTCCGACTGTGACTGGAAGTTGCTAGCTGCCCATGTCGGCTGCGCCTTTGCCAACCGTCCGGGGAGTTGGATCTGGTTTAGCCAAGGGGTCCACGTTGGGTTTACCCGCCCGAGGGGGGTGCACCTAGACGGCGGTAAAATGCGGCCCAGGCTAGCTGCGATGGCGGACCGGAATCTTGGAGCCAAGATCCAATTCACTGTGGATGCCGCTCCCTTTCTTGTGTGTAGAGAAGGCGGGCGGCGCTGCTCCAGTTATGTTTGCGGAGGGCGCGGGGCCGTGGCGTCTATGCCTGGATGTATGTCAAATACACGGGATTGCGTTCCAGATATATACGTGTCACCCCGTGGCCCCGTCGATCAATAAGACGGGGGCGTCATTTGCGAGGCTGAAGGCACAATTCAGCTTCAGCCTGCTGATGCTAAACAGCCATCATGTCTTCCCACCGCCGGGCAGTGCATCTAAATCCGGCGGCTCGAACATGGATCGTTGAGCCTACGCTGTCAGCCGAGGAGATACGTTCAATTGACAAGTTTCATAGCCAATTCAATGGAGGCCCGACGAGGCTGGTCTGTCTGGATGATGTTGCCAAGGAGCTTGGGGTCGGCGCAGTGTATCTGAAGGATGAGAGCAACAGATTTGGCCTGCCGTCATTCAAGATCCTCGGTGCCTCCTGGGGCACGTTCCGGGCCCTCGTCCGCGATCTAAACCTCCCTATCGACACCGAGATTGCCGCAGTCAGGGCTGTACTGGCCAAACGACCAGTCACCCTGTACGCAGCGAGCGAGGGGAACCATGGACGGGCCGTGGCGCGGATGGCATCACTGCTTTCGGTGCCTGCAGAGATTCACGTGCCGGTTGACATGCATAAATCGACCATCGCAGCGATCAAAAGTGAAGGAGCCAGGGTCATCGTGGGCAACGGGACGTACGACGATGCGCTGAAAACTGCGCTGCGTGCCGCGGAGCATAAGGATGGGCTGTTGATACAAGACTATTCCTTTGAAGGATACCAAGACATCCCGCAGGTCGGTCCACTTCGACTGCCCTTCAAGTTGAGAGATGCTTGCTCTGACAGCCGTGTAGTGGATTGTCGACGGTTACTTGACCATGTTGCGCGAAGTCGATGGCCAGCTCAAGGACACGCGGCCAGATTTAGTCGTCACCCCCGTTGGGGTTGGGTCCTTCGCCCAAGCGGTCATCTCGCACTTCAAGCGGCGAGGGAGCAAAACGGCTGTCATGACCGTCGAGCCCGACACTGCTGCTTGCCTGCACAAGAGCTTGCGCAAGAACGAGCTGGTCGAGGTGCAGACGTATGGTACTATTATGGCCGGCTTGGACTGCGGAACCCCCTCGCCCATGGCTTGGCCCATCCTGAAAGCCGGCGTGGACGCGAGCTTGACAGTCTCGGATTACGAGGCTCACCAAGCTACCGAGTACCTAAAGACGCAGGGTGTATTCCCCGGGACATGCGCTGCGGCACCACTGGCGGCCATCCGGCGGTTGAGGGAGTCTGAGAAGGCGAGTCTTGGTCTCGGCAGCGATTCGGTGGTGGTGCTGTTATGCACAGAAGGGACAAAACCCTACACGCTGCCGAGGGATGTGTCGATTGACGATGCCGTTGGCCTGACCCAAGCCCTCGTCCGCATCAACTCTGCAACCCCCTCGCTAGGATCCGTCCCGGGCCCAGGCGAGACCGAGATTGCTCTTTACATTGCCGCATGGCTCGAGCATCGGGACATTGAGACGCACTGGATAGAGCCTACCCGGGGCCGGCCGTCTGTCGTCGGCGTGGTGCGAGGCTCCGGAGGCGGTAAAAGCTTCATGTTGGACGGGCATACGGACACGGTGACGATACTCGAGTACGACGATGACCCGCTGAGCGGCGAGGTCAAGGACGGCCGAATCTACGGTCGAGGCTCCGACGACATGAAGTCTGGACTGGCTGCCGCCCTGGTCGCCCTGGCCGGGGCCAAATCACGGAAGCTCAGGGGTGACGTGGTATTCACGGGCGTCGCGGACGAGGAAGCCACCAGCATCGGCAGTGAGCAGGTCCTGGAAGCGGGCTGGCGCGCCGATGGAGCTGTCGTCATCGAGCCAACGGGCGAAGCCATAATTCACGAGCACAAGGGCTTCGTGTGGCTCGAGGTAGCCATTCAAGGTTTGGCCGCCCACGGTTTTCTGCCGAGTGTGGGTATAAATGCCATCACAAGAGCCGGCTATTTCCTCGTGGAGCTGGATCGGTACTCTGAGAGGTTGCGCGAGGGCTGGGACGATCCCGTCATGGCACCAACCATCCACGCCTCCGTCATCAAGGGTGGCGAGGAAGCCTCGTCATATCCCGCTGTCTGCACGATTGTACTGGAGCGTCGAACGGTGCGCGGTGAAACGCCAGAAACCGTGAGGAGGGAGATATGGGACATGCTGGATAAGCTCACTAACACTGTGAAGGACTTCAAGTACGAGCTGAGAGTCACACTGAACCGTCCGCCGTTCTAAATCGCGCCGGACCATCCATTCGCCGCTCTGGCGGGTGACGTTATTGGTGAATCCGTGGGGAGAAGGGTAGACTTTGTCAAGGAGCCGTTCTGGACGGATTGCGCTCTGCTAGCCGCTAAAGACATCCCCGTCTTTCTTTTCGGTCCCAAAGGAGATGGGTTGCACGGAAAGGAAGAATGGGCTGATGTAGCGTCGATACAGCGGGTAGCAAAGGCCTTGGAGCTGCTTGCGAGCAAGTTCTGCGCATGAAATAAAAGACGTGAGCATCCACTGTACACGCATAGCAGAGGAGTATGGTTCCAAGTCCAAACGTGGGTTAGAGAAAGATGTGAATTTGACGCTTCAAGAAACGCCAGGCTATTTCCAAGGAGTGTCGTCGAGAACCCGGGAGATAACATTGCGAGCCTTGACCTAAACGCCCTGTCTTGAACGCTGTGTATCATCTTCGCCGCTGGCTGCATTGCTTGTCCAATGCTGCCGCAACAACCTTGCCAAACCGCTCGGCGGACTGGCCTGCCGCCTTTATCGGAGTATGAAGTATGACCCAGAGCGTCCCGTGAATTTCCTTCCCTGGTCCATTTCCAGGAGCTGAGTTGTATCCCATGGCCTCCAAGGCCCGGTGTATCGCGCTCGCCAACCGCCGCCGCGTGAGTGTCCGCACAACGGCCGACGCGCCGCCAAAGCTCGTGACCATGATCCACAGCGGCTGCTCCCGCGACTTGCGAGCATACTCGGTTCTCTTCATGGCGGCGAGGGGGTGGCCGCGGGGTTCGAAGTATCGCAGATCGTGCGGGTGGAGGATGTGCCTCGGGCTGAAGGCGAACGCGGCATTGAAGTCGGCGGCAAGCTTCTTAAGCTCCGGGCCGGCGGCGAATCGGGTCATCCTGCCGTTGTCGGGCTCGACATCGTACTCGAGGAGAAAGTCCTTGTTCTCGCGCGTCGTCAGGAGCTTGCCGTCCTCCTTGACGAACCTCTTGACGTCTTCTGGAATGAACCTCCTGACTGTGCCCTGAGGTCTGGGCTTGGATCCTCCCTGTCGCGGTGCGGCCGAGGCGAATCGCAGCGGTGTGTATGGCAAGGAGCAGAGCTTCGGTGCCTGCTTCCAGGCCGCTCGTGCTACCGCCATGTCGCAAGGAACAACGGCCTCGTCTCGATCATCTTTGCCACGCCAGGACACCGCGTCAGCAGAGGTCTTGGTCCCAGGCTCGGCTGCCTCGGGATTGCTGCAGTGATGTCGACAGAGTCAAGCGGCGTAAGGTAGGCAGGTTTCTGTGACTGTTCAAGCAGAGCTCGAAGCCATCTCGAAAGAAGAATGGGTCGCTGTCATCGCGGCGCCAATGGCAGGCGCACTGGCATGGTTAGATAAATCGGGTGTGGCTTGGTGGGTGCGGAACAGGTCTGCTAGTGAACTACTGTGTACTGGCTAGCTACTGAGGCATGAATAAAAGTACCCAAGTAACGACTCAACTTTGTGACGGCACAATGGGACTCGGATGCATGGCCACGCGCCCACCCTGGCCTTGATTGAGTCACCACGGCTGCTTGGGCGCCACACGCACAGAGGGCGGGCCCCATCCGTGAAAGCCCAACTGGCGCCAGAGCCGAATGAAAAGACGCCCAGCGCCGCATCCAGGCTCCACCCGACACCGCCTATGTACGAGTAACGTTTGCCGCACAGTTACTCCGTACGAGTACAAACCGCACCACACCCACCTGATCCTCGATACCGCCAAACTCGCTCCCAATCTGTTTTTCCTCCTCCATACCTTCGCCTCCGACAAAGGCCTCTTCTCGCGACTGCGCCCACTTCCACATCCCGACCCGACACACGTACCACAGACGTCGACATGCCCAAGAACAAGGGAAAGGTGCGACAACTCGAGGGGAGAGGGGAAAAAGCCTGGCCGCCGCGCTGACCCCTTTGCCCCGCCCCCACCACGGCTGCGCTGTTGTTGTGTTTTATGTCGCGATGCTAACGCTCCGCACCACAGGGCGGCAAGAACCGCAGAAGAGGAACCAAGGAGAATGACGACCAGCGCCGCGAGCTGACCTTCAAGGAGGACGGCCAGGAGTACGCCCAGGTCATCAAGATGCTCGGCAACGGTCGCCTCGAGGCCTTGTGCTTTGACGGCAGCAAGCGTCTCGCCAACGTACGTCCCCTCACTTTACTCCCGCATCGTGTCATCTCGGCTCGTTGCTGACTGCAGCCCCACAGATCCGCGGCAAGATGCGCAAGAAGGTCTGGATCAACCAGGGCGACATCATCCTCCTCTCCCTCCGTGACTTCCAGGACAACAAGGGCGACGTTATCCTCAAGTACACGGCCGACGAGGCTCGAACCCTCAAGTCCTACGGCGAGCTCCCCGAGCACGCCAAGATCAACGAGACCGATTCTTTCGGCCAGGGCGAGGACGGCGAGGCCTACTTCGAGTTCGGCGATGCCGACTCCGACGAGGAGTCTGACGAGGGTGGCAAGAAGGAGGTCGACATTGACGACATCTAAGCCTGCCCTCAAAGCTGCGCGGCGCCTTGCGCAATCTCGTCCCCAGCCAGCATGCGGGGTGGTGTGTCGTCGAGGCCATTTTCCCCGTGCTGCCGGAGCACGCAAACTGTCTTCTCTCTCAAACCTCTCGGGCACTCGCGGCCCGGCGGGTCCCACGACAGTAATTGGAGCGGAGGTTGGACGGCTGTGGTGGGAGAGACGTCACGGCTCGTCATGTTGTTCAGGTCTTTGTCTTGTCCCCGTATTTATGAATATGAGAACTTGCATTATCATGGGTCACGCACAGCATCACTCGATAGACAAAGACACGCCTGTTTTCGTAAATGCCCTTTGTGTAATTTTGTCCGTCCTTTCTGCTCGCAGCTTGTCCTACGAGCCATAGAGCCTGTCGGCGACTGGCGAGAGACGGTTCATCGAATCCGAAGTCCTCGCAAGTTCGCTCTGAAACTTGAGCCCAGATCCAAACCCGTCCTCATCTGGACACCCGCAAGAAAGAGAGCAAATTCTCCACCCCAATGATACGGTTGAGAGTGCAAAGTCACTACTTTTCGACAAACCCATATGCCATTGCTTAGAGACCGCCACTGATGTTCCAATACGCTCCACACATCCCTACTCTTCCGCATCGACGCGGCCAGTCTACCATTCGTCATCGTCATCTTCATCATCTGTTCACAAGGTATTAGCACTACTTCATAGTTCCGCATGAGGACTTCTAGATACTCACCACTCTTGCTGACTTTCTCCTTTCTCTTCTGTAAAGCAGCTGCAAGGGCATCGGCCATGCCGCCGCCTCCTCCCGGAGCAGCGCCAGCGGGTGGGAGGCCGCTTCCGTGTGGACCTGTATCGCTGGATCCTCCGACCTGTGCACTACTTCGGTCCCTGATTTGGGACCTATCGACCTTCTTGAGTGCCCCAATACCGCCCGCTTTTTGGATATCTCCCAGCATGGCGTTTCGACCCTTGTCCACGGCTGGCAAAGCTGGAGCTGGAACCCCAGAAGAGTAGCCAGAGTCCCGGTTCGGCGGCAGTGGAGGGGGTGGAGGGGCACCACCACCAGCTGAAGATGGCATCGGCGGTGGCGGGGGCGGAGGTGCGGGCGGGCCACCGCCGGATGAGGATGGCATCGGCGGCGGAGGCGGAGGCGGAGGAGCATTCGAGGACGGCAGAGGCGGAGGAGCGTTCGAAGATGGCAGAGGCGGCGGCGGAGGGGCGTTTGAGGACGGTAGAGGAGGTGGCGGTGGTGGGCCGCCAGCCGTCGCCGGAGGCGGAGGGACCGGGCGTGAGCTGGAAGGCGGGAGCGGCGGAGGAGCATTCCCAGCAGGCACCTTTGGCGGGAGTGGTGGAGGCAGCGGCAAGTTGCCGGACTGTCCAGGACGGCTGTCGTTGCCTCTCGGGGGAGGAGGCGGCGGCACGGGACCGCGAATCGGTGTGAGAGGGGGAAGTCGCTGGCCGGTGAACGCAGGTGGGACGCTGAACTTGCCGCCTGAGTTCTCGGGCTCAATGGGCGTCTTGGCGGGCCTCGGAGGGGGAGGAGGCCCGGGGTTAGCTGCGGGTGCTGGCCTTGGCTTCTCCTGATGCGCATATTTGCCCGCATCTGGCAGCGGCGGAGGAGCGTTGAACTTGGGTCGAGGGGGAGGGGACGGCTCCCGAGGAGGGCTAGGTTCGCCGGCCACCGTATCAACCTTGCCAGATCGTCTTGGTGCCGGGGGAGGGGGTGGAGCTCCTCTTCTTGCTGATGATGGTGAAGAGTTGCCGGATGGGCCGGCAGGCGGCGGAGGAGGAGGCGGCGCTCGTCCATTCCTTGGCTCGTGGCCGTTTGTCGGGGGCGGAGGTGGTGCTGGGAGCCCGAAAGGCGCTGGAGGTGGCGATGCTGATTGATTTCCCGCCTTGGCCTGTTCGTCCCTCAAAAAGTCGACAATGAACTCCTGGTTATCTCTTATGAAGTCGTCCGTCAAGCCCTTGTCGCTCAGGTCCTGCCCGAAGTGCTCTCGCCAAAGAGGATCAAAGGCGTCTAGCAGGGCAAATTCGGAAGGCGTGTGGCCGCCATTGACGCCTGAGGAATACGACATTGAAGGCGGTTGCATGGGAGGCGGGGGGAGGTTCGCGTGCGTCGGCTGCTGCGGCGTTGGGGCGGACGAGTGACGATGGAACAAACCACCTAGCAGGCCATGCTTGTGAGTCGGCTGGGAGCCTCCTCCGAAAGGGGTTGATCTCGTCGCTCGGCTCGCGTTCTTCTCGCGTTCGTCCATCTTCTTCTTGAACTGCTTCGCCTCTTTCTCATCCATGAAGCTCAGGCCGGCGAGGCAGTCCTCCAGCTCGAAGGTGTGGAAAAAGGTCCGGTCCTGGTTGTAGTGCCATACGTCAAAGATCTCTTGGTCCCAGATGACGCCTCGCGCAGATGGCTGTAGAGGGAGTAGTTAGTCCAAAGCTCGCCGCTCACTGTTCTGCCATTAGACGCACCGATATATCCACCATCTTCAGCCAGTACGTGTTGCCAACAAGATCGTTGGAAAGGACGATGGCCCCCTGCAGCCCCGTATATGTCCATTTCGACCGATTGGGGTACGCGACGTAGAGCCTGGCAACAGCTACAGCTTGGATCTTGTTGGATTGCTTGGGCACGAATCGCTTGACGGTGTCCTTGTCGTCGTCGTTCAAAATGGAAGGCATGGCTGCGTCGTCGGGCCCGACGGCGAGGTCGAGATTGCGTCAGGCGATTTTCGACACTCGCTATTGAGCAGAGGTTTGCGTGGAACAGCCGTCGTGTGCGGCGTACGTCGTGCGGTTTATACGCGTGGAGAGGCGCCTAGACGTCTCCCCTCCTCATTCGTCCGGTGGTGGCAGTCGCTGAGATGGCCTGGCGCCTGGCAGGCAGCCGCTTTTGATAGAGGGCCAAGAGGCGAGCTTTGAAAAGGCAGCGAAGACCGTGGTTGCGCTGGAGGCGTCGCAGTGATCAAATGCTGTCGCAGGCGAGCACGATGGGCGCTCTGGCGTCGACGGGGTGTCGTGTCGTGGGTGGAGGTGAGTGGTGAGGTCGGTCGGCCTCCAATGGGGTGTGGCTTGCTGGCTGTTGCGCTTCGCTCGTCCAGAACCCCGAGCTCCTGACTTACGCATCAGCCACGGCGGTGGTTCTAGGTTCGCACAGCCACGCGTCAGCTACGAGGACCCAGCTGTCGTCATCGCAGAGGGCGACGGGCCGGACTCCCACTGGACACGAGCTTCGCGCTCGAGGGCGACAACGAGGTCAAAGCAATTCCAAGAGACTGTCTCGACTTTGTTTCACAACTCTTCAATTATTTACTCGCAGAAGCGCAAGTAGTCTTGACTGCCAGGGTGTTTTTTTTTCTGATGCGCAGAGGCAGGGGTGGTGACGGATCTGCCGTCGGGAGCTCGGGACTGCCAACACCACACGCAGCTCGTCACAGTCTACTCAGGAAACGTGCACATTTCTTGGTCATGAATGCGTAGCATGTTGATTCCATTTGATTATCCATACTATCTTCATCCTCGATCCATTGTCATGATTCATGCATTCTTCTTCATCGACGAAGCCGGCGCCATATCACTTGTTCAGGGCCTCCTTTCTCTTCTGACGATCCTCCTTGCTACCCTCTTGCTGCGGCATGTCCTTGGTCAAGACCGGGCCTCCCTTCGCCTCGTGGGCGGCAAATTTGGGGTCGACGCCCGAGCCCTCACTGATGGGCTGGATGCTGAACTGCTTCTCGCCCTTTGCTTTCTGTTAGAAGCAGTCCTGTTCAAGGCAGGTCATGTCAACGTGGAAAGAAGAAACTCTGGCACATACCTCGTTCTTCTTCTGCTGTTCCTTGCTGGGATTCATGGTGAAAGTTGTTGGTGGGATGCGGATTGTACGAGTGTGTAATACGTGTGAGTATGGATTGTGCAAGATTCGCGGACTGCGCATATCTGGCGGCTTCAGCGTTATTTGTAGCATTTGGCGTTTCACCAGCTACCTGGGCGGAGGATGACGTCTTGCGAGCTGGTCGCGCGGCCTTTGGCGTTAGAGCCCTCGGTATTGGCTGCCATCCAGTTCGCGAGGCGCAAGTGCGTGCAGACGACTACGTAAGTGCGACTAATACCGTCGAACGTCAAATGTTGGCACGTCCAATTGCGTGCAAGCAGATGTTTCGCCTTCAGCCGGTCTGGCGTGCGCTCGCCTATCCCGAGTGCCGTGGCATGTGGCTCGGTGCTTATTTAATTCGTTCGCCGGTCGAGGGATCGTCAGTGTAAAGTCTGTCCTCTTTGGATGCCCACCTTGAATCATCAATAGATCCATGGCGCTTTGCTTGGTGTCTCGCATCACTATATTCGTGGATAGCGCAGAGAGCTACAGCGCTGTCAGGCCCCCCTTGACAGCCTGGGGCCGATCACCAACTCCCCGCCGCTAGCGCCGCGTCTTGAGACCAACCAAGCTGCTTCCAGCTCATCATGTTCACGTTCATCATCATCGACAATTCACACGTCGTCAACCACGACATCAGCACTCACGGTGCCCCGCATGTCGGCAAACAATGCGCCGCAACCAGTGAAGCTCTCGCTGCCCCTGGTAAGCTCATCTGCATCTCTGGTGAATGCGCCCGTTGCTAATTGCTTCCAGGAGTACCAGCAGCACCTGTTCCAGGAGCTCCGGTCTGAAGATGAGGTGGTGGTCCTCGCCCGTGGCCTGGGACTGATGCGCCTCGTCACGAACCTGCTGCACTCTTACGATGCTGCGGGCAACAACCTCATCGTCATAGTGGGCGCAGAGGAGCGCGAGAATGACTGGATTGGCGAGGCGCTGGCCGAGCACGCCGCCCTCAGCGCCTCTCCCAAGGCTCGCGGGTTAACGGTCGTCAACACCGACTTCCAGAGCGTCGGCGCACGGGAGAAGATGTATGCCGGTGGTGGCATCTTCAGCATCACCTCCCGCATCCTGGTAGTGGACCTTCTCACCGGTCTCCTTCCCCCAGAGACCATCACGGGCCTTATTCTGCTTCATGCGGATCGCGTCATCGCCACGTCTCTCGAGGCATTCATCCTCCGCGTGTATCGGCAGAAAAACAAGGTCGGGTTTCTGAAGGCTTTTTCAGACAATCCAGATCCTTTCACGACAGGCTTCTCACCCCTCGCCACGATGATGCGCAACTTGTTTCTCAAGAAGGCGTCGTTGTGGCCACGGTTTCACGTCACTGTCGCGCAATCCCTCGAGGGCAAGAAGAAAGCCGAGGTCATTGAGCTCGAGGTCCCCATGACAGACTCGATGAAGGAGATTCAGACTGCCATCATGGAGTGCGTCGAGGTCAGCATTCATGAGCTCAAGAAGGGAAATACCGGACTGGAGATGGACGACTGGAATCTGGACAGTGCGCTGCTCAAGAACTTTGACATTATGGTGCGCCGGCAGCTGGACCCCAATTGGCATCGTGTCAGTTGGAAAACGCGTCAAATTGTCAACGACCTCAGCGTCCTCCGTGGACTGCTCAATAGCGTCCTCACCTACGACGCGGTGTCGTTTCTTCAGCACCTCGATACCATTCATGCTGCTCACTCACCCCCTCCTGGGTCGACGCGCCAATCACAATCTCCATGGCTGTTCCTCGACGCCGCTCAAACAATCTTTGATACGGCTCGGAGAAGAGTCTATTCAGCCAGTGCCAAGGCCGTGTCGCAGGGCGGCAACATAGACTCTCTACGTCCTGTCCTTGAAGAGCTTCCCAAGTGGGCGCTTCTCGCAGAAGTGCTGGAGGAGATTGATCGAGATCTCTACTTTGAAGCGGCTGCCAGAGACGACTCAAACGGCACCATCTTGATCATGTGTTCAAATAGCGACACGTGCAGACAATTGCGAGACTATTTGCAGATGATGCACTTCAAACCCAAGACGGACGAACCAGCGGATAAGGACGATGTTGATGACGACGATGATGCTCACAAGGCTTCGGGGGCGTTCATGATGAGAAGGCGACTCCGAAACTATCTGACCTGGAAGAAGCAATTCGCTCAGGTCAGCGCGACACTTTTTGCAGAGAATCAAAAGGCGCTGAGCAGCGCAGCCGACTCGCGCCCAGGCCACGGGGGAATGCGAGGCGGCAAGGTCCCGACAAACAAGAGGCGGAGAATGCGAGGCGGGGGTAACGCTGGAATATCAAGCGGCCGAGGCGAGAATGGTGTCATTGCCCAGTACTTTGAGAAGCCCGGAGAAGTTGCCGACCTCATGGCAGAGGTGCAGATTACCGAAGAGGAAGCGAAGCAAAAGGACGACGTCGTGGCCGATCCGCTGGACGAC
Organism: Tolypocladium pustulatum; assembly: GCA_024340155.1. Taxonomy (NCBI): domain Eukaryota; kingdom Fungi; phylum Ascomycota; class Sordariomycetes; order Hypocreales; family Ophiocordycipitaceae; genus Tolypocladium; species Tolypocladium pustulatum. Next base: position 80,047 of record JALHBY010000037.1, on the reverse strand, counting down.
ATGGAAGATTACTTTCAGCTATACGAGATGCAGGATCTGGTGGTGATTCATGCATACGACGGAGACCAAGATGAGCATGTCCTGGAAGAAATCAAGCCGCGCTACATCATCATGTATGAGCCGGATGCCTCGTTCATCCGCCGGGTCGAAGTCTACCGATCGTCCCACAACGACAGAAACGTGAGGGTGTACTTTATGTACTACGGCGGATCCGTCGAAGAGCAACGCTACCTGTCGTCTGTTAGACGCGAAAAGGACGCTTTTACCAAGCTCATCAAGGAGCGAGCCAGCATGTCGCTGGTCATTACGGTAGATCCCCACGGCATTGAGGACCCGCAAGAAGTATTTCTTCGCACCGTCAACACCAGGATCGCGGGCGGCGGCCGGCTCGCGGCTACCGCGCAACCGCCTCGCGTTGTCGTGGACGTGCGAGAATTCAGGTCGTCGTTGCCGTCGTTGCTGCACGGACGGTCCATGGTCATCGTGCCTTGCATGCTCACGATTGGCGATTACATCCTGTCTCCCAACATATGCGTGGAACGCAAGTCGGTGAGCGACCTGATCTCGTCCTTCAAGGACGGGCGGCTGTACAACCAGGCGGAGACCATGTTCCTGCACTACAAAAGCCCAATGCTTCTCATCGAATTCGACCAAAACAAGTCGTTTACGCTGGAACCGTTTGCGGACCTGTCTGGCAGCCTCAGCAGCGTGGCTCCGAGCAACGTCTCTTCCGACCTGCAGTCCAAGCTCGTCCTGCTCACTCTTGCGTTCCCGAAGCTTCGCATCATCTGGTCGTCGTCGCCGTACCAGACAGCCGAGATTTTCGAGTCGCTCAAGGCTCAGGAAGAGGAACCAGACCCGATCGCAGCTGTACAGGCTGGCCTCGACAAGGACATGAGGGCCGAGGACCAAGCTTTCAACCAGGAGCCGCAGGAAATGCTCGCCATTGTGCCAGGGGTGACGCCGAAGAACATCAAAAACCTGGTGCTGGAAACGGAGAACATACGGGAGGTGGCCAACATGACGGAGAAGGTTCTGGAGCCACTGGTAGGAAAGACGGCTGGAAAGGCGATTCACGGCTTCTTCAATCGCAACGTCATGGAGGAAGATGACTAGCGCACAACAAGAGCACGAAGACATGAATTATTTAATACCCGAAGCCACTGCTTGAACAGGGAATATTGTACACAAAATTGCCTTGGCATTGATTTTGGCGTCTATGAAACGAACCGTGAATGGGGTATTAATGAACGGTGTCGTTCCAACGCGCGTGGGTATCGCTGTGCAGTGAGCCGATGAGAGGTCGTCAAGAGTCATGTCTCATCTTTCACTGCCCTCCCCCTCGGATCCTTTGCTCCCAACCACCCCCCTTTTCCTCCCTTGAGTAGCCACCCCCCTCGTCACACCTTGCACGCGGGCAAGGCAGTCGGGCCAACCGCCGCCGACTATACATGGCTCCGCCTAGAGTGTCTACCGCCCCCGCCGTGTCGTGACCGGCCGCCGCAGTAGCCGCAGGTGAGGAAGGACACGATGATGCCGCAGAAGGACACGATGCCGCTGATGATGGCCTGGAGGATGCCGCCAATGCCGCTGATGACGGCCATGATGCAGCCACCGATGGTGGACAGCACGTTTCGAATCTGTGGCGGTTACGTTAGCTCCTTGATCGGGTCGAGGCACCGCGCCGTCGAGGCTGAGTGAGAGTCGCTTACGCAGGAGAGTATGCCACCCATGGTTGCGGTGTGTGTGTGTGTGTGTGTGTGTGTGGTGGAGTGTAGTGTATTGGTGTTTTGATGAGCTTCCTCGGGTTTGAGATGGTGTTGTAAGATGCAGTCGAGAAGAAGACAAAGGCTTGCCCAGACAGCGCCTCGCAGCATTATATACAAGCGGCACACGGGACGCAGCGCCAGCGCATGCCTTGGCACGCATCGCAGCGCTCCCTGCGCCGGGCCCCCTGCACCAGCCACCGCCGTGACGTCACGACCCGTGCACCCCACGCAATTAAGCTGCCACTCGCGCAAGGAATAACAGGTCCCGGCGACGCCTCGCGCACGTATTGCGTGTACGGAGCATCAGCCGAATCTCGATCCCCCCGGTAGGGCCCCGCCGGCGCATCCTCTCCGGCGTTGAGAGGTGGCACGGTTCCCTGCCTGGCACCCGCGACGTGTGGCTGACGAGGACGGGAGGGTTGGCCAGGTTGACGTATGCGGCTCCTCTGAATGCCTTGATTTTCGCTGCTTTGCGACGTTGGGCCGCTTGTTCAATAGGACATCGAACCACGAAACGGCCGTCTTTGGCAACGTGCTTTCGCATCGCCCACGTTGGGCCGCCTAGCGCCGCCCGCAGCCCCACGAGCCCATGACATCGTTTGCAGACAGTGGGATCTTTTTTGCTCATGGGGACCCTACGATGATCATGGGTACAAGTATGACCCTGAAATTTTCGACCCTCTGCGGCATGACGTCAACGTCTCCTGTCAGCTGGCCCTCGACTCCGTCATTTCGAGCATGTCGCGCATGGCATTCATCATTGAGGGGATTTCTTCTTGCGCACCGCCGTCTTAGCGGTCCGAGTCTGAGTGTACAGTACACGGGTACTGTACTGTATACGAGTATTGCCCGAAACCATATATCCAAACCGCATTGAGCCGAGACCACGAGTCAAACAGTTTCGCTCCGAAACCAGTTGCTGCCGAACCATCCACGACGCCATATCTATGCTGTACAAATGCTTCCTAGTCGTACGCTCACTTCCAAAACGATAGCCAGCTCTTCTTGGTGGCCGTGGCTCGTTGCAGGTGAGCCCGTCGCAACATCTCCCTGTTCCTCGAGTCCAGCAGGCCCAGTGCGCCGTCGTCGCGGTAGGTCAGAGAGCGCGGCATGTGCGGGCGCTCGCCGCTCATCATCCTGATGCGCTGCACCTTGCGCAGCTTAGTCAGGCCGTACCAACAGACGATGAGGGAGAAGATGCTCGACACGGCAGTCACGGCCCCAAAGCCCCAGTTCGTCTCCTCGATGAAGTTTTCGAGGTTCATTCCGTAAAGGCCAGCGAGGAACGTCCCCATGGCCAGCCCAAGTGTCCCGACGCTGAACTTGAGGTCCAAAAGCATGAGGGCGTTGCGATTGGCGTCGAGAATGGCTCGGACACTGGGTTCTCCAGTTAGCCCATATCGACGGCAGATGCCAGGGGAATGACTTACATTTCCTCCGTGTTGCGGATCCCCGACACCAGGTTGCCAGCCTCCTGAACAATTTCATCCGTAATTTTGTGATACGACTCCAGAAGCATCTCAATCTCTGTGTGATCGTCCAGGTCTCTCGAAAGGTCATGTTGTTTCTCCGTGAGATACATGGTCGCCAGGTCGTCGTCGGCTTCGAGTAGTTCCTCGATGGCGTCCCGCACAAGCCTTGCCTTTTGCTCAAACGTGCTCACTCTTTTCGACAAGATGAGCAAGCCGCGCAGCTTCTCACGATCAATGTCGTCTTCGAGCTCGCTCAGAATGTGCATGACGGGCTCCCGCACGGCCTCGAAATCGGCCTCCATCTCCGACGTCACCGAAGTCAAGACTGCCTCGAGGGCGCGAAACTCGTAGGGAAGTCCGTTTGACCCTTGCGAGGCCTTTTGCTGCAGCTTCCCCTGGAGGTCGTACATGAAGGCGGACTGGGGGTATGAGGTCTTGGAGCCGTACACGTCAAAGAGCAGAACGCGATCGTGCTTGATCAGGACCTTGAGATGGAGCAGGTTGAGGAGAATCGCAGACGGTCGGACGAGGATATGTGGCAGATTGGAAGAGTCGATCTTTCGCAGGTCTCGAGGTTGCAAGCCAAACTGCACACCACATGTTAGCCATTAGAGAAGCTCGTTGGTTGCGAGTTGTTGCCTTACTTTGGCAATGAGCTCCGACTTCTTGAACTCGCCATCAACCAGAATGACCTTGCCATTCTCGTCCACTTCTGTGCATCGCAGCCTCGGCTCCAGCGCCGCCTTGGCCGCCAGCAGCCGTCGGTTGTTAAACATGGACGAGCCCGTCTCGTAGTCGACGTGCGAGGGGAGGTCATCTGGCTTGAGCGGTTTTGCGCCCTTCCGCGCCGGACGACCCCAAAGCTTCTCCTGCCATGAAAGCTCGCGATCCGACTTGGCGTCGCACGGGTCGTTCGCTTTTCGCGTGACGGCCGTGGTGCAGAACCCGAGCCTTGCCGGCTTTGCGCCGCCACAAGTTCGCAACGGTCGGCTTGTTAGAGGCTCCAAGGAAGACGGGGCTCGCCATGCGGTCGATGGCCGTCCGCTGGCGGTGGACAGAGGCCTCGAGTTCGCTCTGCCCGAGATACTGGACGCCGCTTGAGCCCGGCAGCAGAGCGGCGCGCCCGTCGTTACCGGCTTGTAGGCATTTCGCGAGCCGGAAAAGGCCGCGTCGGTTTGAGATCGCAGGAATCGAAGGAGGCTGCGGGATGGGGCCGGCTGTCGCAATGCTGGCTGCATCACGAGAATCAAGCAGCAGTCGAGTGCAAGCGCCCAAGATGCAACATGGACGCGCCCGTTGGCAACAGGGCCGGCCGTCGCAGAATCAAAGAGCTTGCCGGTAACACAAGGGGTGATGTGGCTTTGGTGCGAGCAGTGATGGGCAATGGACCGACGAGTTTGGATGCCAAAATTTGCCGCGACATCATTGACGTGCACGGACCAGCCAATTAGATGCTCAGGGAGTCGGGGTCCGCGGCCAGAAACGGTACCTGCATGTCTCTCAAACTTCCTACCGCAGCTCACGCTCGCAGAGGGAAAGGAAATCTAGAAGGGGTTCATTCCTCTTCATCTATTGCGCCTGGATGTTATTTTCGGGGCTTGAGATGCCAGGGTTGGGGTCTGACCTTTGTGTCTTGGGGCAGTGAATGCCAGCTACCTTATGCTTCAACTTCAGCACTCGATAGCCCCAGTTCAACATGTCGACAGAGGCATGGCCAAAGACAACATCGCCAGAGCGAGGAAATTCTACAGGAATCGTCCCAACCAGGTCTACATCTGTATCGTAAATAATAGAGAAGTTCGTACGGAGTACGCTGGGACGCATTCTTGGCTCAGGCACTACGATGGTGCTCTAATCACAACCAGACGTCATTGGGTGGTCGGCGACGTATCTTGGGCCACAATTTCTGCTTCATCCACATCTTACTTGACCCGGTGCTGTATTGCACATTCAACGACGCCCACGCTCAGCCGTTGTGATGCCTTGCTAGATCGTCTGCTTGGCAATCATCTTGACGGGTCCATCATGTCGTCTCGCCAGCGCGTTGCCTCCTTGACCATTGTCCACGGTCGATTCTGACCATCGCGCCATCATTGAAAGAGCCGGCGCCAACGCTTCCTGCTCCAGGATAGCTGGCCATGACGCTCACCCCCATTCGCGTCAGGGGCAAGCGGAAAGCGTCCTCTGCCAAGGCGCCGACGGCCTCGGTCGGCCAGCCGCGAAAGATGAAGCGGTCACTCGCATCCGTCATCGCCAGTCGCTCAACCCGCCGGCGGGCAACGCTCGAGTCCCTGCCCTCGGAGATCCTCGAGGGCATTTTGCTCTACAGCACCAATCTCTCACTTCCTCGCGCAAGCCCCGTGATTGGTCTCAAGCTCTCTGATCGGGCGACTCTGCTGCGTCTCTTCATCTGGGCCTTTCACGAAACCTGGCAGCAGTGGTTTGGCATCCCAGCCGGCCAGCCGGTTTACCATGTCCCGCTGGGGGCCGATATACGGCAGATCCCATGCCAGGGAGATCATGCTCTTCAGGTATGCATCGCAGGTATCTTGTCTTTGATACGAGCTGACTGTCATCGACAGAGCGCAATGCTGGAAATGTCCTGGGCCAAGATTGACTTCATCCTGCAAGCACAGCAAGCCTGGACGGATCGCTACGCCAGAGACCGGTGGTATCAGCATAGCATACCCTGGCAAGAGCATGCTGGCGACCTAGGCCACGACCATGGAGGCGGTTTCTCCCATTTCAACTCTCGCGAGTGTTTCGAGATCGACTACCAGCAGGCACTGAAGTGGCCGGCATTCTTCGTCGAGTCCGTCAAGTGGGGCTTCCAGGACGTACACCCTCTGACACGGATGCCGACAGATCTCATTACCGGCCCGTGGGACGACGAGAAGCTGCGACGTCTCTTCTGGCTCTGTCGGGGCGGCATCAAGATCGACGGAAAGGGACAGATCCCGCCGCCATGGGAGGTCAAGCTGCAGTGTCTGGACAATGCTGTGATATCCGCGCCGGAGCCCAACGTCCTTGTCATAAATTGCCTGATGCGCAGCTGGATATTCAGCGAGCTACCACAGGACGAGGTGAGAAAGCAGCTCCTCAGCCTAGACAGGCGCATAGGCTGGGGAGGGGACGACCCGGAGACCAGGGCGATCTTGCGGCGGACGAGGAACGCTCTCGACCTTTTTCTTCATATGCCAGAGTATGTCACTCCTGAATGAGGTTGACAAAGCTCACCCTGCACGATGGGCATGGATCAACATCTTCAACTTGGCCTGCCGAGGATGGGCCTATGTGGGACGACGGAGGCATCATGTCCCATCCGCACATGGACCTGTCATCGGTCGGAGAGTCCCGCTCAAGACGAACTGGAAATAGTCCCCAAGGGTATGGAACAATAGGGGCAAAGGATCTGGAGGCAGTTGGAAACACCTCTCGATTTCGAGACCTGCTCGAACTTTCGACTTGCGACTGGTTGATCAGCTACGCATTGCGCCGCAACACGTCCTCAGGACATGACACTACGGACGCTACGACCAAGGTCTACGAGAGCAAGCGGACATGACATGTCTCATGTCCCATCAGCACGACCTGCTGGCGGCAGACGGCTCACTCCATCACCTACCTGGGCCATGCCCGGAGATGCCGCAATCTGCGACGCCGATGCCGCTCGTTGCTCTCAAATTCGACTTGGCATGCCGCTTCGTACCAGGCTGCCCCCTACACGACACGCAATCACACACAGCGCATCGCCTGCTAAATCGATACACATCGCCGCCCGCG